>OY986963.1:23683540-23826919 GCA_963920575.1 Narthecium ossifragum
GTTCAAACTAGAGTATTTAATTAGTATTTATCATTAGTCTTTTATTGAGTCCTAGTTGATTGTTAGGAATTAATTAAGAGTCCCTTTGAGTTAGGAAGTTGAGTTGAGTCAGAAACCTTATTACTTGCTAATCAAGCAAGGGGGTTTTCCTAGTGGATTAGGACTCTGTCAAGGTCTCTATAAAAGGACCTTAGTAGTTTGTATTAGGTTATGCATGAGATGAATGATTAAGAGTAATTAGTAGAATATCATAAGAGTAGAATATCATAGGAGTAGAAGTAAAGTAGATTCCACCCGAAATCCACCATAGATCCATCTTCTTCCCCGTCGGTCATCTTCTCCGCAGCCGGCATCGCCTTCACCTTCAATTTCCTTCTTCCCGTCACTTTCTCTCTCCGCCACGTCAGCGACCCCACCGCCACGTCACCCGCTACTGTTCATCTTCTTCCTCCTCTCTCCTCTATCCCGAAACCCTAGCTCACCGCCGTTCTCCCCTCTCCGGCCACCCCCGTCGCCACCTAAACCCGCCATCCTCTTCCCCTTGGCACCACGACTCCGGCCATACCCTCCATCGCCCGCGTCGTCGTCTCCGGCCTCTTCCCCCGGCAACCCGACCCTCGTCCTCACCGCCATCAACCACGCCCGATCCCTATTCCACCTCCAAAACATCCCTAAAGCCTTCCTCGTCTCCCCACGACCCTTTCCCAACCATCTTCCCGACGTCCCAAGCCCCAGCCGAGCTCCCCGTCGTCCCCGACGCCGGTGAACCCAACCCCGCCGCCCTTGACCTCTAGATCCCGCCGATCTAGCCCACCTCCGACCAATCCACTCCGGTGGATCTCTTCCCCAACAACCCGCGACCCGTCCTGCCACTATCCCGACCGCCGTCGCCGCCCCTACGCCGGCGATCCACTCCGGCGATCCTCATCCGTCGGATATTCCTCAAGCCACTTGACCAAATTGGTTCAGTCAAGTCCAGTCCGGTTCAGCCCAACCACTGATTCAGCCAGATCCAACTAATTGAACCTGGTCCACCTGATCCAGATCAATTCAGACTTGACCCAGTCAAGTCCCATCCAATCAGGCTCAGCCAGATCCGATCCAGCTCAAGCCAGATCCGATCCAGCTAGCCAATTCAGCCAATTGGACTCAAATCAAGTCCGATAAGGCCGATTCTGATCGATTGGAGCAGTAGAGACCCATTACGAGAGGATCACGAGTAGACCGCTCGTAACAACTTGGTATCAGAGCTCCGTTCCACCGACTGTGCGGTTCAGAACATACTGGAAACTTCGCCACCATGTACGGAGTACCCCAGGAAAGTTTGGAGCAACAATTCAAGATTCTGCAGTCCCAGTTGAAGCTATGTTCAACTTTGATGGAACGCCAAAGTAGAACCTTGGAGCGCACCAGCATGAAGTGGAAGCAGATTACTAGTAGATGGTCAACTGTGACTCAAACAAGTCCCACAAGGATTCAGGTTTTGAGTCAGACCCCTACCCTAGCTGCTACCCAGATTACGGAACCTGACCCCGAGCCAACTCGGATTAGGACTCCGACTGAGACTCCTCCTGCAACTCCGAGAGCAACGACAATTGTAACTCCGAGTTTAACTCCGCCAGATCCGGGTGAACACCTTCTACAACCTTCCCATGATTTTTCTGGAATTTTACATAATTTTCCAGATTTTTCCCGGGATTTTCTCTCTCCTCCCGGATTGGCTTGAGCCGCGGCTCATCTCCTTCCCCGCGCACGGCTCGACCCTGAGCCGACCTTTCGTCGTCCCGGCTCATCATCCGCGCCGACGGTTCGCCCCCGAGCCGCCACCCCATCGCCACTCTCCGACGCCGTCCTCTCCATCTACACACCGGGGAACCATCGGCGTCCTTCCCCGAAGCCACCGTGGCCAACAACGACTCCGATTGAGGCCGGGATCGCCGACATTCAACTCCGGCGAACTCCCCTGTTCCGGCCTCCTCCAATCCGCCACTTCCCGGGAATGATCTCAAGATCAAAACCCCGGAGAAAGGTCCCAAGACCTTCACGAACCGTTTCCACCCATCCCCGGCTACCGATGAGCACTCCTTCACTGACGATCTCTGGCGACAACATCCACCGCGCCGCCAACAACAGATCCGGTGCATCCGAGGCCCAATCCGACGATCAGACCGTACGGATGGAACCCCCTCGTCCCTACAAAGCTTCCTGTGCCGTTGCCACACTCCGGCGACCATGTTTCGCCGTTGATCCAGCTCCGGCAGCTTCTCAGCCGTCCGATCAAGACTGCAACTTGATCCAGCCGTTTGATCAGCCTGATCTTCAATCCAATGGTTCCGATCTTCGATCTGAACCTGATCCAACAGTCCCCAGCAATCAGGACCATCCAGATCAACTCCAAGTGATCCAGATGCATCCTCAGCCGTTGATCAAGCATTCAAAGGTTGATATGAGCCATCAAAGGAGCTACCCTCCTTATTCCAAAGTCTCCTTCAATCTGATCAGATCTGATTATGATGGTAACATCGGTTTAGCTCAACTGACTCAAGTCCAGATTGACACCGATAGAGCCAACCAAGTCAGAAAGGTTTGGACCAGAGTACGACTCAGCACAGCTGAAGATTCAACTTGGTTCAACCAATTCCAAGCCCAGACTAGTGCAGCAGAAGCATGGTCCAGCCATCTTCATTTCAGATTGGATCAAAGCCAGCTTGACCAAGATTCAAGCCAAGTCCCTGCACAGCTGATCAGACCATGGACATCAGATCCCATCCTATGGTCATGGGCAACACTACTGATGGGACATGATGAGGATGATCCAGGAGAGCCATTGAAGATCATATTCCTGGAGCTACCTGAGCCGTCAGATCGACCGCCAGATGCTCATCCATCACTGCCACTGCTACCACTGGACCCGACATGGGATCGACCTGGTTTCTCCCCCACCGAGTCCAGAACTACAGCGGCAAGTTGATTCGGTCCAGCCACATGGAGCCATCCTATCTGACCTGACTCTGGCCTTGAGGACAAGGCCAATTTTGAAGGAAGGGGGGGTGATACGAGTCAATCCGACTCGACTAACTGGATCCGAACCCAGAAGAGGAACCAATCTGGTTCAGCCTCTTTCCTAGTTTGACTTGGACTTCCCTAGTTCAAACTAGAGTATTTAATTAGTAGATGATGAAATTTGGATTTTGGTGGGAATCAAAATTTGGATGGCAATCTTAAAGTAGATGATGAAATTTGGATCGTTGGATGTGTTTGGAGATAAATCTGGACCGTTCTTTATGTTTTATAGTTGAGACATTTCAAAAACCGCCCTTCGTTATATAATAGATGTTTGTTTCTATTTGTCAGCTTCAAAATTGGGGGTAAAAGAGTATTTTTCCAACTTATCTCAAGATCTCCTTACTGGAGTGAGCTTTGCCTCTGCTGGAACCGGTTATCATCCAGTCACATCCGATGTAGTGGTAATTCACCGATCTTATATTACATCTTGGACTTTGATATATATCTAAGTATTAGCCATAAATATAACCATGTCCAAAAGTCATTTGGGCGATTAAAAAGATCAATGACAATTTCGTAAATATTGCCAATCGGCCAATAAATACTTCAGTTTTAATACAGCTGAAGTATTTTGCCCATAACTTTTAGACCAAGTATCCAAATTGGGCGAGTCTTAAACTCTTGGAAAAATGACGAAAAGATCTACAACTTTTCTGTTGATAAGATCTTCAGATTCCATCATTTACTATGTCAAACATGCAATCAAAGTGCACAGTGGCAAAATGGTAAATAATGGTCGAATGTCCAATCGTCCAAAGAATCCAATTGGCCAATTTCCATCGGCGGATTTCCAATCGGCCAATTTCCATCGGCAGATTTCCAATCCGCTAAATTTTGGTCGATGCCGATTAATTTAATAACCATCATCGATGTGGTCTGATGTATTTCAGCCATAACGTTTTCATATGATGTGAAAATGAGTTGATTCTTGAACCATTGGAAAGAGGACGAAAAGATCTACAACTTTTATGTTAACGAGCTCTTCAAATTCCATCGTTTACTATGTCAAACTAGCAGTCGAAATATCTAATGGCAAAATAGTAAATAATGGCCGAGCACCTAAATGTCATCGTCCAAAATGGCCGATCTCATCTTCCAAATTCCCACCGTCCATATTTGGCTAATCGGTCATATTAAAAATTAATATAGTATGATTGTTTCAGCCATAACTTTCTCATCCGATGTCCAAATTGGAAGTTGTTGGTACCGTTTGAAAGATAATTTGAAGGGCTACAACTTTTATGTTCAGAGTGTTTCCAGATTCCAAGGCTATCATCAGAAAAATTACAGTGGAAGACAGGAGATGTTGTTTAGTGGCAGTTTCAGTTAGTTATGAAGCAGTTTTGGTGGTTTCAAGTTTCAAAGAAGTTCTAACAGTTGCAACATAGTGGGTGATTCTAAGGTGGTTACCATAAGCTTCATAAAAGGCCAAGAGGATGAAGAAAAAGTCTCTCCCAAAATCAAAAACAAAAGCCACTTTATCTATCTTTTAGCATGTATCAATAGACTTAGCTCTATTTACAATGTAGCCTTTTAAATTCAGAAATGAAGCATTTATTCCTTTTAAATTCCTGAAACTAGTTCTTCATTTGTATGAGTAGTACTACCATAATTTCTTTCATAGGAGTAGATCTATCACGCATAGGAGTAGATTTACCATAGTTCATCATCTTCAATTTCCCTCTATTTTAACATATTTTATTTTTTTTCCATTTTCCATTCCCGACAGCTTCGACACCTCTGTTCGAACATTATTCGAAGGAGTTGGACTAAACCACAATCTCCTGATTCTTGATGTTAGACTATTTTGACCTTCGCCATCTTTCATGCATAATTTATGTTCTAACACTAAGATTAAGTAGAATGCATAAACTTATATACCAAATTCAACAAGTTGGTGTAATTTAATTAATCTTTTTTCTTTGTCTTGTTTTTTGAGTCAGTCATATCCATGTTGAAGCAGATAGAGATGTTCAAGGAGTACACCCGACTCGTTTAATAAACGGGTCAGGTTTATAAAACCCAAACCCGACCCATTTATAAACGGGTCAACCCGACCCGACCCGTCTAACCCGTTTATGAAACGGGTCGGATCGGGTTCGGGTTGACCCGCCACGGCCCAGGAGGGAGAGGCGGCGCCGGCAGCCGGATCTGGCCGGGAAACAGCCGGATCTGGCCTGATCGGGCCGGATCTTGCTGGATCTGGCCGGATCTGAGTCACGGACGGGCGGATCTGAGTCGTGGACGGCCGGCTGAGTTGTGGACGGCCGGATATGGCCGGATCTGAGTCGTGGATGACCGGATCTGAGTCGTGGACGACGGATCTGGCCAGATCTGAGTCGTGGACGGCGGATCTGGCCGGATATGAGTCATGGATGGCCGGATCTGAGTCGTGGACGGTGGATCTGGCCGGATCTGAGTCATGGACGGCGGATCTGGCCGGATCTGAGTCGTGGACGGCCGGATCTGAGTCGTGGACGGCAGTGGGGCTTCGTGGTTGTGGTCGATGGCTAGCGTGGTCGGTGGCTTCGTGATCTGAGTCATGGAGGACCAGGGGGCCACGCCGCCGTGGAGGACGAGGGGGCCGCGCCGCTGCTAGTTGGTGAGGAGAAGGTGGAGGAAGTAGGAGGTGACAGGTGGGTTAGGATGGCCGCCGGGGAAGAAGACAGGGAGGAGAGGAAGAGAGGGGTGACAGGGGAGGAGAGGAAGAGAGGGTTGGGACTTGGGAGAGGAGGAGAACAGAGGGGCGGTGGCCGGTGGGTTAGGATGGTCGGGGAGAAGGAGGAGGAGAGGAAGAGAGGCTGAGAGGGTTTTGAATTTTGTTTATTTTTAAACGGGTAAACGGGTTGACTCGCAGGTTAGGCGGGTCAACCCGACCCGACCCGTTTATAAACGGGTCATAAACAGGTCGACCCGTTTATGACCCAAACCCGCTTATGCCAAACCCAAACCCATTTAACTCGGGTCGGGTCGGGTTCACGGGTCATGACCCGGATTGCCACCCCTAGCCGAGAGCAACGATGTCCTTCAATATTCCCTCAATCCTTTCAGAGAGTTTAAGTACGACATTACTTCTTATGCGGAGTTCTTGATGCAAACTGCTGCAAGCTTTGTCAAGGTAAGAGGTCTGGATAAAAGATCATCAAAAAGCAATAATTCATCCCTTTTATTTTCATTTTTGCAGGGACCTTGGGTGTATAGATGTTAACCAAATCCTATAACGTCGGCATGACATGAAAGACAAGACAGAGAAAACAAACCAAATCAAAGCACCAAGATTTACGTTGAAAACCTCACAGCAAATCACTAAGAGGAAAAATCACGGGACGGAGGAGGATTTCACTATGATTGAAGGTGGATTACAAGAGTTCTTCTAGAAGAGAACAAGACCTCTCTCTCTAGGGTTTCAAGCAACAAGAAGATTACCTAAAAACATCACATAACCCCTATTTATATGCCCCAAGTTAATTAGGATCAGAATTAATCCTAACCGTCCAAAAAAACATGTATGCCGTTTTTGGATCGATCCAACTGTGTGACGCCCAAACTAGTTTTCTATCAACAGGTCCGCGATCGATCCACTATGGCTTTGGATCGATCCAGATTTGGCTTTGGATCGATCCAGATTTGGCTTTGGATCGATCCAAGGTGAGTTTGATCGATCCACTGGGCTTCTCTGCAATCCACGTCTCTGGAAATTGGGTATGAATCGATCCACTGTATCTTTGGATCGATCCACTATGCAGACCTACAACCATGTCTCTGTGAGGGGCCTTCCGGATCGATCCAACCAGGTCTGGATCGATCCAAAATCAACTTGGATCGATCCGAAGGCATTCTGGATCGATCCCAAGTTTCCCAGATTTGATTCTGGCGCTCCTTTCTTCATAGCTTCTTCTTCTCCTCCTCTTGTGCCGCATCCAATTGTTCTACACAACTGGATTCCGTTTGTTGAGGTCTCATGAGGAGAGAAACCCCAACAAACTCCCCCTTCTCGACTCAGGAGGACTCCATTCCAACTATGTTTCTGCATAGCTGGAGCTTTTCCTTTGGGAGGACCTTTGTCATCATATCTGATAGGTTGCTGTCAGTATGAATCTTTTGAATCTGAAACTGCTTCTCTTCAAGTGCATCTCTGATCCAATGATGCCGAACATCAACATGCTTGGATCGAGAATGAAAACTTCAGTTCTTCGACAGGTGGATGGCACTTTGGCTATCACAATGCACTGTGTAGACCTCCTATTGCAATCCAAGTTCCACAGTGAACTTCTTCATCCATAACATCTCCTTGCAGACTTAGGTTGCAACAATAAACTCTGCTTCAATAGTTGATAGGGCAACACACTTTTGTAATCTAGACTGCCATGAGACTACTCCCCCGGCAAATGTGACCAAGTAGCATGATATAGACTTCCTTGAATCCACATCCCCGGCCATGTCTGCATCTGTATACCCTTCGAACACTAGATTCTCATTCCCAAAACACAAAGCAAGTTTTGAGGTTCATCGAAGATACCTGAGTATCCATTTGACATCTTATCAATGTTCTCATCCCGGGTTTGAGATGAACCTGCTGACGACTCCTACAGCGTGTCCGATATCTGGCCTCGTGCACACCATGGCATACATCAAACTGCCGACTACTGAAGTGTAGGGAATCTTGGTCATCTCCTCCATGTCGTCATCTCCTTTGGGACTCTGCTCCTTGCTCAATTTATGGTGAGCTGCGAGCGGTGATCCAACAGGCTTGGTTTCTGACACCTTGAATTGTTTCAACACTTTCTCGATGTACCTTTCTTGTGACATCCACAGCTTTCTAGCACCTCTGTCACGTATGATCTTCATGCCCAAGATCTGCCTCGCCTTACCCAAGTCTTTCATAGCAAAAAACTTGGGCATCTCTTGCTTTAACTTTTGGATCTTCTTGACATCTTTTCCTACTATTAGCATGTCATCAACATAAAGCAAGAGGATAAGAAAATCAGCATTATCAAACCTTCGAATGTAGACACAATGATCCGAAGTGGTCTTCTAGTACCCATGTTGTAGCATGAATGCATCGAACTTTCTATACCACTGTCTTGGTGTCTGCTTGAGACCATAGAGACTTTTCTTCAGCTCACAGACCATGTGTTCCTTGTTTTTTACTTTGAATCCTTCAGGCTACTCAATGTATATTTCTTCCTCCAGGTCGCCATGAAGAAACGCCGTCTTGACATCCAGTTGCTTAATCTCTAAATCTAACTTCGCTGCCATCCCAAAAACTACTCTGATAGAAGTCATCTCCACTACTGGAGAGAATATTTCTTCAAAGTCTATAACTTGTTTATGCTAAAATCCTTATACAACCCGCCGTGCCTTATACCTTGGCTATGTTGATTTTTCCTCAATCTTCAGTTTGTACACCCATTTGTTCCTTAATGCTTTCTTTCCCTTGGGTAGCTCTACCAAGTCATAAGTGTTATTCTCATGTAGAGAATCCATCTCCTCTTGCATAGCCTTCTCCCACTTCCCCTTTTGATCGCTACTAATCGCTTCTTGATAGAATTCTGGCTCTCTTGCATCCGTTAGCAGCACATATTTGGAAGAAGAATACCTGCTAGATGGAACTGGTATTCTGGAAGAGCGTCTCAGCTGTCGTGTGGGTGAGTCTTGTTGGGCTAATTGATCCTTCTGAATTTCTTCACCCTCTCCATCTTCCGTTGCTTCCTCTTCAGGCTCTTGGGTATAAACTGGTTTTCTTCTCCCCCAACTTCGGCATGAACGGTGGACGGAGATGAAGAGATAGGTGTACTTATCTCTATGAGAGTCCGAGATGTTTGTTCTTTCAACTTCCCACCGCTCTCCACATGCTTCTCTTCTACGAAGAGAACATCTCGACTCCTTAAAATCTTCCTAGCCTCTGGATCCCATAGTATGTAACCAAATTCATCTTCCCCATAACCTAAGAAAGTGCATTGTTTGGCCTTCTGGTCAAGCTTGCTTCTTTTTTCCTTTGGAACATGAACTGAGGCCTTGCATCCAAAAACTCTGAGATGGTTGTAGGAGATCTTCTTCTCGGTCCATACTTGCTCCGGGATACTGCCATCCAAAGGTTCTGAAGGGGATCTGTTGATCAGATAATAGGCTGTTCGAACTGCTTCTCCCCAAATTTTCTTAGGCAGCTTTGACATGGACAATAAGGCTCTAGTCTTCTCCATGATTGTCCGATTCATCCTCTCTGAAACTCCATTTTGCTGAGGAGTACCAGGTACAGTTTTCTGATGTCTGATCCCATGCTTCTTACAGTTTTCCTTAAACAAATCTGAAGTATACTCTCCCACATTATCGGTGCGCAAACATCGTAATCGTTTTCTAGTTTCACGTTCTACTCTAGAATGAAAATACTGAAAAGACTGAAAGACTTCAGATTTATGCATGATCAAATCGAGCCATACCTTTCTTGATGTGATTGATTTTTTATCACAAGAAGTTTTTGAACTTGACAGCAAAGACGAATTGGAAGTGGCTATTTAGTAAATCTCTTGAGGAAGAAAATGAGAAGCTATCTTTGAGTACTAATTTGCATGAAACTATTGCAACACTGAATGATTTTTCAACACTTCAGCAATCAGGTAACGATTCTAGTAGTCTATTACCTGTTTCTAATGAGAAATTATTACCTTCTGTGTTGTAAGCACCCATTCCAGATCTGAAACCTCTTCCAAATCATTTTAAATACGCTTTTCTTGGAGATGAAGGAGTGTTACCAGTGATTATTTCCAATAACCTTAGTGCAGCACAGGAAGAAAAACATGTGCAGGTTTTTAAGAAGCATAAGACAACTATTGGTTGGACAATTACAGACATCAAGAGAATCAGCCCGACTACATGCATGCATCGTATCTTGCTTGAAGAGGGAGCAAAACCTTTCAGCCAACCACAAAGAAGGTTAAACCCGCCCATGATGGATGTAGTCAAGAAGGAGATCGTCAAACTTCTTGAAGATGGAGCGATCTATCCTATTTCAGATAGCACTTGGGTTAGTCCAGTTCAAGTGGTTCCTAAAAAGACAGGAATAACCGTGGTGAAAAATAAAAAAAATGAGTTAGTTCCTACCCGTGTTCAGAATGGGTGGAGGGTTTGTATAGATTATAGAAAATTAAATGCTATAGCCCACAAGGACCATTTCCCTTTACCTTTTATTGATCAGATGCTTGAAAGGTTAGTTGGTCACTCTTATTATTGTTTTCTTGATGGTTATTCAGGTTATTTTCAGATTGCAATTGCCCCTGAAGATCAGAAAAATACGACGTTCACGTGCCCATTCAGAACTTTTGCATATCGTCACATGCCCTTTGGCCTTTGCAACGCCCCAGCTACTTTCCAAAGATGTATGGTTAATATATTTTCAGATTATATTGAACATATCATAGAAGTTTTTGAAGCTCTAAGAGAGGGGTTTATCTTAGGCTTTATACGATAAAATCAATTAAGGAAATCGAAATAGGAGGAGTCTAATTAAATCATATGCTTGCTAAAGATAAGAGCAGATATTATATTTAAACAAGGGATAAGAGATGAGAGTTAGAGAGATTGCACCATAATTTTTATAGTGGTTCGGCCAACCTTGCTGATACGAGTCGATCCGACTCGACCAACTGGACCCGAACCCAGAAGAGGAACCAAGCTGGTTCAACCTCTTTCCTATTTTGACTTGGACTTCCCTAGTTCAAACTAGAGTATTTAATTAGTATTTATCATTAGTCTTTTATTGAGTCATAGTTGATTGTTAGGAATTAATTAAGAGTCCCTTTGAGTTAGGAAGTTGAGTTGAGTCAGAAACCTTATTACTTGTTAATCAAGCAAGGGGGTTTTCTAGTGGATTAGGACTCTGTCAAGGTCTCTATAAAAGGACCTTAGTAGTTTGTATTAGGTAATGATGGATGAGATGAATGATTAAGAGTAATTAGTAGAATATCGTAGGAGTAGAATATCATAGGAGTAGAAGTAAAGTAGATTCCACCCGAAATCCACCATAGATCCACCTTCTTCCCCGTGGGTCATCTTCCCCGCAGCCGGCACCGCCTCCACCAGTGTTTCTCTCTCTTCCCGTCACTTTCTCTCTCCGCCACGCCATCGACCCCACCGCCACGTCAGCGCCACGTCAGCACTGTTCATCGTCTTCCTCAAGCCGAACCCGAGCTTCACCGCCGATCTCCTCCGTCAAGCCCTCTCCGGCCAGCCCCGTCGCCATCCAAGACCTCCATTCTCTTCCCCGAGCCACCACAACCCCGGCCATCACTTTTCCGTCGCCCCACTCCATCTTCTCCGGTGAACCCCACGACAACCCAACAACCCGGCTCCGTCCCCTTCGCCGTCCACCCACTTCCGATCCCCGAACTCACCCCCAAACCACGCTAAATCCATCGCCTATCTCCTCCGACCCTCTTTCCGACGTCCTCAGCCACTCCCGGAGCCTCCCTCGTCGTCCTCGACGCCGGCCGACCCTACCTTCACCGCCGTCTTCCCCAGATCCGGCCGATCCGCCACCCATCTCCCAGATCCGAGCCGTTGGATCGCTTCCCCACCGTCCAACGACCTTTCCTGACACTACCCCGACCGCCGCCGCCGCCCCTCCGCCGGCGATCCACTCCGGCGACTTCTCAGCCCTCGGATCCAGGCTGGTTCAGCCAGCCAACTTGAATCAGACTCAGCCAAGTCTAATTGATTCAGCCGAGCCAGTTATTCCGGATCCAGCCCAATCTAAGCCGATCAGCTTGATCCAGATCACTTCAGACTTGACCCAGTCAAGTCCCATCCAATCAGGCTTAGCCAGATTCGATCCAGCTTCAGCCAGATCCGATCCAGCTCAAGCCAGATCCGATCCAGCTAGCCAAATCAGCCAATTGGACTCAAATCAAGTCCGATCAGGGCGATTCTGATCGATTGGAGCAGTAGAGACCCATTACGAGAGGATCACGAGTAGACCGCTCGTAACAACTTGGTATCAGAGCTCCGTTCCACCGACTGTGCGGTTCAGAACCTACTGGAAACTTCGCCACCATGTACGGAGTACCCCAGGAAAGTTTGGAGCAGCAATTCAAGATTCGGCAGTCCTAGTTGAAGCTCTGTTCAACTTTGATGGAACGCCAAAGCAGAACCTTGGAGCGCACCAGTAGGAAGTGGGAGCAGATTACTAGTAGATGGTCAACTGTGACTCAAACAAGTCTCACAGGGATTCAGATTTCGAGTCAAACCCCTACTCTAGCTGCAACCCAAATTCCAGAACCTGACCCTGAGCCAACTCAGATTATGACTCCGATTGTAATTGCGAGTCCGAATGAGAGACCAGCAATCAATAAGGGAGAAGAGATCCAGAAGCTAGTTGAGGACCGACAACCGTCCGATTCTCAGATCGAACTGGAGCACATGCTGTTGCAACCTCCTCTGCCAGATCAGGGTGAACACTTTCTACCACCTTCTCATGATTTTTCCGAAATTTTCCCTATTTTTCCATATTTTTCCGGAATTTCCCCTGGTTTTCTCTCTCCTCCCGGTTTGGCTCGAGCCGCGGCTCATCCCTCTCCTTCAGCCCGGCTCACCTCCGAGCCGACTACCCTTCGTCCCGGCTCATCCACGGCTCCGTCGGCTCGTCCTCAAGCCGCCACCCCAACGCCGATCTCCGACGCCGTCCTCTTCTCCCAACCTTCGAGGAAGCACCGGCGTCCATCCCCGAAGCCACCGTGGCCAACCACGTCCACGATTGAGGCCCGGATCGCCGATGTCCAATTCCGACGAACTCCCCTGTTCCGGCCTCCTCCGCTCCGCCACTTCCCAGGAATGATCTCAAGATCAAACCACCGGAGAAAGGTCCCAAGACCTTCACGAACCGTTTCCACCCATCCCCGGCTACCGATGAGCCCTCCTTCACCGCCGATCACCGGCGACGTTCTCCACCGGGCTCCACCTTCAGATCCGGTGCATCCGAGGCCCAATCCGACGATCAGACCGTACGGATGGAACCCCCTCGTCCCTACGAAGCTTCCTATGCCGTTGCCACTCTCCGACGAGCTCGTTTCGCCGTTGATCCAGCTCCGGCAGCTTCTCAGCCGTCCGATCAAGACTGCAACTTGATCCAGCCGTTTGATCAACCTGGTCTTCGATCCAGTGGTTCCGATCTTCGATCTGAACCTGATCCAAGAGTCCCCAGCAATCAGGACCATCGAGATCAACTCCAAGTGATCCAGATGCATCCTCAACCGTTGATCAAGCATTCAAAGGTTGATATGAGCCATGAAAGGAGCTACCCTCCTTATTCAGATGCCATATTCAATCTGATCAGATCTGATTATGATGGTAACACCGATTTGGCTCAACTGACCCAAGTCCAGATTGACACCGGTAGACCCAACCAAGTCAGACATGTTTGGACCAGAGTACGACTCAGCACAGCTGAAGATTCAACTTGGTTCAACCAATTTCTAGTCCAGACTAGTGCAGCAGAAGCGTGGTCCAGCCATCTTCACTTCAGATTGGACCAAAGCCAGCTTGACCCAGATTCAAGCCAAGTCCCTGCACAGTTGATCAGACCATGGACATCAGATCCCATCCTATGGTCATGGGCAACACTACTGATGGGACATGATGAGGATGATCCAGGAGAGCCATTGAAGATCATATTCCTGGAGCTACCTGAGCCGTCAGATCGACCGCCAGATGCTCATCCATCACTGCCACTGCTACCCCTGGACCCGCCATGGGATCGACCTGATTTCTCCCCACCGAGTCCAGAACTACAGCAGCAAGTTGATTCGGTCCAGCCACATGGAGCCATCCTACCTGACCTGACTCTGGCCTTGAGGACAAGGCCAATTTTGAAGGAAGGGGGGGTGATACGAGTCGATCCGACTCGACCAACTGGACCCGAACCCAGAAGAGGAACCAAGCTGGTTCAACCTCTTTCCTAGTTTGACTTGGACTTCCCTAGTTCAAACTAGAGTATTTAATTAGTATTTATCATTAGTCTTTTATTGAGTCCTAGTTGATTGTTAGGAATTAATTAAGAGTCCTTTTGAGTTAGGAAGTTGAGTTGAGTCAGAAACCTTATTACTTGCTAATCAAGCAAGGGGGTTTTCTAGTGGATTAGGACTCTGTCAAGGTCTCTATAAAAGGACCTTAGTAGTTTGTATTAGGTAATGATGGATGAGATGAATGATTAAGAGTAATTAGTAGAATATCGTAGGAGTAGAATATCATAGGAGTAGAAGTAAAGTAGATTCCACCCGAAATCCACCATAGATCCACCTTCTTCCCCGTGGGTCATCTTCCCCGCAGCCGGCACCGCCTCCACCAGTGTTTCTCTCTCTTCCCGTCACTTTCTCTCTCCGCCACGCCATCGACCCCACCGCCACGTCAGCGCCACGTCAGCACTGTTCATCGTCTTCCTCAAGCCGAACCCGAGCTTCACCGCCGATCTCCTCCGTCAAGCCCTCTCCGGCCAGCCCCGTCGCCATCCAAGACCTCCATTCTCTTCCCCGAACCACCACGACCCCGGCCATCACTTTTTCGTCGCCCCACTCCATCTTCTCCGGTGAACCCCACGGCAACCCAACAACCCGGCTCCGTCCCCTTCGCCGTCCACTCACTTCCGATCCCCGAACTCACCCCCAAACCATGCTAAATCCATCGCCTATCTCCTCCGACCCTCTTTCCGACGTCCTCAGCCACTCCCGGAGCCTCCCTCGTCGTTCTCGACGCCGGCCGACCCTACCTTCACCGCCGTCTTCCCCAGATCCGGCCGATCCGCCACCCATCTCTCAGATCCGAGCCGTTGGATCGCTTCCCCACCGTCCAACGACCTTTCCTGACACTACCCCGACCGCCGCCGCCGCCCCTCCGCCGGCGATCCACTCCGGCGACTTCTCATCCCTCGGATCCAGGCTGGTTCAGCCAGCCAACTTGAATCAGACTCAGCAAAGTCTAATTGATTCAGCCGAGCCAGTTATTTAGGATCCAGCCCAATCTAAGCCGATCAGCTTGATCCAGATCACTTCAGACTTGACCCAGTCAAGTCCCATCCAATCAGGCTTAGCCAGATTCGATCCAGCTTCAGCCAGATCCGATCCAGCTCAAGCCAGATCCGATCCAGCTAGCCAAATCAGCCAATTGGACTCAAATCAAGTCCGATCAGGCCAATTCTGATCGATTGGAGCAGTAGAGACCCATTACGAGAGGTTCACGAGTAGACCGCTCGTAACACTTGCCTACGCCCATTTTTCTCAAGGGCCTCCTTGAGGTTCCACTACTTGCAAGACCTCTTACAAGTTGTCCACCAAGCTTCCGGGTACTTGCCAACCTATCCACCAAGCTTACGGGTGTTTGGCAACCTTACAATCTCTCTAATATCTCTCTAGGATATTTCTCTCAAGGTCTACTTCACACTTGAAGTAGTTTTACAAAGGTTTAACTCACTAATACGAGATAGAAACTTGCTAGAATATTATTAAAATAATCCCTTAGCTCCCTCTAAGTCCTTTGCAAGTTTGCTGCCCTTTCCATTTTATAGCTGAGCTTCAAACCCCTCCAAATAACCTCCTAACAACTATTTCCTTCTCCTGCAACAGCTCTTTAACGGCTCTTTTCTGGGCTGGCGGTCGACCGTCGCATCGTCTGTGACAACATCCGCCAGGATCTTCTTGAGCCACGGACGATCCACACATCGTCCGTCAAGCCTCACGGTCGACCGTCCCCTCGATCGTGACATTGTCCGTCAGGCTCTGTTACGAAAACTGCTTCCCACGGTCGATGCACCGATCGACCGTCGCTCCTTTGAGCCAAGTCACATTGGCCACGGTTGATCGGTCCATCGACCGTCAGCCTATTTTTCCAAGAACATCTTCCGCGGTCGATCTATGCATCAACCGCCATACCCCACGGTCGATCCATGCATCGTCCGTAGCATCGACCGTCAGTACAAAAACACATTAAATATGATTTTAATGCTTTCCAAATTAAGGGATAATAATATTAAACCAATGTTTTATCATCAATTATATATTGACATCATCGAAACAATATTAGGGCTAGCAGTTTTTATGGATGATTTCATAGTTTATGGAAACTCCTTTGATAATTGTTTACATAACCTTACACTTGTTCTTCAAAGATGCATAGAAACTAGTCTTGTGTTAAATTCTGAAAAATATCATTTCAGGGTTGAACAAGGTATAGTTTTGGGTCATGTAGTTTCATCTAAAGGAATTGAGGTTGATAAAGTTAAAGTTGATGTTATTCAATCTTTACCTTATCCCACTAGTGTGCGGGAAGTTCGTTCTTTTCTTGGACATGCAGGTTTTTACCGAAGATTCATCAAGGACTTCTCCAAAATAGCATTACCGCTATGTACGTTGTTACAAAA
Organism: Narthecium ossifragum; assembly: GCA_963920575.1. Classification (NCBI taxonomy): domain Eukaryota; kingdom Viridiplantae; phylum Streptophyta; class Magnoliopsida; order Dioscoreales; family Nartheciaceae; genus Narthecium; species Narthecium ossifragum. The sequence continues at coordinate 23,700,009 of OY986963.1, forward strand.
GGACATGGTTTTTGAGTTCGATGAGGCATGCAAAGAGGCATTTGATAAACTGAAAGAATTGTTGACTTCTACCCCAGTTATTCAGCCCCTAGACTGGAGCGTTCCTTTCGAAATAATGTGTGACGCAAGTGATTATGCAGTAGGTGCGGTTTTGGGTCAAAAGATTGGAAAAGCTTATCATGCAATTTACTATGCTTCCAAGACTTTGGATGCTGCCCAGAGAAATTATCCTACAACTGAAAAGGAACTTTTAGCCGTTGTGTTTGCTTTAGAAAAATTTCGGTCTTATTTACTTGATACTAAAGTCATTGTTTACTCTGATCATGCAGCTCTTCGTTTTTTAATGACGAAGAAGGAGGCAAAGCCGAGATTAATACGATGGATACTTCTCTTGAGTGAATTTGATTTGGAGATAAAAGACAAAAGAGGAACATCATAAAACAGGGTCGCAGATCATCTGAGTAGTTTAATTTATGTGGAGGATGAACTTCGTCTGCAGGAAATATTCCCTGATGAACAACTGTTCTCCGCAAATGTGACATTACCTTGGTATGCAAATATTGTGAATTATTTAGTTACTAATATGTTACCTTCTGATTTGTCTAAGGCTCAAAGCGATAAGATAAAACGTGATGCCAAATACTATGTTTGGGATGATCCATATTTATGAAAGCATTGTGCAGATCAAGTAATAAGAAGGTGCGTTCCTGAAAATGAAATTATTTCTATACTCACTTTTAATCATTCTTACGCTTGTTGATGTCACTTTGGAGTTAAGAGAACGGCAAGAAAAGTGTTAGAATGTGATTTCTATTAGCCTTCTTTATTTCAAGATTCATACTCTCTTTGTAAGTCATGCGAGAATTGTCAAAAGGCAGGTAATATATCCCAAAGGAATGAGATGCCACAAACCCCCATATTATTTTGCGAAATTTTCGATGTTTGGGGCATCGATTTCATGGGTCCGTTCCCCATATCTTTCGGTTATGTTTATATTCTACTTGCTGTTGATTATGTTTCAAAATGGGTAGAAGCTAAAGCTACCAGGACTGATGATTCTAAAGTTGTTACAGATTTTATCAAGTCTAACATATTATCTAGGTTTGGAATTCCAAGAGCTTTCATAAGTGATCGAGGCACACACTTTTGCAATCGGACTGTGGAGGCATTGCTAAGGAAGTACCTTGTGACCCATAAGGGTCAACTGCATATCATCCGCAAACCAATGGGCAAGCGGAAGTATCAAATCGAGAGATCAAGTCCATCATTGAAAAGACGGTAAATCCAAATAGAAATGATTGGAGTTTGCGTTTGGATAATGCTTTGTGGGCGTATAGGACTGCATATAAGACATCCATCGGTATGTCACCTTATCGTTTGGTGTTTGGGAAACCATGTCACCTTCTAGTTGAGTTAGAACATAAGGCTTATTGGGCTATCAAGAGCTTTAGCATGAAGATGGATGAGAGTGGAGAACACAGGCAGTTGCAACTACAAGAATTATAGGAAATTCACAACGATGCCTATGAGAGAACTAGGCTTTACAAGGAAAAGACAAAAGCTTTTCATGACAAGATGATTTCTAGAAAAGAGTTTAAAGTTGGTCAAAAAGTCCTCCTTTACCAATCACGTTTACGTTTGTTTCTAGGTAAGTTGTGTTCTTGTTGGATTGGACCGTTTGTTGTTACTAATATTTTTCTCATGGTGCAGTTGAAATTCAAAGTTTAGCCACTTCCAAAATGTTCACGGTGAATGGCCATCGACTTAAAGCTTTCGATGAAGGCGTTCAAACAGAAAAGGTGGAAAAATGGACCTTGCGGAGCCGATTTATACTTATTAAAGAACAAAGTATGAAGTCGAGCCAATGACAATAACCAAAGGCGCTGCTTGGGAGGCAACTCAAGGGGAGTTCGTTCCTTTCTCTTTTTATTTTCACATTTTCGTTTTAGTTATTTTTGCCTTTTCTTTGCATTTCACCTTACATTGGGGACAATGTCTGTTTCAAGTGTGGGGGAGGAGATCTAGGAGATCTAGGTTGCATTTGCCATGAGCAAGAACTAGTTAATCTTGACATATTTATAACATGATTGAACGAGTAATCTTGTGACTTAGAATTAATTAGTTGAGTTATTTTCCTTGAGATGGTAGTAACTAAATTTAGTAGACAAAAGCTGGTGAGATTTTGAGCCTTTAGACTGACACATTCATATCAGTCTCACTATTTTCTTTCATGAGAGATATTCTTCCATGGAATTGTTTCTCTAGAACTTGCTTTGACTCTATTCGAGGTCACATTGACACATGCGTACATGAACATGATTAAGGTCATCTTTGTTATAAGCTACATAAGCCAAATAGCCTACCTTGTGATTAAATTTTCCTTTTGCTAAATACCTTTGAGTTTTATTGACTTCATTGTTAACCCATATTACAATCTTTAAACCTGAAAACCAATGCCGTTATCCAAGCCATAAAACTAGTGGAGCATGGATCATCATTATGACATGTATGGGTGCAAAAGTTCAAGTGTGGGGGTGTTTGGATTTGTGGTATGGCTATATTTGAAAAGAATAAAAAAAAAGAAAGAAAGAAGAAAGAAAAGGAGAAAACTGTTTTTCATGTTACAAAATATGTTTATAAATCCTCCTAATACTCCAAGAGAGGGGTGTATCTATGTATGAGTTCTACAAAGTTGGAAGTTTTACATGGTTTGAGTACTTTAAAGCTAAGTTGAAGAAGTTGTTGAATGAAGTGATTGCTTATACATGTCTGATTGATGAATATTTGCTCCATTAGTTTAGTTGGCTTTTGAGCTCCATTCCCAAATATTTCCCACCTTAATCTTGGACCCCATTACAACCTTTTAAAGTCCTTATGATTCGTGTTATGCATGTGATTCTAGTGGTGGAGAATGAGAAGATATGCAAGCTTATGGTAGATCATTTTCATTGGAATGAATTTGAGTGAAACACATACCCTTCAAACACATGAGAGTTGAGTGTTAATTTCCATGAGGGTCTACTTGTTTAGTATGCTCCATCTTCAAGTGAAAATGCTTACTGATTGATTGTTAACTTGTCTAAAAATGTTTGCTCATGATATGTTATGAGTTATGAAGAGCTTGATTGTTTTTTGTTGATGGTGTTGCAACCTTGAGATGTTGAGTAGAGTGAGTTTTAATTTTGCCCGGGGACGAACAAAAGCTAAATGTGGGCGAATTTGATGATGATGCATAATGTTATATTTTTATCCCTTAATACTTAGTTTCCTGTGCTTATTTGATACTTAAATACACTCATATTCCTTATATTTTAATTTAGGATGCAATTGAAGTTCTTGAGTCGAAAAGAAACTGAAAAGAGTATATAGATCAACTTTAAAGATTAAATTGTACCTGCTGATGAAGAACCATCTAATGTGCCATATGTAGCTGGAAAGCTCTCTAAGTCTAGGTTCGTGATTCTGAGTTTTCTAGAGGAAGTTACGGCAATTTTAGTACCAATGGCGCAGTCTGGATGGCAAAACAGTAAATACTCAGGAAAGACGGATGAATCATGTTCCCTAAAAGGATCGATCCTTTTATGCAGACAGACCTGACAGAGATCATACTTTTCAGATGATCACAGAAGGATCGATCCTCCTTTCACTCGAGAATATTGAGGAAATCGTCGAGGAGAAGGATCGATCTTTCTCCTATCGAAGGATCCATCCTACTATTCATCCTACTGAGAAGGATCCATCCTACTATCCATCCTACTGAGAAGAATCCATCCTACTGAGAAGGATCGATCATGCTTCTATCAAAGGATCGATCTTCCTCGGGCGTAGCCAGAAATTGAAGATTTTGATATCAAAGGATCAATCTTACACCTATGGAAGGATCGATCTAACCTTCGTAGTGAAGAAAATTAACGGCTCAGATCTAATCCGAGGATGGAGACACTTTAAGGCTATAAATAGGACTCTTTCTAGGGTTTGAGGGGGGATTCCTATATACTTTTGGCTGCTACTTTCTACTCTTATATTTTTCCTAGGTTTTCTCTAGCTTATTGGAATCTTTTGGAGGATTGTTATTGATGGCCTTGCGTGGCTAAATCTTGATTCTTGGTCAAGGAAATTGAAACCTCGGAATCAATGAAACTGTGAGATCTAATTTATTTATATTGTTCAGTTTATACTTAAGTATTGAATGGTATTCTGTGGTTATATTCATGATTGTTTTGTCTAATTGCTAGGATGCCTACTAGTTTATTATTCATCGCAATCTACTGCTAGGTTGGATATCAAATCCGTAATTGTTTGATACCTCGAATCTGCGAAGCAACTAGGGTTTAATGATCTACTGCGTTTCAGAGATTGTTAGATCTTAGGAAGAACGTTCGGCTAAATTAAATGCAACTGCTTGTGTTTGTGTTGTTTAGCTTCATCGATCTCCCTATTCATAAGGCTGCTACTAGATTAAATCTACAACGCTTGTCTTAGGTTGTTTAGTAGTTAGGGTTGATTAGATCGCTTGTTTCTAATTAACTATGATCGAGGAGAGATTCGAATTTAATTCAAACGGTGAATATTCATGGTATGAATTGATATATACTTGTATCAATGATCAGTTATAAAGATTCCGATGGTGGATGTTGACTTAAACCAAGATTTGTTCTCCTTATTCAATTCGTTCCTTCAATTTAGTTTATTTCTTATTTGTTTTCGTTTTACTCAAAAACCTCCCCCTCTTCGTTCACATAGCACAAAACTTAGGGTAGATACTCCTCGTGAGATCGACTCGTACTCGCACTACTACATTTATTTTAAAGAGTATTGGTTTTATTTTTGGTTGTTTGCGACAGCACACCAAAAACCTATGTCGGAGGAAACCAACTTGGCAAATACATGACGATCGGCACTCGACAATGCGATTTTAGGGAAAACAGGGAACTTATGTACATCGACATGCCTAAGTTGTCGTTCGATGTCTTCAGGTGTTTCCTCGGCTTCGGGAGCTCCTCTTGCGTCTGGGTCCGACCTTAATTGATCGACCTTTGGGTCCTGCGTTGACTCCGGTTCCGTCGGGTTGCTCACTCCCGGACCGTGTTTGACCAGGTGAGTCTCGAGCCTCGAGATGGCGGCCATCACAACCTTGGTGAACTCGGCTGAGGTCCTGACCTTTGACTTCCTTAATGAGGTTTTTCCCCTTGTGGGCGAGGCTTGGATATCCTCGTGCCCGTCCCTTAGTAGGAAGGGGCTACTTATGGGATGCCGACGGTTCATCTATGTCGACCTTCACCTGTGTTCTACTAGGGTCTTTGGAGGTGGCATCCTGCTCGAGATGCTCCCATGCTGACGCCAGATCGTCAGGGTCGAGGTCTTCCTCCTTGTGGGTGAAGCGTCCTCGATACATCTCCACCGGACTGGAGTTCTCTGCGGCCTCGATGTAGTTGGAGTGGACCATGAGCGGTTGTTGATCTGCATGCACAATTTCCATATGGTTCTTATTCCATAATATGAGTAACTGATGTAGCGTCGATGGGACGCATGCGTTGGCATAGAGCCAGACGCGTCCGAGCAGAGCGTTATAGCTCGCCTTGGTATCGACTACAAAGAAAGCAGTGGTCGACATTGCTCCTTCGACCATGACCTTCATGGGTAGAATCCCAATAGCCATGGTCGATCGCCCTGTAAAGCCATGAATTATTGTTTCTGTGGGAAACAGATCGGAGCAAGTCTTCCCCATAGGTGCCAACATCGCCTCGGGAAGTAGGCTTATGACTGAGTCGTTGTCAATTAAGACTCGAGGCACCACCACTCCAACGAGTCTGGCTCGAACATAGAGAGCCTTTAGATGCTCCGTATCTGTCTCCTTAGGTTTCTTGAGTAAGAAATCGAAAGGATTTGGTGCGGATTGCGTACCGGCTTCGGGAGCAGCAATGTCGTCAACCCTAAGTTGATGTTGGCGAGTCTTTCATCTGGCATATCATCGGATACCATGACCTGTCCCACGGACTCGGTATCTTCGACGTCCCCTTCCAAACGGTCGATTTGTACCCCACTTATTTGAAAAGATTGCTGGCAAGGTGAAGGTCATGTTGCAGTCGGCGATTTGGCAGTCGACCTCGCCGATGCGGACGAAGCTGGGTCTCGGATGGATGTTCTTTGGCGACATGTCGCGGAAGTTTGAGCATGATGAAGACTCCGCGTCACTGAACTTCGTCTCCCAATCCCTCTCCAAGGGGTTGTTCGACAATAAAATCGCTATCTCGGGGTGAGATGTTTGCCCATTTTAATGTGATCAAAAGTCGATTTACATGTGGTGGGAGATTGTGAGAACAACACTCCTGAGTTCCCTGTATCATCACAAGCTGCATATCTCTTTCTCTTTGGACATGCATACTCATGATGAGACTGGCAACCCATCATTTACATCCCCGTAAGGAAGACCCCTGATTAAGGATCCGAAACTTAAAATCCTATTACATCATCTAAAAAAAGAAAGGAAGCAGTAGAAGGGTATTGGGTGGAGGCGGAGCCTCCACCCTCACCTTTGTTGGTGTTGATCTACCTTGGTCTTCCTTCTTAATCTCCTAGGAGTTGCTGCAGGTCTTCAAAATTGATAGAGGCTCGGTTGAGGGAATCTCAAGAGCTGAAGAATTTGTTGTAGGACCTCGTCGATTTGATGAAGGACTTGCTCTAGGAGTTGGTGGTGGGCTTGCTGTGGATCCTTCAGGAGCTACTGGAGGACTTGGTGTCGGACCCTTGGGAGTTGATGAAGGAGCTGCTTCAAGATCTCCAAAAGTTGGTGAAGGATTTGCAGAGTTGAAGAAACTTCAAGAATCAATAGCCAACTTTCGCGAGTGGATCTGGATCCACCCGGGTCTCGTTATTTCTTGAAGAACTTCAAGAATCAATAGCCACTCTCAACGGGTGGATTGAAATCCACGTGGGTTGTGCTATCTCTTGAAGAACTTTCAAGAACACGAAGAATGCGAAGAACAAATTTTAGATTTCCAGAGCTCAGCCTCCTCTCTTTCAGAGTGTGACTTTGCTCTCAAATGCCTCTAGCTCCCCTTTGCCTTCACCCCCCTCCCCTCTATTTATAGGTGTTTGGAGAGGTTTCGGCGGGCTGGTCAAATTTCGAAAAGTTGTTGTGAGAAGCATCCCACGGCTGAGATTCACGGTTTGAGATATGAGATCACAACTTCTCATCTTTTGGAAGACACGTGTGCGTAGGAGAGGCTGAGGGGAAATCCAATTTGTTGGAATGTATGGATGTTGCCCCCTCGGCATTTTTTGTTAACCTACATCCTACCTTATGTTGCTCCCTTGGAACTCTTCCTTAAGCTAAACCCTACTCCAAGTCTCCAATTATATGATGCCATGTCACATCTTATCATGCTGATGGAAGGCTTGGACGTAGGTATGGACACTTTTATTTAGGTTGGCTGATTTTATATTTGAATTTTGGTCAGGGAGTTGAGATTTGGGTGGTTAAGAGGATAGAATTTAGGTAGTTTAGATTTAGGGTTGGGCATATCAAATTTATTTGAATTCGAACTCAAATCATCAATTTGAGTTTAAAATTTTATATGTTTGTTCAAATTTTGAATATTTTATTGAATTTTTAAATATTTGAACATGGTGTAGATAATTTACCCTAATGTCCTTGGGCAAGGGCAAATTACCAGAATACCCTTTTTATCAGTCATATATGTTTTTGGACCGAAATACCCCCAAAGCAGGTAGAGGTCCCTTTACATATATATATTTTTTAGACCATTATACCCCTAGAGGTTTTAAAATGACCAAAATACCCTCGCCCCCATAGCTTATGTAGAATACCATCAAAGCTTTACAAAGGCTGATATGAGGGTGAAATTACCAAAATATCCTTTTTGGTGCTCTGATTGGTGTAAAGTCCATATATGTTTTGGACAATAATACCCCTAAAGCAGATGATACTTTAAAGGGCGGAGGACATATTTGTCATGCGTACGTGGAAAATGTGCATTTTAGAGTAAATGACCAAAATACCCCCGGGAGGCTAAATGCCCAAAATACCACTTTTCATGTTTTGGTTTGTGTAGGATGCCTTCAAAACCATCATGAACTATTTTGGAATGTTGTAGTTGGGTCAAGCCTATATTTGACCAGAATGACCAAAATACCCCTAAAAGGTAAACTTACCGAAATGCCCTTTTATGATTTCGGTTCGTATAAGATGTTATAAAAAACCATATGTGGATATTTGTTAGATATTGTAAGAATCCTGAACACGTATTTTAGTCAAAATTCCCAAAATACCCCTGGTGGGCAAAATTACCAAAATGCCCCTATATCTTCTTAGCTTTTGTAGGATGCCGTAAAAGCTATTTAGGGTTATGATCGGATATTTTAGAGAGTCCAGGTATGTATTTTTCCCTAAATTCCTAAAATACCTTTGGGCGGGTAAAATTACCAAAACACCCTTTGTTCTCCCGATTTGTGTAGAATACCATCAAAACCGTGGAGAATCGCATATAGAGCAGCGTATGTGTGCTCTATGAGCATTCAGGTTTGTATGCTTGGTGATGTGTCTTTGAAGAGTGTCTAAGGCCAGTAGAGGCAATTTTGTAAATACTCCAAAATTTGACCTTAGTCAAAATTGGTGTCTACAGATGCCCTCTCGAGGCTTGCGTGTGAGATTGCTGTAATTTGAACACGCAAGGCTCGAAGACCTTTGTATGCATGGGGAATATGTGGTATATTAGAGTTCACGTTTGAATTTGGGATGACTTCTTCATGCCATAGAGAAGGTATAGCGCAAGATGGTGACCGACAATCCGGTGAGCCGCTTGAAGCAGTGGCGTGTGCTAGTTGGTCTCTCGGCGATGTTCTTGAGTTTGGTGTGGAGGCCAATGTAGCTCGCAAGAGGTGCCGGCATGTGGAAGTTTTGAGATCTCTTTCTTTTCTTTCTCTGTTTGACATTTGTTCAGCCCGTATATAATGCGAGCTCCGTTCTTGTATGTTGCTAGAGATTCGTATTTTGTGAAGAAAGCCCCCATTCTCCCTCTTCTCTTCAAGATCTTGATGTAGCATGGATAGCAATTTTGCAATGAGGGCACCAAGACGGGGGACCCTTGGGTTGTTCTGCTCTTCTTCCTTTTTTTTTTGACAGTGGCAGGGCGTACTCGCCAGAGCAAAAGAGGTGGCGTTGTGCTGATCTGAACTTTGCCGGAGAAGGGATATCCGGTGGAGTCGAGGAATGTCGCTCGAGCGTCGAAGCTGGTGGCCTCGAAGGAATGTTGTCCGAGCGTCGAAGGCTGAGCCATCCAAGCGTCGAAGCTGGTGGTATTGAAGAGTGTCTCCCGAGCGTCGAAGGGTGCTGTCCGAGCGTCGAAGGTTGGGTCGTTCGCGCGTCGAAGGCTGGGCCGTTCGCGCGTCGAAGCTAGTGGCGTCGACCGATGAAGCTGGTGGCGTCGACCGTCGATGATGGTGGCGTCGACCGTCGATGCTGGTGGCGTCGACCGTCGAGGCTGGTGGCGTCGACCGTCGAGGCTGGTGGCGTCGACCGTCGATGCTGGTGGCGTCGACCGTCGATGTTGGTGGCGTCAATCGTCGAAGCTGGTGTATGACCTCCATCGCCGTGGCAGTTGGACTCGATGAAGCCGGCTGGCACCAGAGAAGGGCAAGCTGGAACAGGGGAAGCTGCTATCCGGAACAGGGGAAACCGCCATCCGTGCTCAAAAGCTCAGCATCGGGGGGAGATGAGGACGTCGCTGAAGAAGATCTCGGAGGGCCATTGATGCCGCGAGCTTGAAGCCTCGGATGGCGACGGACGCTCCCCTCTTGGATCGGACCACGAACGGCGACGAAGCTCCTCAGTGAGGGTGCGCCGGAGGTCTTCTTCTTTCTTGATCCCCCGCTCCTCTCCGAAGGCCGGCGAGTCGCGTGGGTTGCTAGAGGCTGTCGTTGGAATGCGTTTCGCTGGGTATGGGTTGTTGCGACGGGCTCGCGGCTGTGCGCGGCGGTGAGGGACGGCCACCCTTGGGTTGGATCTGATGTGTCTCCGGCGTCTCTGGGACTCCGCGATGAAGATGCGCCAGGGGGTTCTCTCCTTGGACTGGATCGAGGACGGCGACGGTGATCCTCGGGCTCGAGGAAGGTGGGCAACGGCGTAGAAGACCGGCGATCCCTCTTTTGTACTTCTTCATGAGGCTTGATCAGTGAAGGAGGAATAGGTCGACGACGGAGGCCGGCGACGGGTCAAAATTTCGGTGACGATCTTGGCGGAAGTCGCGAGGAAGCGCGAGCTCGGATGGCACCATGCTGGCAGATCGGCCGACGGAAGCAGAGAGGAGATGAAGGAAGATGATAAGGAAGAGGGGTGGCAGCATGAGGCCCTTGGGTCGCGTGTTGCCCCCTGCTATTTTTTTTTTGTTTTATCTTTATTTGGATTTCTCCTCCCTTTGTCCTTTCCTTTTCCATTTTGGAGCTCTGGGACTTCACATATTGCCTATCTTTGCTCTATGATAGGATTGCCATAAGTGAAGTTTCACGGCTAAGGTTAAGCAAGAGCCAGGACAAATTTCGCTGGAGATGTAGATCGGCGCGAAGGAGATAATGATGCTTATGAGGTAGATTTCCGTCGACGATGGGGGCTGATGCAGTGAGCTTGAGCTTGTCTCCAAGCATGTCGATAGCTCTGTTTTTTTTTTTTTTTTGCATAAATGTTTTGGACTTGTTTTTTTCAAGACTTGAAATACACATGTGCTTATCAGTTTAGGCCCGTGAAGCTTGGGGCTTACATGTTAAAATTTATGTTTTACCGATAGTTTATACTCGTATGGTTTGGAGTATCATTGCTTGCAGTTTAGGCTCGTGAAGCTTGGAGCATATATTTTTTTTTGTGTGATGTCAGTTTAGGCTCGTGAAGCTCGGAGCAAAGCGGATGAGAAAATGTTGTGCCTATAGTTTATACTCGCAAGGCTTAAAGTAATATTGCTTCAGTTTAGGCTCGTGAAGCTTGGAGCATACATATATTTTTTGTGTGCTGTCAGTTTAGGCTCGTGAAGCTCGGAGCATGTGTGTTGAGATTTATGTTTTACCGACAGTTTATACTCGTATGGTTTGGAGTATCATTGCTTTCAGTTTAGGCTCGTGAAGCTTGGAGCGTTTGTGTGTTTGGAACTTGGGTTCATGGAGCTTTCTGGCATTTTGCTTTTAGTTAATACTCGTAAAGCTTAGAGTGTCATTACTTGCAGTTTAAGCTCATGCAGTTTGGAGCATGATATGTTTAAATTTGTGTTTTGCCAACAGTTTATACTCATATGGCTTAGAGTGTCATTGCTTTCAGTTTAGGCTCGTGAAGCTTGGAGCATATTACAATTAAGAATAATAACGCTTTAACAATTTACCGTTCACCGGTGGTGGGGTATATTCACCATCTGGAGAAACGATCTTGTAAGCCCCGCTAGTATAAATCTCTTGTACTATGAATGGCCCTTCCCACTTGGGTTCGAACTTCCCCTTGGTCCTTCTTGTAACAATCATCGGCCGGACTACGGCGAGGACAAGGTCTCCTACTTTGAAGGAACGACGCTTCACTTTTTTGTCAAAAGCTCTGGAGATCCTTGCTTGATACATTTCCAGCCTCTGCTGGGCCTCTAGTTGCTTTTCTTCTAAGCTATCGAGCTCTTCAAGTCTTAACTTGGCCATTTGGTCTTCTGTTAGTTGTCCTTGCAAAGCTACTCTGAGAGAAGGGATCTGCACTTCGAGGGGAAGGACGGCCTCACCTCCGAAGACAAGAGAATAAGGGGTTGCCCCCGTTGGAGTTCTTACTGTGGTGCGATATGCCCACAGGTTCTCCAGTAGTTTTTCGTGCCACTCTTTCTTATTTTTGATGAACTACTTTCTTTAGGAGTTTGCAGAGAACCTTATTGAAAGCTTCTGCTTGTCCATTAGCTGCGGCGTTATATGCCGAAGAAAAATGGTGTTTAATTTTGAACTTGGCACAAAATTTTTCTACATTTCTATTCTTAAATGGTGTGCCATTGTCCGAGATGAGTCTTGCCGGGACTCCGAATCGGTACACAATATGTGTTTTGATGAAAAGTACCACTGTTTCAACCTTCACGTCTTTCAAGGGGATTGCTTCTGCCCATTTGGAGAAGTAATCTATAGCTGCCAGGATATAGCAATGCCCTCTTGACGACGAAGGTTGAATAGGGCCGACTACATCCAATCCCCATGCCTCGAAAGGCCAGGATATATTTGTAGGATGAAGTGGCTCTGGAGGCATATGTATAAAGTCAGCGTGAATTTGGCACACATGACATTTCCGAGCATGTTCAATGGAATCTCGCACCATGGAAGGCCAATAATATCCCAAGTGTTTCAGCTGGTGATATAACTTGGGGCCAGATTGATGTGCTCCACATACACCTGAATGGACTTCTTCGAGAGCTGACGCTGCTTCTTCGCTAGAGAGACACCGCAGCAAGAGCCCGTCGAAGGATCTTCTGTAAAGTGTGTTGTCAATATATGTGTACTTTGTCACTCTTCTTCTTAGCTTTTGTCTTTCTTGGGCATCAGAAGGGAGCGCTCCAGACATGAGATAATCCGAAAGCGGGGTTCTTCAATCTTCTATATTAACTTCAGATGTGGAGATGGCATTAATGAGCACCGGTAGTGGTTTAGTTGGAATTTCTTCAAGAAGAGGGGGAAGTACTCGTCTTTCCTCTACTCTGATTTCTAGTACTTCTGTAGGTGAGAGGGACATAGCTGCAGCAAGACTAGCCAATGCATCTGCCTTTTGGTTTTGTGACCTTGGGACATGCTGGATCTTCAGCTCCCTGAAAGAGCTAATGAGTCCTTTGGCTTTTTGATAGTATGGGACTAATTCTTCCTTTTTGACGGCATACACGCCGAGAAGTTGATTCACAATGAGCTGAGAGTCTCCATAGGCTATAAGCGGATCCATCCCCATTTCTGAGGCTATCTCTAAGCCTATAATGAGAGCTTCATATTCTGCCATATTGTTGGATGAAACAGATGTTAATGTAAAAGAGTAGGGGATGAGAGCTTGTTCTGGAGTAACAAAGATCAATCCCGCCCCTGCTCCTGACCGCCTGCAGGCTCCATCGAAGTACATTTCCCAAGAGGACTGAATATCAGTCATGAAGACTTCTTCGTCTGGGAGGTCATCATTTAGGACTTCATCATCTGGGATTGGATAAGCGGCAAGGAAGTCAGCCAAAGCTTGTCCCTTGACTGACTTCTGTGGAACATATGTTATATCAAACTGGGATAATAACATAGCCCATTTTGCCAGCCGCCCAGATAAGGTCAATTTCTTTAATATATACCGCAAAGGGTCAGCTCTAGAAATGAGCTGTAAAGGGTGCTCCAAAAGATAGTGACGGAGCTTCTGGGTGGCAAATACTAAGGAAAGACAAATTTTTTCCATTTCTGAATAGTTATGCTCGGGTCCAACCAGAGTCCTACTCAGGTAATAGAGAGCTCTTTCTTTACCTTCGTTGTCTTGTTGCGCCAGTAGGGCACCAAGTGATCCAGGAGAGGTTGCCATATATAGAATCAAAGGCTTTCCTTTGATAGGAGAGGCAAGCACTGGTGGATTGATTAAGTACTCTTTAATGCTTTGGAATGCATTTTGGCATATTTCATCCCACTCAAAGGGTGTCCCTTTCTTCATTAGGTGAGAAAATGGTTTGCAGCGTCCTGCCAAGTTTGAGATGAATCTTCGAATATAGGCCAGCCGACCTTGAAGACTCTTGAGTTCATGAAGATTCCGAGGTGGTGGCATTTCTAGAATGGCCTTGACCTTAGAAGGGTCGACCTCGATTCCTCGTCTGCGTACTACAAAGCCAAGGAGCTTCCCTGATGTGACACCGAACGAACACTTCATGGGGTTCATTTTCAAATTATACCGCCTCAGTCTGTGGAAGACTTCGGTTAGGTGCTTGAAATGATCTTGTCGATGTTTTATTTTCACCACAAGGTCATCGACGTAGCATTCTACGATGTCGTGTAGAAGGTCACTAAAAATAAATGTCATAGCTCTCTTATAGGTAGCTTCGGCATTCTTCAACCCAAATGGCATCACTGTGTAACAAAATATTCCTTTGGGTGTACGGAAAGCCGTGAGTTCCTCATCTTCAGACGCCATTTTTATCTGGTTGTAGCCTGAGTATCCATCCATGAAAGAAAGGATTTCATGACCAGTTGTCGCATCCACTATAAGTTCGGATATAGGCAACGGGAAATCATCCTTTGGACATGCTTTGTTTAGATCTCTGAAATCTATACAGAGTCTAAGCTGGCCGTTTTTCTTCTTTACAGGTACGATATTGGCTAGCCACTTTGGATATTGGACCTCTCGAATGAAGTTTGCTTTAATGAGTTTGTCTACTTATGCGATGATCTTGGGGATCAACTCTGGTCGGAAGCGCCTTTGAGACTGCTTGATTGGATGGATATCTTCCTTTATGGAGAGGCGATGAACAGCAACACCGGTATCCAAGCCTGGCATTTCTTTGTAGTTCCATGCGAACACATCTTTATTTTGACAAAGGAAGGTCATATATTGTTCCCTTTCACTTGGCGTCATGTGAGCGCGGATGAAAGTGGGGCGAAGATCATCATCTGTCCCTAGGTTGATTTCTTCGAGCTCATCAACAGTTGCTTGACCACCATCTTCAAGTTGAGGAGGCGCTTCTTGGAGATCAATGAGCTCTGTGGAAGTCATGCAGACTTGGAATTGATATCCAAACCCTGCCTTGTGGAAGGGTAGTTTTTCATCATATCGGATAGCCTTTATTTGTTCATCTGAAAGGATATCCTCAAAAGGTTGCTTCTGACCACGACCTCCACATAAGCCTTCACCAGAATTGGTATCATACCCCATTTGAGTCATCATGTGAAGTAGCTTCTCGTCATAGAACGGTATAGGTAGAAATGATCTTTTGGCGGCAGATTGGACCATAGATGCTTTGATGAAGTTAATGGGCTGATTATATTTTATTTCCCTATTGTCTTCACTTGACTGACCCTCCTCTTTAATTGGAGGAGGCTTTACATGTGATGGAACCATTTTGGGGAGGGGTATGGGAAAGTCTTGAAGAATGGTCTTGGAGAGTTTCTCTTCAATGACTTTGAATATAGGGTCCCCCGCTTTCCTCTGGCTACTTGGAATGTAACAATATGTCTTCCTTTTTGGAGGAGGCTTCTTTCCTTGTTGAACATTTGCTGTAAACCTCTATGTGAAACCCATTTCCGTAGGAGGTGTGGCGATAGGTGTCTTCAGCTTCAAGGGTGGCTCCAAGTAGAACTTGGCATCTGCAAAGAACGCCTCCCCTGGTGTGAAGGGCTTCGTATCAGCAAACACCCTCTTGACATCACCTTCGGGGGTTTGGTACTTGAAACATTGGTGAAGTGTTGAAGGGACGACCTTGTACTCATGGAGCCAAGGTCTTCCTAGTAATGCATTATAAGAGGTACGAGCATCAATAATATGAAAGACAACACTCGTGGCCAAGTCTTGGAATTTTAGGACTAGGCGTATAGAGCTGAGAACTTGTTGACCAGCTTGGTTGAAGCCTTGCACTACAATATTACTAGCTGTTAAGTCTAGGGTGTCATACCCCAGTTTATGAAGTATTTTGAGTGGCAAGAGATTGATAGCTGACCCACAATCTAGCATTATACGTGATGTGGGTATGTCATCGATGTCCCCAGTTACTAACAGTGGCCTATTATGTGGTTTTGAGCCAAGTAGCAAATCATCATCGGTAAACTCGATATTTAGAGTTTCGACTGTAGGGACATCATTTTGGGGGATTTCTTCCCGGTAATCGTCGGGAAAAGATAAAGTGATAATGAGAGATTTGCGGAGATCAGAGGAAAGACACAGGGCATCATACACGCTAAGCAGTGATGGTACTTTCTTTAAATGAGAAATTACATTGTACTTTACTAACTCCTTAGAGTTTACATTATTTTGGGTTGTAGCTTGCACTGCTTGCGGTAACGGGTTTCTCTCCCGTGGTGGTTGAGAATCCGGAAGTCGTCGCCCACAGCGTGTGATGATCTCGTGGACTTCAACATTTTCTTCTTCTGGGAAGCAGAGAGATTGGTCGTCATCTTGGAAGACCCCTATCGGGAGGCATGGATAGTGGTCCCAAGAGTCATCAGTTTCCGGGACATATGGTGTCCTGGTCTGGAGATCCGTGGAAACTCGGTGTATGAAGCCGTTTATCTCTTCATATGGCATCACCTTTCTCAAGATCTTGTACTTTGGGGCTATGTATCTTTTCGGCCCTGGTTGCCAGTCTTGTGGGAGTGAGGATCTTGGGGGGTTGAGCCTGGCTGCTCTAATCCTCTCCTTGAATGCCTTCTTCTTCATCTGCTTCTTGCTGATGTAGGGTCTCCCATACCGATCATAGCATGGCTCTTCATCGGACAGGGATTCTTCATCATCGGTGTTGGGAGGATGTAAGTCTTCCAATGCTGGCCAGGGACACTCTTCAACAGATTTGAGGATGGGGGCCATGTGCACTTCTGTGGGAATGTAGGGAGAGACAGGTGCATGTTCATCTTCACAAGAAGGCATGGAGGGAGGATACCCCAACTTCTCGATCAGTATTGCTGGAGGAACATCAGGTTCTGAGGAGGGAAATTCGGTGGTAATCATGTGTGTTGATTCCACCTTCTTCCCCTTTTGAAGTTTCTTTAGAAGTCCGGCATCCATGACTCCATCATCAATCAGCTTTTGAATTTTATCTTTGAGGATGAAGCAATCTTGTATGGTGTGACCCAAGATCCTGTGATATTGGCAATACAGAGGATCATTGACTTTATCTACTTCTTGAGGACGTCTTGGCTCGGGAAGCTCAATAAGTCCAAGGTCCTTCAAGCCTCTGAAGATATCCGCGACTTCTTCTCTAGGAAAAGAGTATTCTTTCTCTATTCTTTCCTTGAGAGTCTTTATTCTTCTTGGAGCAGGTTCCGAAGGCGTATCCCTAGGTCGGGGTTGGCCTTTTGGAGTATAGACTTCTTTGAGCCTATAATCTTGTGTTGTGGATGTTTGCAACACTGCCTTTCCCTTAGAAGGAGCTTTGTCTTTCTTGATAAACATCTTATCTACTGCGCCTGTCTTCCGGGCACGTGTTGAAGATAATTTTCAATATCAGTGGCCTTGGAGGCCAATTCTTCAAAGGTGAGCGGACGAACGCCTTGCAAGTAGACTGCCATTTCTGGGCGCAAGTTGTTCATACACATACGTACAGCTTCCGCCTCTGTAATAGGCTGTGGGCAATGGATGCTTAGGTTCCTCCACCTGTTGATGAAGTCTGCGGCCTTCTCATGAGAGTTTTGCTCCGTTTGTGTGAGTTCTGTGATTCCCACGTTCCTTTGGGTGCTATAAAACCTTTGGAGGAATGCTTCTTGCATATGCTCCCAAGAGGTGACGGAGCCTGGTGGTAACTTGCTATACCAGGTGAAAGCTGGGCCAGAGAGGGTCTGCACAAATTGGCGGAGTAATAAGGCGCCATTGTGAGCTGTATCTTGGCAAGCTGCGAGGAAGTGAGCAATGTGCTCATGTGGTGATCCATTCCCATTAAACTTGGCAAATTGAGGTTGCCTATAGTTTAATGGAAATGGAACTAAGTCAATTTCGGCTGGATATGGCTTCATGTATCCTGGCCTCGTAGCATATTGAGTTTGCATTTGAAAAGCCCTTATGCTTTCAGTGATCATCCGCTGCACAGTCTCTAGTGGTACCATGTTTGGTGATGGATTACCATGTGGATGCGTCTGATGATTACCATGTAGAGGCTGTTGTTGGGGATTGTTTGGAGGGGGTTGTTGATGACCATGAGGGGGTGAAGAAGTGTTCTCCACATACGAATCATGTTCATGAGGGATTTGAGCCTTCAAGTTGACTAGCTCTGCCTCTTTTAGTTGTAGAGCGTTCCTCAGCTGCTCAAGTTCTTCTTCCATCGAGGTGGTAAGAACTTGATAACGTTCTGGTGAAGCTGATTTTTCCCTTGGGGACTCGGGAGAAGGATGGAACTCTTGCTCAATTGAGGGTTCGGAAACCACATCCTTACTACTTAGAGAGCGGGTGATGCTTCTAGTGTGGGGACGGTTTAGATGTGGGTTGACGACGATAAGATCCTGTGGTTCTTCGACAACAGCCTTCTTTTTCCTTCTCTTGGCGGGGAGGTTTGAAGAATTGTCACTTGAAGCAGATGGATCATCGTCTTGGACACCGATAGGCATTGCAGCAAAGACATCGAAAGAGTTCTTTTGAGGAACTTCTTTCAGGATGCCAGATCTTCTTTGAGCAGCACGGCTTCTCTGGATAATGTGCTGACTTGTTGAAGAAGGGATCTGAGCTGGATGAGCTCTTTGGGTGATTTGTTGATTTCTATGAATGACCCTAGAAGTCACTCCATAGCAAGGGCGTCCCAAGCCCCCAGCATAAAATGACGGGCGATGGACAACATTCTGTTGCTTCTTCTCAGCTTGCCTCTTGGCCCTAGCAGGAAGATGCTTAGGTTCATAAGCATTGATGTTTTGTTGATTTCTATGAATGACCCTGGAAGTCACTCCATAGCAAGGACGTCCCAAGCCCCCAGCATGAAATGGCGGGCGATGGACAGTGTCCTTTTGCTTCTTCTCAGCGTGCCCCCTGACCTTAGCAGGAAGATGCTTAGATTCATAAGCATTGATGTTTTGCTTAGGACGAGAAGTGTTGGTGTCACTTTTCTCAACCCCCTTCTCTATCTAGAGAGCATTCGTCTCGCGGTTGATGTAGTTGATGTAGGCCGTTTCCATATCTTGCAGATAAATGTAGTAGCTGGGGAGTCTGGACTCCCAGTACTTCTGTCGGTGCTTGTACTCAGAGTACAAGAACTCACCCTGATCTCTGGCTGTGTAGAGACCGTTTTGATGCTTACTGGCGCAAGTCCTGTGTGACTTGTTGATCGCCTTGAGTTGTGCAGCAGAGGGTTGAAAGGTTTGAGGATGATTTCTTCCTTTGGGATCTTCAATATGTGCTGTGAAGATCTTATGGATGGAAGGGGCCTTGGCAACCGGCTTCCTTTTTCTCCTTGGGACAACTGTAGTCCAACCTTCTTCGTCTGTTGTGACAACTTCATGGGGGGCTGGCTGCTGATCTCTTCGAAGGGGGGTGGATCTCAGCTGGTGATCACCTCTGCCTCCTTTGATGACTTTCTTCGACGGGTGAGCAGTTTTCTCCCGATATTCTTGACGAACACATGCTCCACTTGAAGAAGTTTTGATATCAGTTTGCAGCTAGACGCTTGATCCGACTGACGGAAGTCTTGTTGTCCCTCGTCGCTTGCGGCGGGATTTGACAGCAGAGGACTCCAAGGGTGGAAGTATTGTTGGAGGTGTTGACGGAGATGTCGTCAGAGGTGTGAGGGACACCGTTGATGATGCTGAGGACACCGGCATGCCGTCGCTCCCTAGAGGGATGTTGAACCAGAGATCGCCAAAGCATATGTTGAACGAAGCCTCGTTGAGCGCCATATCCCTTGGTCTTGATCTTGGTTAAGAAATATGTTAGTATGTGAAGATAGTTTGCCATATCCTTCGTTTGAGAAGGAAAGCATGTTAGTATGTAGGAATTTTAAGGTTCGGATCCAAAGATGAGGGGTAGAGTGTTGTCCCACCGGGCGTGCCAGATTTTGTTCGACAATAAAATCGCTATCTCGGGGTGAGATGTTTGCCCATTTTATTGTGATCAAAAGTCGATTTACATGTGGTGGGAGATTGTGAGAACAACACTCCTGAGTTCCCTGTATCATCACAAGCTGCATATCTCTTTCTCTTTGGACATGCATACTCATGATGAGATTGGCAACCCATCATTTACATCCCCGTAAGGAAGACCCCTGATTAAGGATCCGAAACTTAAAATCCTATTACATCATCTAAAAAAAGAAAGGAAGCAGTAGAAGGGTATTGGGTGGAGGCGGAGCCTCCACCCTCACCTTTGTTGGTGTTGATCTACCTTGGTCTTCCTTCTTAATCTCCTGGGAGTTGCTGCAGGTCTTCAAAATTGATAGAGGCTCGGTTGGGGGAATCCCAAGAGCTGAAGAATTTGTTGTAGGACCTCGTCGATTTGATGAAGGACTTGCTCTAGGAGTTGGTGGTGGGCTTGCTGTGGATCCTTCAGGAGCTACTGGAGGACTTGGTGTTGGACTCTTGGGAGTTGATGAAGGAGCTGCTTCAAGATCTCCAAAAGTTGGTGAAGGATTTGCAGAGTTGAAGAAACTTCAAGAATCAATAGCCAACTTCCGCGAGTGGATCTGGATCCACCCGGGTCTCGTTATTTCTTGAAGAACTTCAAGAATCAATAGCCACTCCCAACGGGTGGATTGAAATCCACGTGGGTTGTGCTATCTCTTAAAAAACTTTTAAAAACACGAAGAACGCGAAGAATAAATTTTAGATTTTCAGAGCTTAGCCTCCTATCTTTCAGGGTGTGACTTTGCTCTCAAATTTCGAATTTGGAGAGGTTTCGGCGGGCTGGTCAAATTTCGAAAAGTTGTTGTGAGAAGCATCTCACGGCTGAGATTCACGGTTTGAGATATGAGATCACAACTTCTCATCTTTTGAAAGACACGTGTGCGTAGGAGAGGCTGAGGGGAAATCCAATTTGTTGGAATGTATGGATGTTGCCCCCTCGGCATTTTTTGTTAACCTACACCCTACCTTATGTTGCTCCCTTGGAACTCTTCCTTAAGCTAAACCCTACTCCAAGTCTCCAATTATATGATGCCATGTCACATCTTATCATGCTGATGGAAGGCTTGGACGTAGGTATGCACACTTTTATTTAGGTTGGCTGATTTTATATTTGAATTTTGGTTAGGGAGTTCAGATTTGGGTGGCTAAGAGGGTAGGATTTAGGTAGTTTAGATTTAGGGTTGGCCATATCAAATTTATTTGAATTCGAACTCAAATCATGAATTTGAGTTTAAAATTTTATATGTTTGTTCAAATTTTGAATATTTTATTGAATTTTCAAATATTTGAACATGGTGTAGATAATTTACCCTAATGTCCTTGGGCAAGGGCAAATTACCAGAATACCCTTTTTATCGGTCATATATGTTTTTGGACCGAAATACCCCCAAAGCAGGTAGAGGTGCCTTTACATATATATATTTTTTGGACCATTATACCCCTAGAGGTTTTAAAATGACCAAAATACCCTCGCCCCCATAGCTTATGTAGAATGCCATCAAAGCTTTACAAAGGCTGATATGAGGGTGAAATTACCAAAATACCCTTTTTGGTGCTCTGGTTGGTGTAAAGTCCATATATGTTTTGGACAATAATACCCATAAAGCAGATGATACTTTAAAGGGCGGAGGACATATTTGTCATGCGTACGTGGAAAATGTGCATTTTAGAGTAAATGACCAAAATACCCCCGGGGGGCTAAATGCCCAAAATACCACTTTTCATGTTTTGGTTTGTGTAGGATGCCTTCAAAACCATCATGAACTATTTTGGAATGTTGTAGTTGGGTCAAGCCTATATTTGGCTAGAATGACCAAAATACCCCTAAAAGGTAAAACTTACCGAAAAGCCCTTTTATGATTTCGGTTCGTATAAGATGTTATAAAAAACCATATGTGGATATTTTTTAGATATTGTAAGAATCCTGAATACGTATTTTAGTCAAAATTCCCAAAATACCCCTGGTGGGCAAAATTACCAAAATGCCCCTATATCTTCTTAGCTTTTGTAGGATGCCGTAAAAGCTATATAGGGTTATGATAGGATATTTTAGAGAGTCCAGGTATGTATTTTTCCCTGAATTCCTAAAATACCTTTGGGCGGATAAAATTACCAAAACGCCCTTTGTTCTCCAGATTTGTGTTGAATACCATCAAAACCGTGGAGAATCGCATATAGAGCAGCGTATGTGTGCTCTATGAGCATTCAGGTTTGTATGCTTGGCGATGTGTCTTTGAAGAGTGTCTAAGGCGAGTAGAGGCAATTTTGTAAATACTCCAAAATTTGACCTTAGTCAAAATTGGTGTCTACAGGGGCGCTTGAGCGTCGAGGGGGAGGTGTCGGGAGAAGTAACGTAGTAACTCTAAGAGGGTTCGACCCTCTTTTTCATCACACGCTGTTGGCTCCGACAAATCTTCCCTGGTAGTGGGTGAGCACCCATATCTCGGTTACCAATGGAATGAGCAGCGGTGTGAGGATCTGTCCCTCTACTCTTGGGTCGACCGGTTGGGTCGGACCCGTGGTTCGTTTGATTGTTTCGCGTGGAGCGCGCAATCCGGTGGATAACATTGTTTCTTGGACCACAAGACCAATTTGGTAAATTGCGCCTTGGTGGTTTGTTTTATACTCGCGTGTGCACACACTGACCTTGTTTGGTGTTCGTGTTTGATTAGAATGGTTAGGTGGACCCGGGATCGGAAGATCCAAGCTCGGGCGCGCAGAAGCCTATTTTTGGGCGGCTGGCGGCCCGTGAGGGACCGATCGCTCCTTGGAGTGATCGATCGCTATCGAGTCGGTGGGTTTTTTTGAGAGGACGGCCACCATCGGCAGTCGCTCTCCCCTGTTAGAGGGAGAGAGGACTTTCCCTCCTCTCCTCCCCCTTTTCCCCTCCTTCCCCGGCTTTCCCCTTCCCTTTTCCTTCCTCTTCTTCCTCCTCTTCTTCTTCCTTCTTCTTCTTTCTTCTTTCTTCTTCCCGCGAGCTCTGCTTCCCCTGTTTCCGGCAGCCGCTTCTTCTTCTCCATTGTTTCTCCTCCGGCCACCGTTTTGGGCGTTCCAAGGCTCGTTGGATTCGTGGTGACGTGAGAAAGATCCCCGGTGTGGTTTGGAACCTTGTTGGTGACTGGTTTGCGGGGAATCAGCCGAGGATTTGCATTTTCGGTAGGTGTTCTACCTACGTGAGTTAGTTTAGTGGGTTTCTCTTAATCTAGCAGTTTGATATTTCTGTTCTAATGTAAGTTTCATAAGCTTTGGTTGAGATTTTAGTAGGATTTATGCATATTTAATCTCAGATTTTTCGGTTTCTGCTGTTCTTGTGCGGCGAGTTTTCCGACCAGTATGCGAATGTTCTTGGGTTGTGATGAACATAAGAGTTGTAGATCTTTGAATCTACTCTCAAACCCAACTGATTTCATAATTTTCTGATTTTCCTATGATTTTCGTACGGGTGAGTTGCGTTGCAGCAAGCAATGGTAAGTTAGTTTTGATTTGCTATTTTGATTAGTGTTTTCTCGTTAATCCAGCCGTTGGATGTTGCTAGATTTTGGATATGTTGATCCCGACACATTGATCTACTAGAGTCTAAGTTGGATCTCGAATCCGACGTCGTTTGGACGTCGGATCGACGGGTCAATTAGCTCTAGGTAGAGAATTTTTTAGTGTTTTAAATAATATTATATATTCGAAACATATAATATTATATTTTACTGTTCATCAGCGGTTTTCGGGGTTGCTTCCCATTGCAGGAGTCTGCGGTTGACAGTCGTGGTACCGTCGTAATACCGGGACCCGCTGCGAATCGACTGGCAGCGATTGGTAGTACCGCTGCAGCGATCCAGTCGGACTTATATGATGTTTTGTCATACTGTTGCATGCTTGTCTCTTATCTGTGTATGTTCATAGCATGCATTCTCTATTGTGCATTAGTTACATTGGTTAGGGCGTGGGTGATCTGTGGGTCGCCGTCCCGAGGCTGGATGCTCGGATTTAGCCCTAGGATCAGGGTTGGGTAGTTTGGACCCGGTTTGAATTGTGGTGTCCAGTCAAACTTGATGATAGACGTAGATGACTGGTACACCTGTTGCTTGATGATTACAGAGGTCGTGTCGGCCTTGAGTCGGATGCTGAGGTGTAGCCGGTCTTCCACTGTGACGACTCTTGAGTAGAGGAGTCACCTACTCAGCGGTGCCATTTCCCGCCAGCAGTGTTCACGTTGTCATGCTTGTGAGTTTACAGTGTTCGTTCCTGCTTACTGAGTGTCGTTCCTGGGCCTTAGGGACACGCGGTGGGGTTATGGGACCCCTGTATACACCCAGGTCTTACTTGAGAGCGACACTGTTGCGTTTCCCTCTTCCTTCTGTGTGACGTAGTATAGAACACTACTGAGCTTTATGCTCACTCCTACCCGAGCTATGTTTTGCAGGTGCAGGCTCTTCTTTGGTGGCCCCTACCGGGCAGTTGGTTAGCTGTGTGGCGGCGCCAGGCGGAGTCTGAGAGGTGGTGATCTTTTACTGCTTTTGAAACCTTGGTTAGTTAGTCTCCTACGGGAGTATAAATATTGTATTCGAATCTTCCACTCTCCGAGGTTATGTATATTAAATTCACTTGGGTTTTGTAAATCTGTGGTTCGACGCTTGTAATTTAATTATGTCTTTTTAAATTGAGGGTGTTTTGATGAATTGTTAGGGAGACCAATAGGTTAGAGGGAACCCTCGCCTGTATTTTTCCGCGGTTCGTTAGGTTTCGGTTCGCGTCGCCTGACCCGGTTGGGCTTTCACGGGTCGGGGCGCGACAAGCGGCTCTTGCCGGCTACGATTGGCGAGTTGTTGTCCGCTTCTTGGACGAGCATGCCTCTGGGAGTGACCAGTTGGCTGGATTTGGGGAAATAGGGACTTTGATGGGCCTGATATCGGAGACTTTCTGGAAAACAGGGTCGTCACCGAGCTCCTGCTTGATTTGATCATGCTGCACCCCGCCTTGGTTCACTAGCTCGATGTGGAGGAGCATGGAGCAATGCGGGCGCATATTGTCTCGGAGGGCTTCGAGGTCGGACGCTAGCTGTCCTATGAACGGTGTCTACCTGGTCGATGGTGGGAACACCTCATGCGATGTGTCATGCATGGCTTGTAGGGGATCCCATACCGGAATTGGGCGATGAATCCTCAATGGCTTGGTCGCCGGCTTTGAGGTTGATTTCGGGAGGAGGTGCCCTATCTTGGTTATGCGCAGGGCTCGACTTTGCTCGCTGGTGAGAGTTAGCTTCTGCTCTGCCGTCATTTGTCCGATGAAGGCGCGGAATGCTTGGCAAGAATCAGTCATGTGGCTATCCGAGAGATGCCACATGCACTTGCCCTTGTATGCTTCTTCGGAGAAGTACGGGGCGAGGAGCCACTTAGCCATCACGAGTTGTTTGAACAACTCGTTCGCTACCTGCCAGTAGCGTGCGATGCGGGATGCGACTTGCACTGCCTGTAATTGTGAAGTCAGGTCAGATAACTCGATAATATTTGTTTCAATATACGACGCGTTAAAATATTGAGTATCGACTCTAGCTTTAGGGGGTGGGTCGGCGAACTTGAGTTCACCGGCTTCAATCCTATCTTGGATTATATTGCGAAAGACTACACAATTGTATTGCAGAATTCCTTCCCTTTCTATTTCTCAGGGTCTGGAATCTGATGTCGGAGTTTGATGCGCTTGTTAGCCACCAACCAATCGAAGATTTTGTCAGCCTCAACTATGTTGAAGGAGTACTTGCGAGTTTCTTCTTGCATGGACTTAGGAGCCTCGTCGTTAAGTCGGGTAAACAGCTCACACGTCGATAGGTTACCCTTTACGAACTCGGCCTGGTCGACCTCCGGGCCTTCGAGCTCCTGGTGATAGGTGTCGTGCGAGCCTCTCCTCTGAGAGGATTCTTCTCGGAGCATTTGTTCGTACCTCGAGGCTCTCTCGGAAAACTCAAAGATGTCATTAAACACCATTCCCTCTACATTCTTCCGAAGCTCGAAGTCGAGTCCGTCCTGAGCCAATTTGACAAACTCAGACTCGGGGAGGGGCGTCTTACACCATATCTTCGCTCAGCAGAAACGTGAGATGAATTGCTCTGCCATCTCCCCTGATTTCTGTCGAATCCGAGGGAGATCTGCCATGGAGATCCCAGGGTTGGTCTTCGAGAAATAAGCCTGGAATTGGGGCTTTGTAGATCATCCCAGGTGAAGATGTAGTTCCTGGGAAGATTGATGTACCAGGTGAAGGTCGACCCGGTGAGGGGTGTATGGAAGATACAAAGTTTGAGGAAATCATTACCCCCGTACTCGCGACACTGGCAAGTGAACCTCACCAAATATTCCAGGGTTGACATGTCATTGTCCCCTGAGAAGAAGGTGAACTCCGACATCCCAAAGTTATGTGGGTAAGGATGTTCCCTATCTATATACTCCGAATATGGTTTTCGGAGTGTGGGACGATCAACTCGGGGGATTCGAGGTCCATACATTTGCTCGACAACCTTAGCGATGTAATACACCTCGAGCCACGGGGGTTCAAGCCCAGGTCTCTCCCAATTATGACGAGGTGGTCTCGGAGGCGGGCCCCTCCAATCCTCGTTACCCTCATTATGATATTGGGGTTGCTCGGGCTGGTCTTGGGCGTAGTGAAATCCGAGTTGAACTCTGGGTGGGCCTTGTTTCCCCCCAACGTGTGCAAATGGGTCGGGTGGCATCGTTGGTTGCCACCCTTGCCTCGTGGGGTAAATACCTTGATGGGGGTAGTTTCCCGCATGGCCGACTTGGGCGTTTTTCCCCCCAGGATAAATCGTTCGATTTTGTAGCCCTCCGAGATGACTGGGTGGGCCCTGCTGTCCGTCGGACCGGGTTGCCTCGGAGGGTACCCTGATCCTGATGGGGTGTCTGAGCTCTCCTCATAACCTCGAGTCACCATGTTGTATGAGGCGGGCGCCCATAGTCTCGACCCTTTGACATTTTCCATGGGAGGATTCGATCCTCCTGAGTCCACGTACCTTTGAGGGGAGACGTTCAAGGTCGGATTTGGATATCCTAGAGGGGGCTTGAGCTAGGGATGTTGGACCCTCAAGGCATGGCTCGAGCGGTGGCCACGGGAATGATTGAGGAACCGGATCGAAATACTTCACTATAAAGCTTCCGATTTAGCTCAGCATGCTTGTCGAGGATGGGTTCCAATCCGACCACTACCTCCTTGGCTACTTGTTTGGCTAAGGGAGTCGTGGTCTCGAAGAGAATGTGGGTGACTTCTTGGATCACACGGTTGAATTGAAGCTGGGTCCTATCAGTCATAAAGGCTCCTACCTCGGAGATTGTTTGTCGGATTTGCTCTGAAGACTATTTCTGGGACCCTATAGCCTTATCTATCTCCCCCGTGACCTCTTGCACGCCTGGAGCTATCACCTCTCGAGTATCTACTCGAGTTGATTGATCTTGTGACTCGGAGGCGGTGATCATTCGATCGACCTTCTCCGCCATCGTCACAAATAGTCCCCTGAATTCCTCCGATGCCTTCCGCCAATCTTCATCAACCCTTTTGCCCTGAGATTGCCACAAACTGTCGCCTAGCATATCCGAGGTCAAGGATGAATCCGTTAGGTTCTGGGAGTGTGGGTCGTTTGGTTCATATCGATCCTGGGGGTTGACGTTGTAGACTTGAGTGGCATTTTTGGGCTCCCACTATGGTCACCAAAAAGCGTGTTGCTCAAAAATTGTACCCGGGATGGATACGTCGTGGCCAGGCACGTGAGGTGTGCAACCGTTGCGCAGGGATTATCAAAATGGTGTATGGGTTCATCCGTGCCTCAATTAAGAGGACTTTGTGCACACTTAAGTCTATGGAAATGTGGAATGCCACGGAGTTTTTTGGATAATGGTGGCTAAGAATTGGGCAATAACTATCGCGGTGATTATTCTACTCCTAGCTTGAACTATAAGCTACTCGTAAAAATAGAATTGTAGACTACTCCTAAGGATAGCTGCACTACTCCTAGAGTAAACTGATCTACTCCTAAGAGGTGTTTAAGTTACTCCTAAGTAGAAGATAAGCAAGTAATAAAGCAAAGAAATGACTAGTTACTTACTTGCATTGAACAACAACAGATGGTTACAGCCCTGATGAAAACTCCTACGAGTACGAGCTATGAAAGATTACAGTAGCTAAAAACTAGAAAAGTAGTAGTAGAAGTCTAGATGTCCGGGGCGGGGTTCTTCTGCTTCGTCTTCAACCTTTTATACCTCAGGCTGCCACCTGCACGTGGCCATTGCTGGTTATTGTGCACGACCAACCACCCACGATCATTCATGGTTTATCATTGGTCGGATTTCGCTGCCCTCTTGACACGTAGCCCAAGGATAACTGTTTCCCTATTTTCTTGCTCCGCATCCCATGCCTTTGTTTTAGGAAGCTTTATAGATTTTGGGATCGTGGCAAGGATTCGACTCTTCCTGTCGCTTCGACCTTGGATTTGGTATCCGGCTTCATATATCCATTCGACCTCGAATTTGCTTCATCACCTTGGTCTCGAGACTCGACCCAGGAATTACTTGCTTCATGTGACACCTCGAGCCTCGATCTCGGGTTACTCAGTTCTAAGCTTCGAGTCTTTGTACATTTCTTTGATCTCGGGGTCTCCATCTCTAACCCGACATCCTCTTGAAGCAGCTCAGGTTCGACTTTGGTGTCTTTATACTGCACACGTCACTCGACTAACGTGGAGTGATATGGTGGTTATGTGCCTTGTTTAACACTCTATTAACTCGTATCGTCATAATCGTGAAGGCGGCGTGATGATGAGTTTTAAACTCGGGTATCGAGCAGCATTTAATGCATATCTCCCTTCATTAGTCGACGCCTGTGCTTCCTAGCAGTCTCATTTGTGATGATTCCACTAGGGTCGAAATTAATTCGTCCACGTGTCATACCTGTACGGCGTCGTAGGTACGCTGATTGTGGCTTGCTGGATGAGTGTCATGTGTCCGTCTCGACGATGGATGTCCATTGATCGATACTCGAGTATTTTCCTCGGTAACACCGTCTGTTACCATTTGAATAAAGTTTTCACTATGAACACTCCTAGTCACATAGGACCGTGTTCACTTTCGCAGAGCTTCCATGGCAGAGATTCTCAAAACCCATGTACTCATGCCGCTGAATCTTCTGAATCTTCTGAATCTTCTGAATCATATTCAAAACTTCTACGCCACCTGTATTAGGCAAAAACTCATTCAGTATTAGGGATGGCAATGGGCCTGGTTTCCCCAGTAACCCGCTTGACCCGCCGGGGAAACGGGGCAATTATCGGGTTGGCGGGGTAGGGCGGACTAAACGGGGCGGGTTAAACGTTGGGGCGGGGCGGGGATGGGTTTTGGTCAACCTGCCCCGCTTTCGACCCGGCCCGAATATGTTTTTTAGTAATTTTAAATTAGTTCTAATAATTTTATTCTAATTCTTTAATTTAGAACAAATGGCTAAAAATGGTGTTGGTATAAGAATTAGTTCTAATAATATATTAGCTACTAACCACTTAAGTTTTACATGGTCACAGACCCACGAGGCCCATGACGCATTGCTTTCCATTAGTTTATATTATAAGGGACTAAGGAATAAAAGTATAAAACTAATTGATTTTAATTTTGAGCATATCTAAAGTTAATTGGTTTTTGAATTTTGGGTTCATTATTACATTTTGTGGTTGGCATGATCTTATTTAGTGGGAATACTTCGAAGTTGAAAAATTATGTTTTTTTTTGAACTATATGGCGCTTGAAAGTTCACAATATTGTATTGGTTTATATGATACTTAACAAATTTGTGATAAAAATTATCGACGTTATTAACTTTGTCGAAAGAAAATGAGAATCCTAAACGGGGCGGGGCAGAGGCGGGGCGGGGCAGGGACGGGGGAAATGTACATGGGGCGGGGATGGGACGAACTTCTTGCCCCGCAACGGGGCATGGGACAGGGATTGAACAGGGTAAATTTTTTTGGGGCGGGGATGGCGTTAGTAAAACCCGCCCCAACCAGCCCCATTGACATTCCTATCCAGTATAACATCTCCATGAGCTGAAATAGAATGTCAGAGTCCAGTTTCATGACTGGCCTTGTATAGGGCCATTGTATTGGACAGAAAAAAGTCAACATAAATTCTTACCCAATGAGATGGCACTAACAAAGATTGTGAATGCCAAGATGAAAATAATTCGGGAAGCCCTCCCCCTTACAATAATAAGCTTTCGGACCACATGTTGGCCAACAAAGGCAGCAAATGTTGCCACTAATAGGAAATAAAGAGCTGCAAAATGAATACCCACGAGTCAATCATCCGCTCACTTCTTGATATGAAAATAGATTAAAAAAATCATTATTGACTCAAGAAATGTTCACATAAGTTTGGTCTGGCAAGAACAATTTTGGGATCAGTAAACAAAAAGGTATATTAGATGATTTTCACCGTAATGTTTTTCCGAAAGAAAAGGAAGCGTATAGTGCGAGGAACCCACCGTATATGAAATAAAACACATTCTTATGATTTCCGACTCTTTTGCAATATAGTCAAACACAAGATGAGTACATCACAGTACCGTATGGAACAGGAAATGATTTAATAGGTAGTGTTAGAACAGAAATTATGACCGTTGACCGGAACTGAAATCAAGGTCAAAATCTATTTTCACATTCGAAGAATCAGGAGATTGTGGTTTTTTGTTCAACTCCTTCGAATGATCGAATCAGAGGTGTTGAAGTGTACAAAGAAGATATTTTGTGGTTGATGATGAAGTTGATGGAAATGAAAAATGGAGATGGAAAATGGGATTTCATGAATAATGGAAAATGGGCAGCTGAAAATGGAAAATAATGGAAAATGGGCAGTGGAAAATGTGATGGTTCTATGGTAAATCTACTCCTATTTTAGGTAGATCTACTCCTAGAAATAAAGAATTATGGTAGCACTACTCCTAGGAAAATATGATAATTCTACTCCTATGGAAGAAATTAGTGTAGCACTACTCCTAGAAATGAAGGACGTTGCAGGAATTTAAAGGAATGAAAAAGGCTTCATTAAGATAAATAAGACTACATTGATAAATGTAAAATGCTACATAAAAAGATAAAAAGCAGTTTTGCTTTGATGGCGGGGGCCCTTTTTTCTTTTTCTTCTTGGCTATTTATATGGCTTCTGGTAACTGATTTGGAAACCGTCAGAAAACCACTCTGCAGTTGCTGCAACTGTTGCTTTGAAAGTGGAAACCATCAGAACTGCATAACTGGTCTAAAACTGCTTTGGAACTGCCATTAAACAACGCCTCCTGTCTTCCGCTGTATTTTTGCTGATGATAACCTTGGAATCCGGGAAAACGTTGAACATCAAAGTTGTAGATCTTCAAATTATCTTTCCAACGGTACCAAAAATGTCCAATTTGGACATCAGATGAGAAAGTTATGGCCAAAATACTTAGACTGCACTAATGGCCGATTAGAAAATATGGACGATAGAAATTTTGGATTAAGTCATTTGGACTTCATCGTCCATTTTGGACGATGACTTCATCGTCTATTTTGGACGATAGAAAATTTGGTTGATGACATTAACAAATTCTTCCATTATTTACCATTTTGCCACTGGTTACTTCAACTGCCAGTTTGGCATACTGAACGATGGAATTTGAAGATCTCGTCAACATGAAAGTTGTAGATCTTCTCATCCTCTTTCCAATGGTTCAAGAATTGTCCAATTTGGATACTTGATGTAAAAGGTATGGCCAAAATACTTCAGTTGTGTCAAAACTGAAGTATTTATTGGCTGATTGGCAATATTTACGAAATTGCCATTGATCGCCCAAATAGCTATATTTATATCTAACATTTTGCCCCCCCGGTCTTTATGAAAATATTCCTATTTTGTAAAGACCTTATTCTGTTGGCCAATTTGGGCGATTTTGTCGGCCATATGAACGATTTTGTCGGTCAATTGAGTCGTCCATAAAACATATTTTATTAGCCATTCAATTAATCATCTTTGTCGACCATATGCTATTATTGGTCGATTACTTGTATAAGTTCCTGGCTGATCAACCTTTGGCCAATGACCAATTTTTTATCGCTCAGTTTTGGTCGATATCGACCAATGAGTAACGCTGGGCGTTAAGCAAAGCTGGGCGATGATGGTCTTCATTGACCGATAAGCAAAGTTGGCCGATGATTATGGTTGGTCGATGAAGAAAGGCTGGGCGATGTCGATCAATAGGACGTCGATGAGGGAGCTGGTCGATGACGATATGCTCTGTTCTCTTCTTTCCATCTTCCGCGATGGGCGACGAGGAAGCGTCGTCGATCATTGGGCGATGAAGGATGGCCATTGCTCTGTTCCTTCTGTGTGGGCGATGAACAAGACTGATCGATGAGCTTCGACGGTGGTCGTCGATGATGATGAGCGATGGTCTTTGATGGTCGATGAAGAAAACTGTGCTATGAGCAAATCTGGACGATGAGCAATCTGGACGATGAGCAACCTGGACGATGAGCAAACTGGACGATGAGCATTGAGCGATGAGCGATCGTCGCTGATCTGAGCGATGACAAAATGGATGATGACATTTTGAGGTCATCGTTCAAAATGGACGATGGGCTATCGTTGCTAAGCAGTGAACGATAAGCTATGAGTGATGATGCTCTGTTTTCCCTCAATTGGCGACAAATTGCTGTCATCCCAACCAATGTGACCTTTGAGGCTGAGGATCCACTGGATCGCAGGTCGTCCCATGGCCAATCGGGTAAGCACCGCGTCGGAAACGGAGGTGATGAGGCGTTGCTCGGTTTTTTCCCAACGATGGTATTCTTTAGGTTGAGGATGATAGCAACGACGATGTCCTGTTTCCCCCAAAATGGCGATAGATTGGTCTGTTTTCCCAACCGACGGGAGCTTTGAGGTTGAAGATTACAGTAACGGCAAAGATCTGGACTTGCTTGAGGCAGGCCATTGCCTGAGGATCTAAGCTCGGGCGTTTAGGGGCGCTGGGAAAAATGGAGCAGCTTACCCATCATTCCGCCGCTGCCGTCGTCGGATGGATTTCCTCTCCGCCGTTTGCCGTCCGATGGCTTTCTTTTCCGCCCTTGCCGTTGTCCCATGGCCAGCTGAGTGAAGATCGCTCCGGAGACGGAGGAGATGACCTTGGCGTTGCTCTGTTTTCCCCCTCAACGGCCGTAGGTTGCCGTCATCCTATCCTTGAGGTTGAGGATGGCATTAATGACGAGGATCTGGGCTTGCCTGAGGGAGACGACGTCCTGAAGATGCTCTGTTTCCCCTAATGGTGAAAAAAATGCTCTGTTCTCCTCAACGCCGTTGTAGACGGCCAGTATGGTGGCCGGGATGAGAGAACAGGGGCGGCGAGGCGAAGTGCGGCGAGAGACGACGGTGACAGAGCTGCTTGAGAGGCGATCTAGGTCCTCTTCTTCGTCTTCCGGCCAGCGTGAAGTACTTAATAAAGGATGAACATGCGGCGGCTAGTCTTCCCTGTTTGGCTCTGTTTTCCATCAGCTCTCCGATGGTTTCTCTTTTCGCCGTTGCTGTCGTGGTCATCACTGCTGCCTCGACTGGAATCGAGTGCGTCGCCAGCCATGCCTTGGATTTTGTCCTCTTCAGTTTCATGGCTCTGCCTGCGGCTATCATGTAGGAGAGAATGGGTTTGTCGTTGAAGGAGATCTCCATGTTGTCAGAGGATTCCTCCCACGCCGTGGAGGTAGAAAATGAAACCGCCGGAGTAGGTGACGACGACGTTTGAGATTGCAGAGGATGATGGTGTTGAGGGTGGCGGCGCAAAGGTGGGAAAGATGGGTTCCAAGGCTCCGAAGTGGAGGATCTATGCCTTGAACCGCTCGAACTACCTTAAACTGCTTGAAACTGCTGCAGTTTTCACATCGTGTATGATCGCCCTTTGAGATCCTTACCTTGAACCGCTGGAACTGTCTGGAACTGCTTGAACTGCTATGAGCTGCTGCGGTTTTCACAACGTGTGCACGATCTCCTTTTGACATTCCTGTTTTGAACCGCTTGAACCGCCCTAAACTGCTGCGCAGAGGCTGCGAATGGTGAGGTGTCCTCCCTGATGACGCCTCCGGCAACAGATCTCCAAGAAGAAGATGGCTGGCCGTCTCCGGCGTGTAGATGCTGATCGGGAGGCCATTGATGGAGCTGCAGGTGTTCTCCATGTTTGTCAGAGATGCTTTTTTGTCCCTTCTTCTTTGACAGCTTCAACACAATGTCCCACCGCGATCGCCAAAAAATGTTAGAACAGAAATTATGACCGTTGACCGGGACTGAAATCAAGGTCAAAATCTATTTCCACATTCGAAGAATCAGGAGATTGTGGTTTTTTGTTCAACTCCTTCGAATGATCGAATCAGAGGTGTTGAAGTGTACAAAGAAGATATTTTGTGGTTGATGATGAAGTTGATGGAAATGAAAAATGGAGATGGAAAATGGAAAATGGGATTTCATGAATAATGGAAAATGGGCAACGGAAAATGGAAATAATGGAAAAAGGGCAGTGAAAAATGTGATGGTTCTATGGTAAATCTACTCCTATTTTAGGTAGATCTACTCCTAGAAATAAAGAATTATGGTAGCACTACTCCTAGGAAAATATGATAATTCTACTCCTATGGAAGAAATTAGTGTAGCACTACTCCTAGAAATGAAGGACGTTGCAGGAATTTAAAGGAATGAAAAAGGCTTCATTAAGATAAATAAGACTACATTGATAAATGTAAAATGCTACATAAAAAGATAAAAAGCAGTTTTGCTTTGATGGCGGGGGCCCTTTTTTCTTTTTCTTCTTGGCTATTTATATGGCTTCTGGTAACTGATTTGGAAACCGTCAGAAAATCACTCTGCTTTGAAAGTGGAAACCATCAGAACTGCATAACTGGTCTAAAACTGCTCTGGAACCGCTATTAAACAACGCCTCCTGTCTTCCGCTGTATTTTTGTTGATGATAACCTTGGAATCTAGGAAAACGTTGAACATCAAAGTTGTAGATATTCAAATTATCTTTCCAACGGTACTAAAAATGTCTAATTTGGACATCAGATGAGAAAGTTATGGCCAAAATACTTAGACTGCACTAATGGTCAATTAGAAAATATGGACGATAGAAATTTTGGATTAAGTCATTTGGACTTTATTGTCCATTTTGGATGATGACTTCATCGTCCATTTTGGACAATAGAAAATTTGGTCGATGACATTAACAAATTCGTTCATTATTTACCATTTTGCCACTGGTTACTTCAACTGCCAGTTTTTTGAAGATCTCGTCAACATAAAAGTTGTAGATCTTCTCGTCCTCTTTCCAATGGTTCAAGAATTGTCCAATTTGGATACTTGATGTAAAAGTTATGGTCAGAATACTTCAGTTGTGTCAAAACTGAAGTATTTATTGGCTGATTGGCAATATTTACGAAATTGCCATTGATCGTCCAAATGGCTATATTTATATCTAACAGGTAGTACTCCACGACAAACATTGCCGAGAAAAATGTCCTCGCATAGGTTGATGTAGCACTTGATAACTGCACAAAGAATTTATAGGCCATTTGGATTGAGAATAAAATAAGTTTGTATATTGGATAAAATAAAAGTTATGCAAGTATTAAAGGTAGTCACGTAAGATTGTGAATAAAGTGTTTGGATGCATAAATAGGGTTTATACATACTTATCCTCAATCCAAACAGGCCGTGATCAAACCTATCACACGTACTCAAACTTTATATTAAGAGGAAATAGTTAGGACATGTTTGGATTAAGGATAGGATAAGTTTGTATATTAGATAAAGTAAAAGTTATGTAAGCATTAAAGGTAGTTATGCAAGATTGTGGATAAAATGTTTGGATGCATAAATGTGATTTATGCATACTTATTCTCAATCCAAACGGCCCCTTAGTGTTCAGTCATTAAAACAACATAGGGTCCCCCAATTCACATAAAATGGATGGATCAAGCACAACCTTGATGGCCATATTAACCGTGTAAAAGGAACATAGATCCAATACTATATGAAACATATTCTGACCGAACATAATAACTCGAAAATGGATTCTCCTAAATGTATCAAACCAAAGCCATATGTTAAAGAATAGATGTCTTAAGAAAAGTCCATTACACCAGTTACAAAAAGAAATTGCACACTAAGCCCCCGTTTGATACGGGATTAATAGGAATAGCGTTAAGGGGGGTTAGAGGTAGAAAAGTGGGGATAAGCTTAACCCACTTTTGACGTTTAATAGGAATAGCGTTAAGGGGGGTTAGAGGTAGAAAAGTGGGGATAAGCTTAACTCACTTTTGACGTTCGGCTCAAAAGTATGGGTAAATTAGTGGGTTAAGCTTAGGATAAGGGTAAGAATTATAATATATATAAAATATATAATATTATAATAGTGGGTAAGCTAGTGGGTTAAGATTATAATATTTGAATTAATTATAGTGTTAATTCAAATATTTGTAAGTAAAGTGTATAAAATATATAATATTATAATAGTGGATAAGCTAGTGGGTTAAGATTATAATATCATCTCGACCCAGAAAACTCATCCGAATCGACGGCGTGAGTCTACCCTTAGTACAGGAAATGTCCTTAACCCGGGGTATATTGAGAATTTGATCAAGAATTATGAAAATTTTGACATGCTTCGTATTTAAGCTTATAATATTTTATTTTTTTATTAAATTAAGTTTGGATATTTCTGCGTAAACCGTACAAATTTTATATTATTATATTATTGCATAGAATATGGTAAAAATATATAATAACAAAGTATAATATCCCTGTCCTACTGACGCCCGCTCATTTGCCATCGACGACAGCGACGTCGAGTCGTCCTCCACCGGATCGTATATATTATTAATAAAATAAAATATTACTATTTTAATATTAATATAATAATATTGAAATGGTGACATGGTAATGCATCCCATGCATACCCACTTATATTAATATAATAATAATATTTTAATATATATGATTTAAAATAATATAAAATAAATAGCATTGTACATGATAAGAACCAATCATGATATGACACATGGCATGTGCGACCCACTTATGTTAATATTATATTATAATAACATATTAACAATATTATTTAATACACTTTGCATAGGAAAATGTTTCTACAAGCCGAAAAAAATTTATACACTAATAAAAGCGCTTGCGAAAATATTCATGCGCTTACAAAAATATTTGCACATAGAAAGATAAACATGCACAAAAAATGTTACCACGCACAGAAAAAGTTTTTGTACGCTCACAAGAATGTTCACGTGCATGTTTGGAAGAGGATAAAAAAGTCAACATAATAATATGCTATTTTAATAAAATATTTAGATAAATTGGTCTCACATGTCACGTATTATACCATAATTGGTCGACATCATCTAAAAAGTATTAGTGAAAAAAACTTGTTGGCATTTAGTACAAAAAAAGTCAAAATAAGTTCAATTTGGTGAAAATCGATCTTCACCCACTAGACCGCTAACGGCGGCTGGACCAATGAACTACATTGACACGGTACATATTGAACTTAATTGCCAAGTCAGATACATCAACGCAATATGAAAATAACACATACGATAACAAATATCGCGATAAGTACATAACAAACAGCAGAAGAAAACAATGGACTAGGGTCAACACATGCTGTGTTGGACTCCGCGTAAGATGTCGTGGTCACTCCCTCGTAATAAGCCATATTGTAATCTTCAAAAGATTGTGATGCTTCAATCAAAGATTTAAATTTAGGCTAAATTTTCGTTTAGTACCCTGTAGCTTAGTCGAAATTTTTATTTAGGACCTAAACTTTAAAAATTTCAAATCAGCTCCTCGTACTCCTGCGTAGTTTCGATTTCATTCTTATATGTCGTCCTCGCCGTCTGGTTTTTAACGGTAAAAGGGATAACATCGAATTTTTAACTTATTTTAATATTTTTTTAATAGGATTCTCCAGTAGCTTCCCCTAGCCTCCCCACACCATGAGGTCCGGGACCTCGACGACGGCTCGACCGCGAGGTCCGGGACCTTGACGACCTTGACGGCGGCTCGACCGCGAGGTCCGGGACCTCGACGACCTCGCCCCCTCCCCCTCCTCTCTTTCTACCCCCAAACCCGATCCGAGCCTCGACGGCGAGGTCAGCGACCTCGACAACCTCGACAGCTTTGTCCGGATAGACCTGTCCGGGAGCAACCTCACCGGCGGAATCCTGTTCGACATCAACAATCTCACGAAGCTAACTGGGTTGTTCTTGCAGCAGAACCGGCTCTCCGGTAGCCTACCGAGCATCGATACCCCAATGCTCGACACCTTTAATGTCCCCAAGTCCCTACAACGGTTCCCGGCCTCCTCATTCGTCGGAAACCTGGAGCTCTGCGGTGGTCTACTGCCCCCTTGTGCCCCTTTCTTTCCTTCACCGGCGTCTTCCCCCTATTCACCAGAGAACCCAACCAGAAAATCCTCCGGTAAGCTCTCCACAGTGGAGATCGTGGCCATTGTGATTGGAGGTGGGGCGGCGATGTTACATGCAGGAAACAGAGTTTATCTCCACCAAGAAGGTAGCGTCGGCAGGTTGGTCGGAGTAGCCGGTGGGAAGCTCTGTTTTATAGAACAGAGATGCTCTGCTTTATTTTAGAGCTCCCATTCAAAACTAAAGACTCTAGGCGGCCGGTGGGGAGCGGCGCGGAGCAGATGAGCACAAAGGCGTCGGAGAGGGAGACAACTGGGTCAAGGTCCGGTGTGGGCAAGGAGAGGACACGAGAGAAAGTGGCGGAGGAGAGGTGGGAGGAGGAACACAGCGGAAGGGGAGAGAAGAGCTCGGGATGGAGGGCACCGAGTTTGGCGCGGACAAGTCGGGACCGGGCGGGTGGTGATGCGAACTCAATGAGGCTGGCGGTGACGGCGTCATCGTGGAAGCGTCGCAGGGAACGAAAAGGCTGTCGAGGTCGCTGACCACGCCGTCGAGGCTCGGATCGGGTGCGGGGGTAGAAAGAGAGGAGGGGGAGGGGGCGGTCGCTGACCCCGCCGTTGAGGCTGCCGAGGTTGTCGAGGTGGAGCCGCCGTCGAGGTCGTCGAGGTCCTGGACCTCGCGGTGTGGGGAGGGGGTTGGGGAAGATACTGGATAATCCTATTAAAAATATTAAAATAAGTTAAAAATCCGATGTTATTCCTTTCACCGTTAAAAACCAGAAAGCGACTCGATCGAAGGACCGTATAAGAATGAAAACGAAACTACGAGGAGCTGATTTGAAATTTTTAAAGTTTAGGTTTTAAATAAAAATTTTGACTAAACTACATGGTACTAAACGAAAATTTAGCCTTAAATTTATGATAACATGCACTTGGGAACTTGTCGACTTATGCGTGAACACTCATGCCACATTACAATGATTACTTTCCTCCGACCTCGGTAGACGACATAATAACTCATCTGTGAAAAATATTTTACAAAGAAATTAAATATTATTCCGAGATGAATATTATCATCAAATTGAATAGCTAAATTATTCAAATTGTAGAAAAGTTATAGCATTAATGTACATAAAAGATAAACATATGTGATAAGTAATAATTATATACTTTATGAACGTCACCTATTCACCCACAATTTTAGTGCAATTTTGTCATGAAATAAATCACCCCCATGGGATTCTTTTAACTGAGATGTTGATTGTGGATGTCTACGTGGATATT
This sequence comes from Narthecium ossifragum, assembly GCA_963920575.1. Classification (NCBI taxonomy): domain Eukaryota; kingdom Viridiplantae; phylum Streptophyta; class Magnoliopsida; order Dioscoreales; family Nartheciaceae; genus Narthecium; species Narthecium ossifragum. Next base: position 23,739,528 of record OY986963.1, read on the forward strand.
CATATTCCCCTGCTTCCGCAGGTTCCAGAGGATCAGATCGAGATAGAAAGCTATCACGTGGATGATTTCTTATGATATAGTTATGGATTATGCCAAATGCCATTATCATTGTTTGCACTAAGAATGGATATGACTGCATTATTCGTAGTATCTTAAAACACTGCTTCTGAACTCCAAATGCCCTTTCAACGTGATTGCGCAATAGTGCATGGCGATGGTTGTAAATGTCCTTAGAATCAAGATATCCATTAGTACGGCCACCGCGGGCATTTGCGAATTTGCCAATATGGTACCATGATCCTCTGTACGGTGCCAAAAACTTTCTCGAGTTTGCATAATCAGAATCGATTAGGTAGAATTTACCTACAAATGATCACATCGTCACCGTTAGATTAAGTCATTAGAGCAAATATATAAACGCATGCGCCAAGCCTTAAATATCTTCAGGAATTGTAAGGTCGCCATCTTCAATTGCCTTATTTAAGACACGAATATCTGACGCTGAACCTTCCCAGCCGGGAATCACATGGCGAAATTGTATATCAAAGTCTACAACTCCCATAACATTCTGTGATATGGTCCCCTTGTGGTTACAAAACCTCGGTTGCAAATCTCTGCTAACAATTGTATGAATATGCATGCCATCAATTGCACCAATAGCATTCTGCGAAATACAGTTATAGCATTAATGCCATGGAACATAAGCACATGTTATAATGCACAGCGTGCTATAATATTATAATAGTGTTATAGACTATTCATGCATTTTACCTTAAATGGGGCCCAGGTGGAATTCCCCTCCAACTGATGGTGGACGACGACATTATCATCTGGGAGTTGCATGTATTCAGATCTCAATTCTCTGACAGCATCCAATACGTGATCGAAAATTCGACTTATTGTTTTTCCAGAATGCTGAAATATCTCTGCTAGCACTCTGGTAGAAACTCCATGGCCAATCCTGTGAATAAAGATTGCAAGTTGCTCATTACTTTTCACGTTTGATGTGTCGTTAATCAAACACCGTGCCTCCAGTGCAAGACACAAGCCATGAAACATATTCTTTGATAGCCAAAATAATTATGAACATCTTGTTTCATGACCATCCATGATATCATTAATTAGTTCATGCCCGGTGAAAAGCCTAGTGCGGCACGGCACCGGAGCTGTCACACCTCGACCCAGAAAACCCATTCAGGACGGGGCGTGAGGGTTCCTATCACTATTCATCTTCAATGGGCGCGATACGAAGCGGAAAAGACGGATAATTTAAACAAATGTATTCCAGAGGTGGACAAATATTCAATTCATATAACATCAGTTGTACTATTCCATATTTGATACAAAATCTCAAAAGTCCTCAAAAGTGTTTACAACATATACATATATTAAAAAAAAGTACAATAGGTAATCCTCCAGCAACCTCAAGCACCTCTGGATGTACTCGCGCCGCCAAAGGCCGATCCTGCCGGCTCCACCGAAGAAGAACTGCCGCCTGCACCTGCAAACGCAGCCCGGGGTAGGAGTGAGGGATAAGCTCAGTAGGGTTCTACTCTACGGCACACAGAAGGGAGGAAAACAACAACAGAGTTGTCTCCCAGCTCAAGTCTAACGGATGCCACGGGTCCCACAACCCTGTCAATGTCCCAAGGGTTCCTGCCATGAAACCTCTCTCCTGAACACGTTACCAGGAGGCCACGAAACAGTAACATGCAGGATCACCCTTACCCAAGCAGGAATACCATGCCTTGGGGAACCACGTCGAGAACGCATCGACACCCATCCTTAGCACTTGGCTTTGGAAGACAACACGACTTCTAAACCTCGAACATTGATCACAGTCAACTATCGCAAAACCTCAACACAAGAGATTCAGATTACACAATCACACCCTAAACCTGACTACCCAGCTACAGTCCTAAAGCTAGATCCGAGCTACCCGAGTGCCTCGGATCGGCGACCCAAACCATCTCCCGCCTAACCTCAAATGCCTCTAATGCACACAATGCATGAGCCTAGGCAAACTTCAATCCTAGATGTTTCTACATGTCACATCATCAATTATAAGTTCAACAGATATACAATAGCCCTCGGCACTCGCCGGCAAGAGGCTAAGGTTCCACAATTCATCATTAACTAGCACTCATAGCTAGTTAATGGTTAGGCAGTCAACTAAACATTCAACTACAACCAAACATGTATTGAATGCAATCAAACCATAGGTTTTCCCAAAAAGGAAAGAATACTCGAATCGATCCTCAACCCGATGGAAATCCTTTGAAATCCCCATAAAATCCACATACATACTTCCCAACATGTTTAGAGGTTAATCACAAATCAAATCCATCTAAGAAAAGCCAGAAAACCAAGTTCAAGGGCCCGCGGACGATGTCACGGTCGATCCGGCGATCGACCGTGAGGCCACGGACGATGTCACGGTCGATCCGGCGATCGACCGTGAGACCAAGGCGAAGAAAACCAAGGGCGACGGTCGATCCACTCATCGACCCTGAGAAGCCCAAAACCAAACAGCGCATGACGGTCGATGCGACGGTCGATCCGACGGTCGACCGTCAGGTAAGATGAAAAAGGAAGAGAGCCCGCGGTCGATCGATCCATCGACCGTGGGAGTCCAAAATCCCGACAGAGCCCGATGGTCGATCCGACGGTCGACCGTCAGGCTCAGAAAGCGCAAATCAATACTTGACGGTCGATGCATCGATCGACCGTCGAGCCTTAGGCACAGTTCATCAGAACAGTGCCGAAAATCCATTTTTTTGGATTTTAAGGATCAAATTAAGTTGGAAAACAATGAGATTTTACAAGCAAGTGTATTTCTCGATGGGAAACCAATGGTAGAAAGAAATCACACTTTTGACGGTTAAATCTCCTATCTATGTCCAAATGGACGAAAACCGATAAAAAGGCGACAATATCGAAACCAACCGTTAGAATACCGAATTTGCAACGTAGGAATACAGGAAAAGAACCACACCACATGTACAAAGAGTTACAAAGCATTCTAACATGTATTCCTACAGCGAAAGAGCAATAAACATATCCTAGGAGAACCCGATCCTAAGATCGAGATAGAAACACCTACTTGAGCAAGTAGGGCCGCTCCTCCACGTGTCGCGCCCCGACCCGCAGAGCGCAACCGGGCCGGGGACGCGAGGGGGAGAGAACCTACAACTACAGCCTCAACTGGCGGAAACAGTTGAGACTAAAGCCCAGCTGGCGGAAACAGCTGGACGGCACAGAGAAAGAGCGGAAGCAAGCTAACTAAACAACTATTAACATTTATTACAAACCAGCAATAAAAAGTTAAGAGGGTTTAGGACAAAAGCTACAAAGGATCACAGTCCCCAAAAAGAAACCACAACACCCACCGGGGTCTCCGCGAACGCACACACGAACCCATCCTGACCCTCAGACATGGTCAGGATCCGGCACGCTGCCACGAGACGACCTAGGGGGTAACACAGGAACAGAGCGGCCACCTGCACCTGCAACAAACACAGTCCAGGTAGGCATGAGCAACAGCTCAGCAGGGTCCTACTCTACAACTCCCACACACAAGGGTAAAGCAACCGGACACACTCTGATGCCAAGTACCGAGGCTTGCCAAGGATCCCACAATCCCATCAATAACCCGAAGGGTTCCTGTCCTAGGTGCGTATCTCCGAGAACGCCACTGCTCAGGGGTGGGCAACTCCGACATTCCCTGACGCAGGGTGGACACGACGCAACCAGTAGGACCCCCTTCTCCAAGCGGGATCTCCGCACTTGGCGGAACAACCGAGGTTAAGACTACCATCACTCGGTATCTAAGCAGCAGAGTCAACACCCACCCAACCTACCCTAGCATGTCTAATGCACAGGAAAACAGGGCAGGATAAGTATGATAAAGCTGTAAACAAACAACACATCAAGGGCACACCTTCGGCCCATTTACACTAAACACTCCCGAGGGTCATGACACCCTCGGTTCACCACAAAGCTGTAAGGGCATACCGTCAGCCCATTTAATCTACACACCCCGAGAGGCATCACCCTCTCGGTTCAACCACAAAGCAATAAGCATTCATGCATAACTCATTACAGGATAAACTCCGAGGGCAAAACCGGAAAATCACTTGCATGCGAAGCCCCGCGGGCAAAACAGCACTTAAAGCAAGTAAAACCCTCTCTGCACTGAAGGAGATCGATCTCCTATAGCATGGAGATCGATCTTCCTCGAGGCGAGGAGCACCAGTCCAGGTCACCCCCACGAGATCGATCTCCACCCATATGAAGATCGATCTTGTAGGTGACGTAGACGCAAACCGCACAGGCGCCAGCCGCCAAGAGATCGATCTCCCTCCCAGGGAGATCGCTCTCGTTCGGGCGGCCTGGGCCACCCCGACCAAGATCGATCTCATGCCATGAGATCGATCATGATTGGGTCGCGCCGGCGGCCGGACGGCGAGGAACACCGCCGGAAACCGCCACCATACCTCACCATACTAGGTGGGCTGGTAGATCTCAGTGCCACGAAGCTACTCATGGCTCCCAAACCAAAAACCAACATCGATACACGGAGATCTAAGGAAAACAAATCCGGATCTCAAAACCCAAAAGCAACCGGAGTTTAGAAGAAGAACCCTACCTCTTTAACGCAGCTTCGCCCCACAAGTCCTACCCCAGGACCTTCCTCGCCTTACCACGAACCCAACGAGCCTTCAAGCTCCCGGAGAGGTGGCCGGAGGAGGAAGAACGGCGAGCGAAAGCTCTCAGCCGGAACAGGGGAAAGCAGAGCCGCGAGGAAGAAGAAGAGAAAGAGGGGAAGAAAGGAAGGAGGAGGGGAAAGGGTAAGGCCGGGGGAAAGCCGGCGAAGGCGGGGAAAAGCTGGGGGAGGGGAGGGAAAGTCTTCCCTCCCCTGATAGGGGAAGCGACGGCCACCGCGGTGGCCGTCCTTCGAAAGCCACCGACAGAGACTTCCAGGCACAGGGAGATCGATCTTCATGGCCATGGAGATCGATCTTCCTCGCCCAGAACGGCGACCACTCAGGCACAGAGAGATCGATCTTCATTGCCATGGAGATCGATCTCCCTTGCCCAAAACGGCAACCTTGGGCCGAAACACAAACCCAAGCCCAGGACTACCGAACCAAGGTCCACCTAACCTTTCTAAGCAAAAACAAGCATCAACCAAGGTTTGTGTGTGCACAGCCAGTGTGAAACGACCGCCAAGGCGCAATTTCCCCAAATTGCCCTTAGGGTCACAACAAGCCAAAAGGGAAAAGAGGGGCAGGTCCTCACACCACGCGTCCAACCAGTCGAGCCGCGAAGATCCACGCTCCGAAAGCCGCGTCTCTGAGCCCTAGCTCAGCCGAAGGAGAGAGAGAGAAGGAGAGAAAACGACAGAAGAAGAGAAGGAAAGAGAAGAAAGGGACAGGGCTTATATAAAAACTTTGGATCTATCTCAGCCGTCCGTTCGATCTTTCCCGATCGAGCTCCGATCTTCCGATCGGACACACCCTAGAGATTCTAATCAAACACATACATCAATCCAAGGCCGTGGGTGCAACACGGGTGTGAAACCGACCACCAGAGGGCATATTTACCAAAATGCCCTCGAGGTCCAAACTGCCACACGATCGCCCGATCGTGCAAGACGCGGAACCAAACCAACAGGGAATCGGCTCTCGACCCACGCGGTCGAGCCAGGTCAGAGGGACGGGCCCTCACAACCTAACAACTTTAAAAAGAATTTCGTCCCGAAATTCAAGATTGAAACCGGGGAAAAAGGAACAACTAGGCCTACCTGCACAAACAAGGCTACAACTAGGGGCGCCAACGCCCACAACAAGGAACTACCTGAAGAGGTGAACAGTCAGGGAAACTCCCGACGCATGCGATCCTCTCGCTCCCAAGTCAGACTCTCTGCACTGCCGTGTCTCCACCTGACCATGACCAAAGGTAACGATCTGCCTCTCAGCACCTGATCCCGTCTGTCCATGATCTGCACTGGCTGCTCTATATAAGTGGTGTCCTCCTCCACCTCAATGTCGTCGTGTCTGATCACGTGAGAAGGATCTGGAATATACTTCCTCAGCATAGACACGTGGAAGGTGGGGTGAACTGCTGACATGTGCGGAGGCAGAGCCAACTGGTAGGCGACTGCTCCAACGCGCCTGACGATCTAAAATGGGCCAGTGAACCTTGGCGCTAGCTTACCCCTGCTACCAAACCTGATCGACCCTCTGCGCGGGGACACCTTCAGTAGCACTATGTCGCCAACTGCGAACTCCAGGGGTCGTCGCCTGCGGTCTGCGTAGCTCTTCTGCCTGCTTTGTACTGTCAGAAGCCTCTGCCTGATCTGAGCCAACCTCTCTGACAAATGTCTGATGATGTCCGAACCGGTAAGGGACGCCTCCCCAACCTCTGTCCAACACACCAGTGAGCGACATGGTCTGCCGTACAACGCCTCAAAGGGTGCAAAACCCAAACTGGCATGAAAACTGTTGTTGTAGACAAACTCCACCAAAGTCACATGCTGCTCCCAAGTACCTCCAGCGTCTAGCACACATGCTCTGAGCATGTCCTCCAAGATCTGGATAGTCCGCTCGGACTGTCCGTCTGTCTGAGGGTGGAATGCTGTGCTGAACGTCAGTGTTGTCCCCAAGGAGTCCTGGAAACTGCTCCAGAACCAGCCGGTAAATCTGGGATCTCTGTCTGACACTATCGACACTGGGATGCCGTGCAGTCGTACCACCTCGTCAATGTACCTCTGGCTCAGCCTGGCAATTGGATCTGTCGTCCTCATGGAGAGGAAATGAGCCGATTTGGTCAGTCGATCGACGATGACCCAAATCGCATCATTCCCCCTCGGTGACCTGGGTAGCCCGGTGACGAAGTCCATAGCTTTATGTTCCCACTTCCACTCTGGCACTGGAAGTGGCTGCAACAAACCTGGGGTCCGCCTGTACTCTGCCTTCACCTTCTGACAAGTGAGGCATCTGGAAACGAACTCAGCTACTGATCTCTTCATCCCGCACCACCAGAACTGTCGGCGTAGGTCGTGGTACATCTTGGTGCTCCCGGGGTGAACAGCGAAGCAGGAGTGGTGGAACTCGTGAAGGATCTTCTCTCGCAATGTCGGGTCTGTTGGAACTGCAACTCTGCCCCTGAAAAGTAAACCACCGTCTGCCGACACTGTCCAGCCCTCAACCGCGTGCTCGGTGCCGACCGCGGCACGGGTCTCCACGAGCTCTGGGTCTCCAGCCTGTGCCTCGATCACTCTGGCCAAAAGAACTGGAATGCTGCGAACAGCATACAGGAAACCGCATGTCGTCCGGTCCTCAAAGTCAAGCCCAAACTGACTGACTGTCTCCAGCATCTGCCACTGTCGAGCTGACACTGCTGCCAAGGTCACCCGACTGTCTCTGGTCTGTCAACTGAGAGCGTCTGCTACGACGTTTGCCTTACCAGGGTGGTAATGCAACTCGAAGTCGTAGTCCTCTAGAAGCTCCATCCACCGCCGCTGCCTGAGGTTGAGGTCACGCTGGGTAAACACGTGCCTCAAACTCTTATGATCAGAGTACGCCGAGAATCGCTCACCGTAGAGATAGTGCCGCCACGTCTTCAGAGCGAAGACAACCGCTGCAAGCTCGAGATCGTGGACTGGATAGTTCCATCATGGGTCTTCAGCTGCCTGGAACCGTAGGCCACCACATGGGCCTCCTACATAAGCACACAGCCTAGACCCTCCCCACTTGCGTCGCAAAAGACACTGTAGCCGACGCCTCGCTCTGGAACTATAAGGATCGGTGCACTCGTCAGTCTGGTCCTCAACTGGATGAACGCCTGCTCACAAGCCTCGTCCCAAACAAATGGGACCGCCTTCTGTGTCAACCTGGTCAGCGGCCCTGCAACCCTGGAGAAGTCCCGCACGAACCTCCGGTAGTAACCCGCCAAGTCGAGGAAGCTGCGGACCTCAAACACTGTCGCCGGTCTCTGCCACTATAGTACCGCCTCGATCTTGGCTGGATCAACTGAAATACCTGCCGCTGACACCACGTGCCCCAGAAACTGCACCTCAGGAAGCCAGAACTCACATTTGGAGGCTTTGGCATATAGCCTATGCCCCCTCAACAACTACAACACTGTCCTCAGATGCTGCTCGTGCTCCTCCGCGGTATGTGAGTAGACTAGGATGTCGTCGACGAAAACCACCACGAACTGATCTAAGTACGGTCGGAAGACCCTCTGCATTAGATCCATGAACGCCGCTGGTGCGTTCGTCAAGCCGAACGACATCACCGTGAACTCGTACAACCCGTACCTCGTATGGAAAGCCGCCTTCGGGATGTCGCAATCCCGAATCCTCAACTGGTGATAGCCGGTACGGAGATCGATCTTCGAAAAGACCGAAGAGCCTCGGAGCTGGTCGAACAAGTCATCTGGCAAGTCTGGTGAACCTAGCAGCGTACTGCACTACCGACTGAGTACCCTGAGAAAGGGTCTGGTACTCTAGGACAAGGCCCGAGCGCGCACTGCGGGGAAAGTACGCGCCAAGAAACGAAGAACGAAACACGGCCCACGATGGGCCACTCCCGTACCTGGCAGCCTGGAAAGAGCGCCACCAGTCCAAAGCGTCCCCGTCGAGCTAGAACACGGCAAGTCTGACCCGAACTCGGTCATCCTGGACGAACAGAGTGTCAAGGACGTGACTGCCTCCCTCTAGCCAGTCGTCCGCCACCGCTGGGTCGCCTCCAGCACCGCTGAACCTAGGAGGGTTCAGCCTCTGGAAGTCGACCACCGCTGTCGCAACAGCACGCTCGTCGAGTGGAGGAGAGACCTCCTCGGTGATGAAAGAAGCATCCTCCTCCACCATGACCTCAATCCTCGGCTCTGGCTCTCGTGCAGGTACACGGGTCACGGCTGCGTTGGCCCCTAAGGCCCGTCGGGCAGCGCGCTGGTCGCGCGCAGTACCCTAACCCAACACTGGACAGCTAGCCCGGCTCCATGGCATCTGCACATTTATCAGAGACGACAAGTGTCCACCCGTAAGAAAACAAAACACAGCAACAATCAATAAAATAAAAGCATAACACACATGAGCACGATCAAGCACACAGGGATGCTCTACTCCTAGAACTATCCCAATCCGCGCTCAAAACCTCAACCGCAAGCCTAATCCTATCCCTGGGACCTCCAGCCTGCTCTGATACCAAGTTGTCACACCCCGACCCAGAAAACCCATTCAGGACGGGGCGTGAGGGTTCCTATCACTATTCATCTTCAATGGGCGCGATATGAAGCGGAAAAGACGGATAATTTAAACAAATGTATTCCAGAGGTGAACAAATATTCAATTCATATAACATCAGTTGTACTATTCCATATTTGATACAAAATCTCAAAAGTCCTCAAAGTGTTTACAACATATACATATATATAAAAAAAGTACAACAGGTAATCCTCCAGCAACCTCAAGCACCTCTGGATGTACTTGCGCCGCCAAAGGCCGATCCTGCCGGCTCCACCGAAGAAGAACTGCCGCCTGCACCTGCAAACGTAGCCCGGGTAGGAGTGAGCGATAAGCTCAGTAGGGTTCTACTCTACGGCATACAGAAGGGAGGAAAACAACAACAGTGTTGTCTCCCAGGTCAAGTCTAACGGATGCCACGAGTCCCACAACCCTATCGATGTCCTAAGGGCTCCTGCCATGAAACATCTCTCCTGAACACGTTACCAGGAGGCCATGAAACAGTAACATGCAGGATCACCCTTACCCAAGTAGGAATACCATGCCTTGGGGAACCACGTCAGAAACGCATCGACACCCATCCTTAGCACTTGGCTTTGGAAGACAACACGACCTCTAAACCTCGAACATTGATCACAGTCAACTATCGCAAAACCTCAACACAAGAGATTCAGATTACACAATCACACCCTAAACCTGACTACCCAGCCACGGTCCTAAGGCTAGATCCGAGCTACCCGAGAGCCTCGGATCGGCGACCCAAACCATCGCCCGCCTAACCTCAAATGCCTCTAATGCACACAATGCATGAGTCTAGGCAAACATCTATCCTAGATGTCTCTACATGTCACATCATCAATTATAAGTTCATCAGATATACAATAGCCCTCGGCACTCGCAGGCAAGAGGCTAAGGTTCCACAATTCCTCATTAGCTAGCACTCATAGCTAGTTAATGGTTAGGCAGTCAACTAAACATTCAACTACAACCAAACATGTATTGAATGCAATCAAACCATAGGTTTTCCCAAAAAGGAAAGAATACTCGAATCGATCCTCAACCCGATGGAAATCCTTTGAAATCCCCATAAAATCCACATACATACTTCCCAACATGTTTAGAGGTTAATCACAAATCAAATCCATCCAAGAAAAGCCAGAAAACCAAGTTCAAGGGCCCGCGGACGATGTCACGGTCGATCCGGCGATCGACCGTGAGGCCACGGAAGATGTCACGGTCGATCCGGCGATCGACCATGAGACCAAGGCGAAGAAAACCAAGGGCGACGGTCGATCCACTCATCGACCCTGAGAAGCCCAAAACCAAACAGCGCGTGACGGTCGATGCGATGGTCGATCCGACGGTCGACCGTCAGGTAAGATGAAAAAGGGAGAGAGCCCACGGGCGATCGATCCATCGACCGTGGGAGTCCAAAATCCCGACAGAGCCCGACGGTCGACCGTCAGGCCCAGAAAGCGCAAATCAATTCTTGACGGTCGATGCACCGATCGACCATCGAGCCTTAGGCACAGTTCATCAGAACAGTGCCGAAAATCCATTTGCTTGGATTTCAAGGATCAAATCAAGTTGGAAAACAATGAGATTTTACAAACAAGTGTATTTCTCGATGGGGAAACCAATGGTATAAAGAAATCACACTTTTGACGGTTAAATCTCCTATCTAGGTCCAAATGGACGAAAACCGATAAAAATGCGATAATACCGAAACCAACCGTTAGAATATCGAATTTGCAACGTAGGAATACAGGAAAAGAACCACACCACATGTACAAAGAGTTACAAAGCATTCTAACATGTATTCCTACTGCGAAAGAGCAATAAACCTATCCTAGGAGAACCCGATCCTAAGATCGAGGTAGAAACACCTACTTGAGCAAGTAGGGGCCGCTCCTCCACGCGTCCAACCAGTCGAGCCGCGAAGATCCACGGTCCGAAAGCCGCGTCTCCGAGCCCTAGCTCAGCCGAAGGAGAGAGAGAAGGAGAGAAAATGATAGGAGAAGAGAAGGAAAGAGAAGAAAGGGACATGGCTTATACAGAAACTTTGGATCTATCTCAGCCGTCCGATTCGATCTTTCCCGATCGAGCTTCGATCTTCCCCGATCGAGCTTCGATCTTCCGATCGGACGCTTCCTAGAGATTCTAATCAAACACATACATCAATCCAAGGCCGTGGGTGCAACGCGGGTGTGAAACCGACCACCAGAGGGCATATTTATCAAAATGCCCCCGGGATCTAAACCGCCACACGATCGCCCGATCGTGCCCGACGCGGAACCAAACCAACAGAGAACCAGCTCTCGACCCATGCGGTCGAGCCAGGTCAGAGGGATTGGCCCTCACAGGAGCTGGCCGTTGCGAAGTAGATGCAAGGTCTTCTCGAGCTATCTCAATAATCATCTCCTCCTCTTTTGATGACCATGATGAGCTCTCGTATGAAAAAAAAAACTCGTTTCTGTCAAAAAATAATATTAACCCTTTTTTTAAATCATTAATTAGTTGATGTTAGAAAAATGTCCTACGCTCAATATTTTATTCTTTTCTTAGGAGATTGATAAAGTACCAACGATCATATACCTCCCCATATGTCATGAGTTAATCAATAGGATTAATGTCGTATTAATCCCAAAAATCTTATGAAATATCATATTAGTCTTCTGAGAAAGACAGTATACGGGTAGAAGAAGTTATTTAGAATAAAATCACAAAATCCTGCTCATTCCATAGTCTAATTAGGATACTTTACTACTTTTTTCTTGAAATAATGAACGACATCTTTAACGCATATACTGCATCGAAATGTGTATACCGCATCGAAATGTGTATACTGTGAGCTCTAACCCTCAATTTGAAACTTATTGATATCAATTAAATATATGTATAAGGTAACATTATTTATAATAATAGCGAGAAATAACAATACTAAAATTGATCAAATCATCTAAAAGGAAAGGAGTTCAATTCAACTAAAATCATATATATTTGTATATAATATTAGCATTTCCTGTCATGACAAATTGGCATATGCGAAGTCCATATATTAGCATTTCCTGTCATCATAATTGGTGATCCAAATCAAATGAATCAAGCTCAAAATGTTGGGGTCATCTTGGAATCAATATTCCAACATGACAACTGACTCAAACTTAATACACCGAGCTACCCATAAGAAAAGGTAAATAAAAATACAAGAACAAACTCAATCCTTAAAAAAGACTCATAAATCATAGCATTGGTAGTAGCAAATGTTATATCTTACTGTAGACACCAATTTTGACTAAGGTCAAATTTGAGTGTATTTACGAAATTACCCCTACTCGCCTCAGACATTTCTCGAAGGCACGTTATCAGACATACAAGTTCAAATACACACAGAACACACATACACTGCTCTATATGTGATCCTCCATGGTTTTGAAAGTATCTTGCACAAACCAGGAGTGTAAAGGGCGATCCGGTAATTTTACCAGCCCAAGGGTATTTTAGGAATTTAGGACAAAATACATGCCCAAACTCTCTAAAATATCCTATCATAACCATATATAGCTTTTACGGCATCCTACAAAAGCTAAGTCGATATAGGGGTATTTTGGTAATTTTACCACATCAAGGGTATTTTGGGTAATTAAACAAAATATATGCTTAGACTCTCTTATAACCCAACATGCCTTTTACATGATTCGGATAACATTCGTACTTAAGGGGCATTTTGGTAATTTTGCCCGCCAAGGGGTATTTTGGGGATTTTGACCAAAATATGTGTTCAGGATTCCTACAATATCTTAGAAATATCTTTGTATGGTTTTTATAACATCTTATACAAACCGGAAGCATAAAAGGTATTTCGGTAAAATTTACCTTCTAGGGGGGTATTTCAGTCATTCTAGCCAAATATAGGCTTGACCCACCTAGAACATTCTAAATTAGTCCTTAATAGTTTTGAAGGCATCCTACATAACCCAGGGACATATAAAAAGGGCATCTTTGGCCATTTAGCCCCCAATGGTATTTTGGTCATTTACTCCAAATGCACATTTGTCTCAAACATACATGACAAATATTGTTTCCACCCTTTGAAGTATCATTTATTTTAAAAGCATTCTTGTTTAAAACATATATAGACTCTACACCAACCAAAGAACCAAAAGGGTATTTTGGTAATTTCACCCTCATATCAGCCTTCTTAAAGCTTTGACGGCATCCTATACAAGCTACAGGGGTCGAGGGTATTTTGGTCATTTGAAACCTCCAGGGTACAATGGCCCAAAATATATGTGAGCATTTTTACCCGCTCTAGGGGCATTTCGTCCAAAAGACATAAATGATCTATAACAGGGGTATTTTGGGCATTTACACTTGCCCGTTGTCTAAGGGCGTTAAGGTAAATTACAACATGTTCAAATATTTGAAATTTGAACAAATATGTGAAATTTGAAATTTGAAATTTAAATTCAAAATCAAGTTCAAATTCAAAATTCGAATTCAAATAGATCCCAACTCCCTAACACACAAGATCTTAACCACCAAAATCCCAACCTCTTAACCATCAAATCCCTAACCACATTTCAAAAATCAGCCCCAACTACTCCTAGTCCTCACCTATAAATAGGGGGTAGGGATGAAGCTTGGAGGGGTTAACACATAGAGATCCTAACACATATAGAGGCTGCGGGAGACAGAGGCCGGTGGAAGGAGACTCATTATTCTTCTAAAAGAAAGGGATCCTATTGCAATTGAGTTCTAAAACTCAAAAGCCATAGAGAAGACGGCGAGAGATAGGAGAAGTAAACTTATTTCCTTGAAGATCGTGCCATCAATCCAAAAGTCCAAAGCAAGAGATTCAAAGGTTCTTCATCGACAACGAAGGTGCGGGTCGAAGGCCTAAGCCTTCACCCAAGATCTTTCTATTTCCTTTCTTCTTCCTCTACTTATTTTTCTATTTCGGATGTAACGGGGCTTTAGGGCCCGAATCCTTAATCAGGGGTTTTCCCTTTTGGGTTGTAATTGATGGGTTATGAATTTCATCATCAGTATGCAGTTCCCAAGGAAAAGAGGATCTGCAGCTTGTGATGATATTGGAAACTCATGAGTGTTGTTCCCACAAATCCCACCATGTAATTCAAACTTTTGATCACAATAAAATTAACAAATCTCGTTCCCCTGATATATCGATTTTATTGTCGAACACTTTCCTCATACTATTCAACAACACCTCCTTCAAAAACTACTGAGTAGCAAACGCAGCTAGGAGTTCCATTACAACTGAGCTCGTTATATAGGGTGTGCAACCACTAGGACATAGCATGTAGTTAAACATATACAAACAAAATAGACACCTCGCTCCTTGTCGTGAAGTCCAATCCCTCCAACTTTTGATGACATGGAGCACAATAGCATTGATAGTACGCAATGAATAAAGTGAAGGTATCTTAACAACCTCTCCCCTTCTTGTCATGTCCAACAAAGTTTATTGCATCTATGTTGAACAAAGTCTGGAAGAAAAGGCAGATAAGCAATGTGAGTTTATGATTCAGTAAAGTGAAAACAAGCATGTACGAAATTATTTTATTAGAAATTATCATATCTATCAAGATCTATGTAGATAAAAAAATGATAGCGTGGATAGTCTAAACCTCACACACTCGTGTTGGTATGGTGAAACACATGATTTTTGTTGAATTGTTCATTCAAAACTTAGGAATGAACAATTCTACCGATATGTGCTTATACAGTGCACTGGTTAATGCTTGGAATCATTACTCGTAAGGACCAAATGCTACATTACACTAGTGGCCCACATGCCTAGGACATCACAAATTTGCACTACAAACCGATATGCTTTTGGTCCCTTTTAGGTGACTGTACATATGAAAAAAAAGCAAGCAGTGAGAAATAGTTCAATTAGACACTTACATGTCTAATGAAGTCATTTAGACCATGACACATGCCTCCACATGTAACAATTGCAGCTTTTACCTCATATATTTGCTTCCTTGCCCACCACGATGCACCCTAGGAAGAGATAACAAGCAAAATTATCTCAGTTTTAACCGGTGACAAATATAGCAAAACATTGTCATAATTCTCGTATTGTCAACTATTAATTTAGGAAAAAATGTTAAAGAACATTAAGAACAAGTCAAAGCCTTATATAACAATGCATGCTAGTAGAGAAGAGGTATGATGAGGATGCATCCAATCATATGTAAGGCAAAATGAGAATCAGTTTCAAATAAGCAAAATAAAGATATGATCCATCTTCAAAATTGACAACTAAACAATGACAAACCTTAAGCTTACCATAAATTTGTACATGACTTGCAGAACATGGATATAAAAGATATGCGACATCAAACATGGCAAACCCTAAGCTTAACCATAATTTAAAAATATGAGAGCTTAATTAAGAAAGGATCACCTAGACAAGTTCATCGCATCCAGTCCGGATATGACATGCCATCCGCGCTGAGGTCATCTTTCCGCATCCCACGGGGCGTCCAGCGAGAATTGACTTGTTCCCTAGTGGACTTTGGACCAAGTGGAATATTCAAAGTAGAGAAATGTGGGTGATGGGCATATGTGTATGGCATTTGCATGGGAGGAGGCTATATCGGTGGTTGGTATGATGCTGGAGGATGTGTGAAATTCGAAGATGGATGCGTTTGACTATTCACCCAAGGTGAGTCCAACTGTTTCATCCGAACATCTACCCATTTGCTCTATAATCTTACGTCATTGAGAGATATAAATCCTTGCTTTTATGTCTCATATGCAAATACCTCGGTCAACTTGACCAACTTATCAGACGTTATTTTAGGCACTTTATGAGCCACCACCATACAGCTTGGAAGGGAGTAATCAACAAATCTTTGCATCACCTGCTCTTTCATGTCAAACGTCTATTGTAATTGTTGTGCAAGTAGACGTGCATCATCACCCCTGCCTCCAACCATCTTCTTCTTACTTTTGTTTTCATTCTCCTGTCGGTGATGCTTGCTCCCAGAGGAACCAGACGCATCCGTGCCAGTGGGACCCCCCCTTTGTAAACCGTGTTTGTGAGTGTCTTGGGGTATCGGGTCACTGTAGCATGTATCCTGCGACCCATCAGCATATCTTGATGGCCCGGATCCTCTCGTGTAGTCTACGTCTTCTCTAATATGAATACCAGACATACGCGATGGGTAAATCGGAGGAGGAGGTGACTAAGCATCGGTCGCTGTATCCGATGATCCTGTGCTCTCTGTCACTTCCTCTACATCCTACTCTGCATTCTTCCTGTTGGTGGAATATCTATGTGAAGACCCGTTCCTCTAACCTGGCTCGACCACATGGGTCGAAGGTCGTTCCCTGTTGGTTTGGTTTCGCGTCGGGTGCGATTGATTGGTTGCAAAAGTGTTGTTAAATCAGATGCAAACTCAATCAAAAATAGAATTTATAAACCCTTAATCAAAATACTAAACTATGGGGTAGAATAGTGATGAAGTACGGGATCGAACCTCTGGAAAAACTTTGATTACAAAGGAGAAACCAGAATTAAATCTCGGAACTCTAAACCTAAAGCGAAAAGGATTGATTTGGGTTTTAGAAACTTATTAATTAAAACTAATTAAGAAAGCGATGTAAAAAGATTGAAATATATTAATGAGGAAAGACCTAGGGATTACTCAATCCACTTTAGTTTCACTTCCTGTATTCTCTAGTTATCCTCTTGTTTTCTTATCTAGACATTATAGATTCATAACTTCTTAAGCTTGTATGAATCCCTAAAAGAAGGTGAGTGTTTTCCAAAGACATATTTTATCTTCGATTAGCATAGATTGTCTTCGGGGTAACCTTAGCACAAGCTATCGTCACTAAGCATAAAATATCTCATCGGTTATTCACAAACCACATAAAAACCATCATATAGATCTCTAACATCAATCACCGAAATCAGAAAGGACTAAAACTACATCAAGGAACTCTGTTCCCTCAACTCTATTATCATTAAAACCAAATTTATAAGATCATGTCAAGAAAAATAATACAAGATTCAACTAGAAAAATACAAGGAAGATGTCGCGCCCCGACCTGCGTAGGCCCAACCGGGCTGGGCGACGCGAACCGGAACCTAATCTACTGTGAAAATTTTGGCGAGGTTTCCCTCTATTCGTAGTGGTTATCCTAACAAATCATAACCATCCTGTATTATACAAATATTACAAACCCAAAGACTGAAACTGGATATTTATATACAATCCTCAAACAGGGAAATTATATATTTATCACTCCCATAGGAAACTATCTATAACAAAAGGGTAAAAACTGGAAGATCACCGCCTCTCAAGCACCGCCAGACGCCGCCACGTCACCAAACACTGGCCCGATAGGGGCGACCAAAGAAGAGCTAGCGCCAGCACCTGCAAAACGCAGCCCGGGTAGGAGTGAGCACTAAGCTCAGCAGGGACACTACGCTACGACACTCACAAGGGGAGGGAACACAATAGTGTCGTCCCCCAAGCCTATCCTAGGTGTATACAAGGGTCTCATAACCCTATCGGAAGTCCGTGAACGCAGGCCCAAAACACTGCATACTCTCAACAGGACACAGAACACCGTTTGGCGGGCCAGGACACCGCTGGGCAAGCACTCCTCCTCCCAAGAGTTTAAGGACACCAGACTCCGACTACACTTCAGATACAACTTTGGAGACGACACGACCTCTAAACCTCAAACAACATGTATTCAGGTCAAACTAACCCTATCATCGAAAACGACTGAATACTGCAAATCGAGTCTTGGACCAAGCTACCTGCAACGGTGCTAGAGCTAGATCCGGGCCACCCGAAAGCCCTGGATCGGCAACTCCCTAAACAGATGCAACTAATGCGCAACACAATGCATGTTATGGATATGCGCAGGATAATACAGATAAACATGCAACAGTATGTGATGATATATCAAACAAGGTCTGGGCACGACACCTTGCCGGCCCGGGGTGGTGAACATGAAAATAAGGTCTAGGGATTGCTACAGTGGTACCCCACCAACTGTCAGCAGTCCACCACAACACCTACACCGGGATGCAGCCCCGCAAACAACAGCTCACAGATAACACAGATAAATCTCTCGGCGCACGCCGGCATGCAAGGTTAGGAAAAGCTGTAGGGCTACCCGCCCGTTTATTCTAAACATCCCGGGAGTCATCACTCCCCCGATTCACCACTGCCCTATTATAGGGCTAACATGCTTAAACCTATGTACCAGGTATTAAGACAATAGAGAAGACGATACATGCAAAGCTCCGCGAGCAAAACAAGACAAATCCTTCTCTCTGCCATAGTCGGATCGATCCCTCCCCCAAGGGAGGATTGATCCCTCTAATGACAGGGAGCAAAAGCTCCACATCGCGCCGAGTCCGATCGATCCGACTCGCAACGAGAGGAATCCATCCTACCCAAGGCACTGGGATCGATCGCCCTCACCAGGGGCCAATCGATCCTGCTCGGGTCAGCATAACCAACAAAGTGGGATCGAGCCTTCTCACAGACGGATCGATCGGTTGGGTTCTCCGATAAGCCGACGGTGAGAAATACCGCCGGAAAACTCCACGAAATCCCACCAAAACCTGGGATCTAGTAGTACGAACCATCACGAATCCAAAACCGGCGGAAATACTACAATCTAACATGTATACAACAAGTTCTAAGCATAAGAAAATCGACAGCCGGAAAAACTTTCAAAAACCCGAAGAATTTAGGTAGGAATCCCTACCGGAGCAAGAGCAGCTTCAATCCCAGCTGCTATGCCTTGGATCGTCCGCAACCTCTTCGAAATCCAGAGAAAATCTCAGCCAAGAACTCGGATTTCCAAAAAGATTCAAGGAAAAAGGTTCTGTCTGCTTTATAGGAAAACGAACTGACTTAGCAGGATCGATCCGTCCAAGGAGACCGATCGATCCAGCCAAGGAGACCGATCGATCCAACCAAGGAAACGATCGATCCAACCAAAGGACCGATCGATCCTTCTCCGAGTCCGATCGATCCGTCCCAAGAGACCGATCGATCCGACTCAACGATCCACGTTCCTGTCAAAGACCAATCGATCCTTCTAGCAAGGAAGGATCGATCCGTCTTTCGCAGGAAGCTGGACTTGGGTTAAAACTTAAACCCAAGCCCAGATCTTTCGATCCCGGGTCCCACTAACCATTCTAGCCAGACATTACCACAAACATGGTTAGTGTGTGCACACGCGAGTGTGAAACAAGCCGACAAGGCGCAATTTACCAAATTGCCCTTGCGGTCCACGACGAGCCACAGGAGTAGAGGGACGGGTCCTCACAGAAGATCTATGAAACCTTCATGAGATTCCTAAGTACAGAAATTAGCCACTCATCTTTGTGATGAAAGCCATAGATTCGATGAAGAACGATTGGGATCCACGCCGCGACTCCACCTTCTTGAGAGAATCTTTCAAACCCTAATTCTCTCTTTTCTCTCTATGGGGACCTCCAATTTTCGGTTAGCAAACACCTTCTTATAGGTGTATTCCCAGAATTAGAGTTATGGCTAAGTTGGACTCCTACTACAACTCGGATTCCTTGAATTAATTCCTGGCTGTCTTACTCCTGTCGAACCTGGGTCCAATCAAGCCAGAATATGGAAATGTGTTCCACACGAAAGTATTCTGACTTAGCTAGAATATTTGGCGAATATTCTCCTGAACGGCGACGGACTAGTTCTCAGCATCTGTTTATCTTCATAGTCTTCAAAACCGGTATTAATCTGTCAGAAATCTCGCAAACTATCCAACATGAAAGTTGTTCATCTTGATGTCTTCTAGAAGTCCCCTAAATTTCAGGAATTTACAAAGAAAATATATAAAGAAAGCAATAAATCTAACTAGCCACTTTCATAGGTCTCACGATTGCACTTAGCATGTACAACAAGCCTTTAAACCTCTGGGTTACCCCAGTGGAGGAGTTATAGTCTCCTGAAGGTTTTCAGGGATGACACCCACAAACATCTATACTTCCCCTTGAATATATCATTAGAAATCAATTATAATATTCCTTAATTCTAATGCATGAAATAAAAATTGTATCCATGAATACACCCTTCAACTCATAGTCACATAAAAGCATAGTAAATCAAAATATGTCATAACATATTTCCAACACTTCAACATATTTAACCACAATTAAGAACAACTTTAACACGCCTCTGTGTGAATAGGATTCCACATGCTTCATAGCATCAATTATATCTAAACACTTTAACCATTCAAGATCACAATCATAGCCAAGCACATATCTTCCACTTATCACATAGCAATATCTGTTTTTTTTCTTTTTTTTTCCAGAAATTTCAACCGTTTTACGCAAACAACACACGTTGTTAGGCACCTTGCCCGGTTACTAAGTATGAAACCCTTCTGTTTTTTAGGAATCTCAACTGTTTTACGCGAACACCACGCTGGTTAGGCACACCGCCCAGTTACTAAGTTGAAAATTCATTTTTTTTTCGCATACTCAGATAATTGCATGTGTTCATATATTTTCTGTGCCATGACATTAGAATTGTAAATCTATCCTAATATCATGCTTAGAATCTAATATCAACCCTTTAACATGTGAAAGTGAACATGTGTATTAGGATATGTCAAGTTATCCTTAAATCATAGTAAAAGTGTTAAAGTATAGAAATAGTGTCATGCATGGCAAAAGATTACTATCCCTTATACGACATACAAGTCTCAGAATAATTCAGAAGATAAATTTATAAAACGAGCATCTTTGTCAAATCATATCATAATTTCATCATTTTGACATATTTCAAGGGATGTACAATAATAAGAATTAGATTCCTAGAATCTACCGCCAACTTGAAGGTAATTGTCCTCAATTACACTAAGTCATAAAAATAAAGTAAGGAAAAAGGGTAGAGATCACCATAATATCGTGCCATAGGTAGTTGGCTCGCATGGAAGACGATCACCACACCGCACACAAGAAGAATACGTCGCCATGGAATAAATTCTGTCTCTAGAAGATACTAAAAAAATATAATCATAAAATTCAACATGTTAAATGAGAGACATATATAAAGACCGAAGAATAAACCCCTGATCGAGCTATATACGATTTGCAAAATTCTCCCCTCAATGAGTTCCAATGGGATACCTGTCATAAAAGATACTTTTCCAAAATATCAAATATAAGAGAATGAAAACTATAGCCAAAGAAAAGCTGAAAGGTATAAAGGAAATAATAGGCAGAAGATCCTTTGTATTTATTTAGCATAAAACTGGGATGATCCAACATCTACATGAATCCAAATATAAAATATAATCCGAAAGAAAAATAAAAGCTCACTACACTAGCATCTCTATAGGCAACCATCTCACCACGATAAAAGAAAACCTAGATAAGCAAGCATCCACTAAAATAGTCCTAAAGCAAAACTCCTCATTCATCATCTATCTCGTCCTCGCTGGCTTCGTCTTCAGAATCATAGTCACTAGGCATCGGGGTCGGCGGATGGTGAGGGTCATCCGATGCATATGGTGAATCAGGAGGCGTCAGAAGAGCAGGATCAATGAGAGAACGTGGAGGAACGACGAGCTTTGAACCACCGGGACTCTCGAAGGAGACCTAGGTATCGTCATGGTCTGGAGCATGCTGAATATCATAAACGATGCGGGCAAACAAATCCGCTGGAGGTAACGGCCCATAGAACTCACCACCTTTAGGATAGGCATCAGAGGAATCAACAAGTGCAGTGGATGCAGAAAGAACTCTAGATGAAAAGCATAAGACCGTTGGTGGTGATGGTGGTGTCGGGGAATCGGCAGTGCACATTGAGTCATCGTCGGAGGAGAACCACGACGCTTGCGGCAGTGGAGATCTAGGTGCGAAGTCAGACATCAGGGAGTGGGGCGGACTATCATCAGAATAGTAGAAGGATTGGCTCGATCAATACATCTCGGAATTCAGTGATCTGGCTAGGCTGGACGTTGTCGCAATGCGTGTCTGCGAAGAATTAAGCGAAGACTTCACGCAGGGCACAGTAGATGAACAGAGTGTGACGCGGGTGGAAACGGCGGAGCACACCAGTGGCGGAAGAGAACTTTTTGACGAGAGTAGGTGTTGATGATGAAAAGGTGGAAAAGGATGGAGGAGGAAGGTGGTGGCTAGGTCGTAGAAGACGAAGGGGAGAGGTGATCGACGATGGTCACCACGGGGAGGCAGATGAAGGAACAGAGTAGGAGCTAGATGATGGAGCAAGGGTGATGATCAAAGAGGAAGAGATACCCTAGGAAGTCAGGAAAGGGCGGATTTAAATAGAGGATGAACTAAAATTTGAGTTAGAGTAGGAAAACGAGTAGGAGTAGATTAAAATCCGATGGCATGTCCGCTTGAGTAGAAAAAATAATGTTGGTGGTCGATTTAACGGTCGACCGTGGGAGTGGGAGATCTTGGGATACTAAGGCGCCGATCGACCGTGAGATGAGAAAATTAGTCGACGGTCGATGTGACGGTCGATCGGACGATCGGGTCCGATCGACCGATCGATCGTGGCTGATAGGATTTTTGTTTAGGAGGCGACGGTTGATCGTTGCATCGACCCTGAGAAGCCTTTTTCGTGACAGAGGCTCACGGTCGATGCGACGGCCGACTTTGAACCAGGAATTTCGATTTTCTAAATAATACAATTATGCTTAAAGGAAAATCATGGAAAAATCAGAAAAAACATGGAAAAATCCTAAAAATCAAAGAAAAATATGAAAAGCTAAAGAAAAATCATAAAACTGGGTTCCCTCTCAGGAAACACGTAATTTTACATCTTTCGCTAGACGTCTCAAAGAAGGTAATTTTATCTTTATAAATTTTGGAATTCAAATATGCTTTATTGCGAATTTCCTCAAGTTCACAGAAACTAAGTGTCCTATGTGCTGTGACGGCATTAGTATCAGTACTGAGTTTTTTAATGGCCCACATAGCTCGATGTTCTAATTCTACGGGCAAATGACAAGGTTTACCAAACACTAATCGGGATGGGAACATACCAATAGGCATTTTATAAGCCTTCCTATAAGCCCACAGTGCATCAACTAGCTTAGTGGCCCAATCTGCGCGATCAATATGAACGGTTTTATCTAATATGTGTTTTATTTCCCTATTAGAAAGTTCGACTTGACCACTAGTCTGAGAATGATACGGAGTGGCTACTTATGTGTGATAGAATACCTTCTAAGGAGGGAAGCAAAATGTTGATTATTAAAATGAGAGCCACCATCGTTAATGATTGCACGGGGACAACCAAATCGAGAAAAAGATGTGACTTTGAAGAAATTTAATCACGACTTTATAATCATTCGATTTGGTTGGTACAGCTTCTACCCATTTAGAAACATAGTCAATAGCTACAAGGATATACTGAAAACCAAAAGAAGGTGGAAAGGGGCCTATGAAATCAATACCCCAGATATCAAAAATATCGGCAACTAAAATCGGGGTCTGAGGCATCTCATTCCAACGAGAGATATTTCCAGTTTTCTGACATCGAATGCAGGATTGTCAAAAATTATGAGAATCCTTAAAATTATAGGCCAATAAAATCCACTTTGTAAAACTTTTGCAGCGGTTTTCTTTCCTGAGAAATGACCACCACATGAATGTCTATGACAGAAAGTGAGCATATCATGAACTTCAAACTCGGGCACAAACCTACGGATAACTTGGTCAGAAGAATGCTTAAATAACAAAGGGTCTTCCCATGTATAATATTTAATCTGAGAAAAGAATCTGTCTTTGGCATTTTTAGACCAAGAGTCAGGAAGCTTGCCGGAAACAAGAAAATTAACTATATGTCCATACCAAGGCTGTGAAAGACGAGTCACCTGAAAAAGATGCTCGTCGAGAAAAAAAGTATTAACATGAGTGGTATCAAGAATATGTTCCAAATGAAGGCGAGACAAGTGATCATCAACTACATTTTCTGAACCTTTCTTATCCCTACTCTCTAGATCAAATTCTTGCAAAAGCAAGATCCATCGAATCAGTCGAGGTTTCACATCCTTTTTAGCTAAAAGATATCACAGTGCTGCATGAAATCAGTATAGATTAGAATTTTGGAACCTAGGAGGTAGGGACGGAATTTTTCCAATGCAAAAATTACTGCTAATAATTCCTTCTCAGTTGTCGTATAATTTAATTGAGATTCAGAGAGGGTCTTACTGGCATAATAAATCACATGTGGAATTTTATTTACTCGTTGTCCTAAAATAGCTCCTATGGCAGAATCAGAAGCTCACGCATAAGTTCAAAAGGTAGAGAATAATCAGGAGCATGAACGATAGGCGCGGTAGACAGTAAATCACGAATGGTCTTAAAAGCAGTCAAACATGCATCATCAAAGATAAAAGGGACATCCTTGGCCAGTAATTCACACAAGGGTCGTGAAATGTTAGAAAAGCCTTTGATGAAACGACGGTAAAATCCAGCATGACCCAGAAAAGACCGAATTTGACGCACAGATGAAGGTGGCAGTAATTTGGCAATTAACTCGACTTTAGCTCTATTAACCTCTATACCATGTTTTGAAACAATGTGACCTAACACTATTCCTTCTTGAACCATGAAGTGACTCTTTTCCCAACTAAGAACAAGATTGGTTTCAATGCATCGATCAAGAACTTTAGAAAGATTGTCTAAACAAGATTCGAAAGAATTTCCAAAGACAGAAAAATCATCCATGAATACTTCTAAGAATTTGTCAATCATGTCAGAGAAGATGGCCATCATGCACCTTTAAAAAGTTGCAGGTGCATTACAAAGACCAAAAGGCATCCTACAATACGGAAAAGTACCAAAAGTCCATGTGAAAGTAGTCTTCTCGTGGTCTTGAGGATCGACTGCAACTTCGTTATACCATGAATATTCAAATAGAAAATAATAATAACTATGCCCGGAAAGTCTTTCTAAGATTTGATCAATAAAAGGTAAAGGAAAATGATCTTTCCTAGTCAAGACATTAAGTTTCCTATAATCAATACAAACACGCCATCCCATGGTCTGGCGCATTGGGATCTGATCGCCATTCTCATTTTCTACAACTGTTAAGCCTGATTTCTTAGGGACGACTTGTGTAGGGCTGACCCACTGGCTATCAGAAATTGGGTAAATAATTCCGGCATCTAAAAGTTTCACCACTTCTTTCTTCACCACCTCTTTCATATTAGGATTAAGGCAACGTTGCATTTCCCTAACAGTTTTAGATTCATCCTCGAGATGAATCTTATGCATGCAAATCGAAAGGTCAATACCTTTCAAATCAGCCACTGACCAACCTATGGCTTTCCTATGTTGCTTATTTTCTGTAGTTGGTTTGCATCTTTTAAATTGCGTGTTTGTTGGTGTATGCCACGGTATAGAGACAAACTAGACAGATTTGCTAGACGCCCCGAGGGTGATTTTAAAACTTCTAATAGTGAGACATATATTGCTGCACAGTCACAAACTTCACATCATACTTACATTATGACTGTGCACGAGGAAGAACAAGCTCCTAGGAGTTTGCAAGAATATTTGCATCCCACACGCACTGCTACACCTTCATGCATCATGTTTCCACCTAATGCAACACACGTTGACTTTAAACCTGTTATGATTCACAGTTGCTTCCCACCTTTCATGAGTTGGAAAATGAAAATCCCTGTGCATATTAGGGAGTTTGAGGAAGTAGCAGCGACCTTCCATGGCCAACCAGGTGCACTAGATATGATCCGACTTAAGTTCTTTCCCTTCTCACTGAAGGATAGAGCGAAGAGTTGGTTATATTCCTTTAGGCCATGATTTATAGGATCTTGGGCTGAAATGTCACAGATATTTTTCAACAAGTATTTTCCACAGTACAAGACCAATGCACTTAAGAGACAGATTTCAACCTTTGCACAGAAGGATAGTGAGACTCTGTATCAGGCGTGGGAACGATTTAAAGACATGTTGAATTTATATCCTCATCATGGATATGAAAGTTGACGTCTTGTTAGTTATTTTTATGATGGTTTGACTATTAGAGAATGCCAATTTGTTAAGATGATGTGTAATGGTGAATTTTTGCAAAAAGATCATGATGCAGCAATTGAATACTTGACTGAGCTTGTTGAGAAAGCTCATACCTAGACTGGACCGAGTGTAACAGAAAGTACAAACAGGGCAAGACCACCACCGCAGCAACAAGGTGGAGGAATTTATCAGCTACGGGAGGAGGAAGCACTCAAGGTTAAAGTGGAGAGCCTGACAAGGGTGCTGGAGCTATTAAAGACCAAAGATATGATGGCTGCCCGGACCTCTCCATACAGCGAACCTAGAAGGTTGGCTTGGCCGTGTGCGATCTGTCAGGGCGTGGACCAGCAGATTGACGGTTGCCCTACTTATGTTGAGATGAGGGGTGTGTACGACGAGCATTGCAACGCTGTAGGCGGATTCAGGAGGCCGTACACCCCTTACTCGGAAACGTATAATCCAGGATAGCGAGAGCATCCGAACTTCAGCTGGAAGTCGAATGCTCTACAAAGCAACGAGCATCATCAACCGCCACGTAATAAGCCTTTTTCTAACCCTCCTTATAATGCATCTGGTTTTCCTAGGCCTACATTTGATGACAGTTTGCAGGAGCTGAAATCTATGATTGTGCAAGAATCCAAGGAAAGAAAGGAGGATATTCAAGAGATTAAGAGCCAAATCACGAAGCTGGTCAACTCTTTGAGCGTGCATGAACAAGCTAAGTTCCTAGCTCAACCTCAACAAACGTAGGTATCTAGTGTTGAGCAAAACAACTTTAAGGAGATGAACGCCGTAACTACAAGAAGTGGGAAAACAACAAGCCCTTCAAAAGAGCCCACCGAACCTCCTATTGATGTTGAAGAAGAGGACCGGATTGAGGAGAACCAGGCAGAGGCCGATCATCTAGATGGCCCTACGCCATGTGACTTTAAGGTATATGTCCCTTTCCCTCAGGCATTGAAATCCGCTAAATTTACTGTGGAGCCCAACAACGAGGTTTTGGAGCATCTTTGGCAGGTTAAGGTAAACCTTCCTCTTTTGCATGCTATTAAACAAATTCCTACATGTGCTAAAGTGATTAAGGATTTATGCATTATGAAGAGACGATATCATGTTAAGAAAACTGCATTTTTAACAGAGCAGGTTAGTGCATTGCTTCACAATAGGATTCCTCCTAAATATAAGGATCCTAATTGTCCTACTATGTCTTGTTTCATTGGAGAGCATGAAGTAGGACAAGCTTTATTAGATCTTGGTGCAAGTGTCAATTTAATGCCATATTTTGTTTACTTGCAACTAGGTCTAGGACAGATTAAGTCGACATCTGTGGTTTTGCAACTGGCAGATAGATCCATGAAGACTCCACGAGGAGTAGTAGAGGATGTGCTTGTTCAAATAGATAAATTTTATTTTCATATTGATTTCTTAGTCTTGGATACTCAGGCTGTAGTAACTGCTGATTCTAGGATTCCCATTATTTTAGGTAGACCGTTTCTTGCTACTGCTAATGCTATAATTAATTGCAGGAATGGCTTAATGAAGTTAACTTTTGGGAATATGACTTTAGAAATTAATGTTTTTAATGTTGTTAAGCAGCCTGATGAGAGTGATGAATGCCAACAGACATACCAGATTGATTCGCTCAATGAAGAGGAGTTTGCTGCAATTGAAATTAATTCTCTTGAATTAGATTTGGATGAAAATGTTGATGTTAATGATATGTGCAAAAATTTGGAACATTGTTTTTTTGCAGGTCCATTGAACCCAAGGTTTGAAGAACTGCCAGAAAGAGGACAGCCACCAACGCCATCAGTAGTAGAGCCACCCAAGCTTGATCTGAAGCCGCTTCCTCAAGGATTAAAGCATGCCTATCTTTGTCCAGGTGATACATACCCTGTGAGGACCTGTCCCTCTACCCCTGTGGCTCGCTATAGACCGCAAGGGCAATTTGGTAAATTGCGCCTTATTGGTTTGTTTCACACCCGCGTGTGCACACACTGGCCTTGTTTGTGTTAATGCTTGTTTAGATTGGCTAGGTGGACCCGGGATCGGAAGATCCCAGCTCGAGCGCGCGGAAGCTTGCCTTTGGGCAGCTGACGACCCTCGAGCGATCGATCGCTCCTTGGAGCGATCGGTCGGACTCGTGAGCGAGTCGGTGGTGGGATCGAGCCAGGGCGCGAGCGATTGATCGCTCCTTGGAGCGACCCATCGGACTCGCGTCGGTGGCTTTTCTGCTTCGCGAGGACGGCCACCGCTGGCCGTCGCTCTCCCCTGTCAGAGCGGGGGAGGACTTTCGCTCCCCTCCCCTCACTTTTTCCCCCTTCCCCTGGCTTTCCCGTTCCCGTTTCCCTCCTTTTCTTCCCCTCCTCTTCTTCCTTCTCCTCCTTTCTTCCTCTTTCTTTCTTCTCCCGAGAGCCCTGTTTTTCCCCTGTTTCCCGCAGCCAACCTTCCTCACCTTCGTTCTCCCTCCTCCGACCATCTTTTTCGGCGTTCTAAGGCTCGTTGGATTCATGGCAACGAGAGGAAGATCCCTTAAGTGATTTTGAGGCTTGTTGGTAATCAAATCGTGGTGAATCAGCCGAGGAAAGCGCAGCTAGGTAGGGTTATACCTACTGATGTTGTTTTCGGGTTTTCTTAAGATCTAGCCGTTGGATCTTATTGATCCTTGATTTGAGTTTCATATTATTGATATGAGTTTTGTAAAGCGCATCTAGGTAGGGTTAGAAATACTGATATGAGTTTCATATTATTTGGTTGAGATTTGAGTAGGTTTATTGCATGATTAAGCTCGGATTTCTGGTTTTCTGCTGTTCTTGAAGAACAGCCGGCTTGCGGCGAGTTTTCCGGCCGGCGTGTACATGATCTTGGCTTTTGATAAACATAAGAGTTGTAGATCTCTTCGTTAGCTTTCCATTCCATCTTTTTTCGTATTTTTCCTATTTTTCTACGATGTTTTATGAATTGTTTGCTGGAGGGCTGCGTTGCAGCAATTAATGGGTAAGTTAGTTTGATTAACGATTTTGATTAGTGTTTTCCCGTTTATCCAACCGTTGGATGATTATGAATTTAGGACATGTTGATCCTAGTATATACACCTACTGTTGGTTAAGTTGGATCTTGAATCCGACGTCGTTTGGACGTCGGATCGACGGGATCAATTAGCCCCTAAGTAGATGTTTTGGGTGTTTGAATATAATATTATATTTTGGAATATAATATTATATTTTTACTGTTCATTCAGCGGTTTTCGGGGTTGCTTCCCGTTCCAGGAGTTCGCGGTTGACGGTCGTGGTACCGTCGTAATGCCGGGACCCGCTGTGGATTGGCTGGCAGCGGCTGGTAGTACCGCTGCAGCGATTCAGTAGACTTATATGATGCTTGACATACTGTTGCATGTTTTGCCTTGTATCTGTGTATGCCATAGGATGCATTTCCCTGTTGTGCATTAGTTGCATTGGTTAGGGCGTGGGTGATCTGGTGCACTTGTTGCTTGATGATTGTAGAGGTCGTGTCGGCCTCGAGTCGGATATGAGGTGTAGCCGGTGTCCGGCGTTCTTAAACTCTTGAGTAGAGGAGTTGCCTACTCAGTGGTGTCTTTTCCCACCAAACAGTGTTCTGTGCCCTGTTGAGAGTCAGCAGTGTTGTTTCCTGCTACTGAGTGTGACCCGACATGTGACCAGCCAGGCTGGAAGATCATGATCGGGGCCTCAGGGACACGCGGTGGGGTTATGGGACCCCTGTATACACCCAGGTTCTACTTGAGGGCGACACTGTTGCGTTTCCCTCTTCCTTCTGTGTGTTGTAGTGTAGATCCCTACTGAGCTTAGTGTTCACTCCTACCCGGGCTGCATTTTGCAGGTGCTGGCGTCAGTACTTCTTCTGTGGCCCCTACCGGGCAGTTGGTCGGCGGTGCGGCGGCGCCTGGTGGATTTTGAGAGGTGGTGATCCTTTACTGTTTTTATCCTTATGTTAGTTAGTCTGCTACGGGAGTAATGTTGTATTTGAACTCCTCCCTCTCCCTTCTGTGTCGCCCTCAGGTTCTACTTGAGGGCGACACTGTTGCGTTTCCCTCTTCCTTCTGTGTGTTGTAGTGTAGATCCCTACTGAGCTTAGTGTTCACTCCTACCCGGGCTGCATTTTGCAGGTGCAGGCGTCAGTACTTCTTCTGTGGCCCCTACCGGGCAGTTGGTCGGCGGTGCGGCGGCGCCTGGTGGATTTTGAGAGGTGGTGATCCTTTACTGTTTTTATCCTTATGTTAGTTAGTCTCCTACGGGAGTAATGTTGTATTTGAACTCCTCCCTCTCCGAGGATATGTATATTAAATCTTTTTGAGTTCTTAAATTTGTGGTTCGAGGTTTTGTTAATTATTGTCTTTTAATTGGGGGTTTTTGATGATTTGCTAAGGAGACCCATAGGTTAGAGGGAACCCTCGCCAGCTTTTCTTCCGCGTTTGTTAGGTTCCGGTTCGCGTCGCCCGGCCCGGTTGGGCTTTCGCGGGTCGGGGCGCGACATACCCAGTTATTATTTCTTCAGCATTAACAGCAGATCAAGGTGAGCAATTACTTAGAGTTTTAAATGAGCATAAATCAGCTATTGGTTGGAGTATAGCAGATTTGAAAGGTATTAGTCCTTTGATTTGTTCCCATAAGATTAATCTTGAACAGTGTGCTGTACCTCGTAGGGATCCTCAGCGTAGGCTGAACCATACAATGAAGGAGGTAGTAAAAACTGAAGTATTGAAATTGTTAGATGCAGGGATCATCTATCCCATTGTTGATAGCAAGTGGGTACACAGGTTGTGCCAAAAAATTATGGTGTCACAGTTGTTAAAAATGAAAGTGGAGACTTTGTCCCCACTAACTTAGTGACAGGATTGCGTATGTGTATAGATTATAGGAAACTAAATGCTGCCACCCGTAAGGATCACTTTCCATTACCTTTCTTAGACCAAATTTTAGAGAGAGTAGCTGGACATCCTTTTTATTGTTTTCTTGATGGTTATTCTGGATATTTTCAGATTGAGATTGCATTAGAAGATCAGGAAAAACCACTTTTACATGTCTTTTTGGTACTTATGCTTTCCGTAGAATGCCATTTGCATTGTGTAATGCTCCTGCTACTTTTCAACGTTGTATGATGAGTATGTTTGCTGATATGATCAAGGAATGTATGGAAGTATATATGGATGATTTGACTGTGTTTGGTAATACTTTTGATGAATGCTTGAAGAACTTAAAGAGAGTCTTGGTTAGGTGTGAAGAAAAGAACCTTGTTTTTAATTGGGAAAAGTGCCACTTCATGGTGCCCTCGGGCATTGTGTTGGGCCACATTGTCTCTTCCAGAGGAAATGAGGTGGATCGATCAAAAATCGATCTCATCTCAAAGCTACCTTTTCCTAAGACTGTTAAAGATGTTAGATCTTTTCTAAGGCATGCTGGTTTTTACAGGAGATTCATCCAAAACTTTTCTGCTATTGCTCGTCCTTTGTGTAATCTTTTGATAAAGGATATTTCTTTTGAGTGGACTATTGCTTGTCAAGAGGCTTTTCAAGCCTTGATTGATGAATTGACTTCCGCATCTATTGTGCAACCACCCGATTGGTGCCTTCCTTTTGAATTGATGTGTGATGCAAGTGATTTTGCTGTAGGAGCTATTTTAGGGCAGTGAAAAGATGGTAAACCTCATGTTATTCATTATGCTAGCCGAACCTTGAATAATGCACAGATGAATTATTCTACCACCGAGAAAGATCTGTTAGCTATAGTCTTTGCATTAAACAAGTTTCGTGCTTATTTGATTGGTTCTCCTATCACTATTTTCACTGATCATGCCGCGCTTAAGTACCTTCTCACAAAGAAGGATGCCAAAGCACGCCTAATTCATTGGATTCTAATCTTACATGAATTTGATATCTCTATTAAAAATAAAAAGGGCATGGAGAATGTTGTCGCTGATCACCTATCAAGGTTGATGGTGGAAGTAGTGGAAAATGAGCTACCGATCATGGATGACTTCCCTGATGAGCAACTCTTTTCAATCGCATGGCTGCCATGGTATGCGCATATTGTTAATTACTTAGCGACAGGTGAGATCCCTTCCTATTGGAGTGCACAAGATAAGCGTAGATTTTTTGTTGAGGTAAAGAAAATTTATTGGGATGATCCTTGTCTGTTTAAATATTGTACCGACCGGATTATGCGCCGTTGTGTCCCTGATTATCAAATAGAAAGCATCATTACATTCTGTCACTCTCATGCACGTGGAGGTCATTTTTCGATGAAAAATAATGCTGCTAAAATTCTTCAATGTGGTTTTTACTGGCCTTCTATGTTTCATGATGTTAACATTTTTTGCAGATC
Organism: Narthecium ossifragum; assembly: GCA_963920575.1. Lineage (NCBI taxonomy): Eukaryota > Viridiplantae > Streptophyta > Magnoliopsida > Dioscoreales > Nartheciaceae > Narthecium > Narthecium ossifragum. Next base: position 23,772,205 of record OY986963.1, read on the forward strand.
ATGTGATCAATGTTTGAAATTAGGAGCCCTATCTAGACGTCATATGATGCCTTTGAACCCCATTCAAGCTATAGAGATTTTCGATTGTTGGGGTATAGATTTTATGGGACCTTTTCCTGTTTCTTTTGGTAATTTATATATATTGTTGGTTGTGGAATATGTGTCTAAGTGAGTGGAAGCCATTGCATCTCGGAATAATGATCATTCCACTCTCATCAAGTTTCTTAAAGAGCATGTTTTGTCTAGATTTGGTACTCCCATGGTTATTATTAGTGATCAGGGATCACATTTTTGCAATCGCTCTTTTGAGGCTTTGATGCGCAGGTATGGAGTCACCCATAAGGTTTCAACACGAATGGCCAAGCTGAATTAGCCAATAGGGAGATAAAGCAAATCCTGGAAAAGACAGTGAGGTCTAATAGAAAAGACTGGTGCTTGAGGCTATCAGACGCATTGTGGGCCTATCGCACCGCCTACAAGACTACCCTGGGGATGTCACCGTTTCGCCTTCTATATGGAAAACCATGTCATCTCCCAGTTGAGTTAGAACATAAGGCATATTGGGCTATTAAGTCACTGAATTTTACTTTGGATGTTGTAGGTTAGGAACGGAAACTCCAACTGTCTGAACTGGAGGAACTCAGACATCGTAGACGAAGACTAGTCAGAGAATTCCTTCGAGGTTTTTGCTGCAATGCCGGTCGAGATTCAAGACGATGAGGTATCTGCTTCAACTGACACCTCTTTGAATATCCCTACCAAGAGGAGGAAGAAGAAGCCCACTGTTGAAGAATCTCAGAATGCAGTCGTTGTCATACCTCAAAATCGTCCTCAAACCAGGGCTGTGACTCGTTCCTTAAACAACAAAGAGGCTAGTCTTGAACCATCATACGAAGAACAATTCCCTGCTCTTTCCAACTCTCCAGATCATAGAGCGGCGTCACCTGATCATTATCAAGTTCTCACCACCTCAATGGAGGAAGAACTCGAGCAATTAAGGAACACCCTACAACTGAAGGAGGCAGAGGTGGTTAACTTGAGGCCTCAAATCCCTCAGGGGCAGGTCCCACATGTAGGGAACACTTCCTCACCACCTCATGATCACTACCAGCCACATTCACATAGTAATCAAACACCAAATATGGTACCTTTGGAAACAGTTCAAAGGATGATAAATGAAAATATACGAGCCTTTCAAATGCAAAACCAATATGCTATAAGGCCCGGCTATATGAAGCCATATCCAGCTGAGGTTGACTTGGGCCCATTCCCGGATAACTATAGACAACCCCAATTCACCAAATTCAATGGAAGTGGATCCCCACATGAGCACGTTGCTCATTTTCTTGCAGCTTGCCAAGGTACGGTTCACAACGGTGCACTGCTACTTCGCCAGTTCGTGCAGACTCTTGTTGGTCCAGCCTTTACTTGGTACAACAAGCTACAACCAGGCTCCATCACCTCTTGGGAGCAGATGCAAGAAGCATACCTCCAATGGTTTTATAGCACCCAAAGGAATGTGGGAATCACAGAACTCGCTCAGACAGAGCAATACTCACATGAGAAGGCTACAGACTTCATCAATCGATGGAGAAACCTCAGTATTCATTGCCCGTAACCCATTTCAGAGGCGGAAGCAGTACGCATGTGCATGAACAATCTTCGCCCAGAGATGGCAGTCTATTTACAAGGTGTTCGTCCGCTTACCTTTGAAGAATTGGCTTCCAAGGCAACAGATATCGAAAATTATCTCCAACATGTAGCCCGGAAGACAGGTGTGGTGTTGGACTGTGCCAAAAAGGATAAAGCTCCTCCCAAAGGAAAAGCGGTGATGCAGACTTCCACAACACATAACCCTAGGCCAAAGGAGATCTACATTCCAAGAGATCATATGCGATCTAAGGATATCCCTGCGGAAAATGCCCCGAGGAGAGTAAAGAGAAAGAATATTCTTTCCCTCGAGAAGAAGTGGCTCATATTTTTAAAGGTCTGAAGGACCTTGGACTGATAGAGCTCCCAGAGCCAATATGTCTGCAAGAGGTAAATAAAGTAAGTGAACCTCTATATTGCCACTATCACAGGATCTTGGGCCACACCCTACAAGATTGTTTTGTTCTTAAGGATAAAATTCAGAAACTGATCGATTACGGAGTCATGGACGTCGAACTTCTAAAGAAGCTTTAAAAAGAGAAGAAGACGGAATCAACATAAATGATCTCTACCACGCTCCCTTCCTCAGAGCCTGACGCTCCATACGACTACACTCCAACTCTTTTGTTCGAGAATTTGGAGCATCTCCCTTCAATACATTCTCATCAAGACGAACATGCACTCGTCCCTCCCTACATTCCCACAGAAGTGCACATGGCCCCCGTCCTATAACCTGTTGAAGGGTGTCCTTGGCCGACATTGGAAGATTTACATCCTCCCAATATTGATGATGAAGAGTCCCTATCTGATGAAGAGCCGTGTTATGATCGGTATGGGACACCCTACATCAGTAAGAAGCAGATGAAGAAGAAGGCCTTCAAGGAAAGGGTTAGAGCAGCCAGGCTCAACCCCCCAAGACTTCCTCTCCCTCAAGACTGGCAACCAGGGCCCAAAAGATACAGAGCTCCAAAGTACAAGATTTTGAGAAAGGTAATGCCATATGATGAGATACAAGGCTTCATACACCGAGTCTCTATAGATCTCTAGACCAGGACACCATATGTCCCGGAAACTAATATCTCTTGGGATCACTATCCATGCCTCCCGATAGGAGTCTTCCAAGATGACGACCAATCTCTTTGCTTCCCAGAAGAAGAGAATGTTGAAGTTCACGAGATCATCACACGCTCTGGGCGACAACTTCCAGATTCTCAACCACCACGGGAGATAAACCCGGTGCCACAAGCAGTGCAAGCTACAACGCAAAATAATGTAAACTCTAAGGAGTTAGTAAAGTACAATGTAGTCTCCCATTTAAAGAAAATACCATCACTGCTTAGCATGTATGATGCCCTGTGTCTTTCCTCTGATCTTCGAAAATCTTTCATTATCACTTTATCTTTTCCCGACGATTACCGGGAGGAAATCCCCCAAAATGATGTCCCTACAGTCGAAACTCTAAATATAGACTTTACCGATGATGATTTACTACTTTACTCAAAACCACATAATAGGCCATTGTTAATAACAAGTGACATCGACGATATACCCACGTCACGTATAATGTTAGATTGTGGGTCGGCTATTAATCTCTTGCCACTTAAAACACTTCACAAATTGGGTTATGACGCCCTAGACCTTACATCTAGCAATATTATAGTGCAAGGCTTCAACCAAGCTGGTCAGCAAGTCCTTGGCTCTATATGCCTAGTCATGAAATTCCAAGACTTGGCCACGAGTGTTGTCTTTCATATCATTGACACTCGTACCTCTTATAATACGTTACTAGGAAGACCTTGGCTTCATGAGTACAAGGCCATCCCTTCAACGCTTCACCAATGTTTCAAGTACCCAACCCCCGAGGGTGACGTCAAGAGAGTGTTTGCTGATACAAAACCCTTCACACCAGGGGAAGCGTTCTTTGTAGATGCCAAGTTCTACTTGGAGCCACCCTTGAAGCTGAAGAAGCTTATCGCTACACCTCCTACGGAAATGGGTTTCACAGAGAAGTTCACAGCAGAGGTTCAATAAGGAAAGAAGCCTCCTTCAAAAAAGAAGACATAAAGCTACATTCCAAGTAGCCAGAGGAAAGCTGGGGACTCTATATTTAAAGTCATTGAAGAGAAACTTTCCAAGACCATTCTTCAAGACTTCCCCATACCCATCCCAAAATGACACCGTCACATGTAAAGCCTCCACCAATTAAAGAAGAAGGTCAGTCAAGTGAAGACAGGGAAACAAAATATAATCAGCCTATAAACTTCGTCGAAGCATCTATGGTCCAATCTGTTGCCAAGAGGTCATTTCTACATATACCATTCTATAAAGTGAAGCTAGTTCACATGATGACGCAAATGGGGTATGATATCAAATCTGACGAAGGCTTATGTGGAGGTCGCGGTCAAAAACAACCTTTTGACGATATCCTTTCAGAGGAACAAATAAAGGCTATCCGATATGGTGAAGAACTACCCTTCCACAAGGCAGGGCTTGGATATCAATTCCAAGTCTGCATGACTTCTGCAGAGCTCGTTGATCTCCAAGAAGCGCCTCCTCAAGTCGAAGATGGCGGCCAATCAACTGTTGATGAGCTCGAAGAAATCAACCTAGGGACAGATGAGGATCATCGCCCCACTTTCATTCGTGCTCACATGATACCAAGCGAAAAGGAGCAATATATGACCTTCCTCCGTCAGAATAAAGATGTGTTCGCATGGAGCTACAGAGAAATGCCAGGCTTGGATACCGGTGTTATTGTTCATCGCCTCTCCATAAAGAAAGCGATCCATCCAATCAAGCAGTCTCAAAGGCGCTTCCGACCAGAATTGATCCCCAAGATCATTGCCGAGGTAGACAAACTCATCAAGACAAATTTCATCCGCGAGGTACAATATCCCAAATGGCTTGCAAATATTGTCCATGTGAAGAAGAAGAATGGCCAACTTAGACTCTGTATAGACTTCAGAGATCTAAATAAAGCATGCCCAAAGGATGATTTCCCACTGCCCATATCTGAACTCATAGTGGATGCAACAACTGGACAGGAAATCCTTTCTTTCATGGATGGATATTCAGGGTACAACCAGATAAAAATGACGTCGGAAGACGAAGAACACAGCTTTCCGCACACCCAAAGGAATATTTTGTTACACAGTGATGCCATTTGGGTTGAAGAATGCCGGAGCTACCTACCAAAGAGCTATAACATTTATGTTTAGTGATCTTCTACACGACATCGTAGAATGTTATGTCGACAACCTGGTGGTGAAAATGAAGCATCGGCAAGATCATTTCAAACAACTAATCGAAGTCTTCCATAGACTTAGGCGGTACAATCTGGAGATGAATCCTATGAAGTGCGCGTTTGGTGTCACATCAGGAAAGCTCCTCGGCTTCGTAGTATGCAAACGAGGAATCGAGGTTGACCCTTCTAAGGTCAAGGCCATTCTAGAAATGCCTCCACCTCGGAATCTTCATGAACTCAAGAGTTTTCAAGGTCGCCTAGCCTACATACCAAGATTTATCTCAAATTTGACTGGACGTTGCAAACCTTTCTCTCACCTCATGAAGAATGGGACGCCTTTCCAGTGGGATGAAATATGTCAGAACGCTTTTCAAAGCATTAAAGAATATCTCATCAGCACGCCGGTTCTCGCCTCTCCTATTAAAGGAAAATCTTTGATCCTATATACGGCTACCTCGCCTGGATCACTGGGCGCTTTGCTAGCACAACAAGACGACGAAGGTAAAGAAAGAGCTCTTTATTACCTGTCGGACTCTGGTTGGGCCTGAGCATAACTTGTCACACCCCGACCCAGAAAACCCATCCAGGGCAGGGCGTGAGGATTCCTATCTCTATTCATCTTCAATTGGCGCGATACAAAGCGGAAAAGACGGATAATTTAAACAATTTATATTCCAGAGGTGAAACTGATATTCAATTCATATATATATATCTATACATCAAGTTGTACTGATACAAGATTCTATAATAAAATCCTCCAAGGGACAGATATTATACAATAATCCAAAATTCCACAAAGGCGTTTACAATATACACGATATCAAAAAGTACAATAGTTTATCCTCCAGCAACCTCAAGCACATCTGGACGTACTCGCGCCACCAAAGGCCGATCCCGCCGGCTCCACAGAAGAAGAACTGTCACCTGCACCTGCAAACGCAGCCCGGGTAGGAGTGAGCGATAAGCTCAGTAGGATTCTACTCTACGGCACACAGAAAGGAGGAAAACAACAACAGTGTTGTCTCCCCGCGCAAGTCAAACGGATGCCATGGGTCCCACAACCCTGTCGATGTCCCAAGGGCTCATGTCATGAAACCTCTCTCCTGAACAAGTTACCAGGAGGCCAAGGAACAGTAACATACAGGATCACCATTACCCAAGCTGGAATACCATGCCTTGGGGAACCACGTCGGGAACGCATCGATATCCATCCTTAGCACTTGGCCTTGAAAGACAACACGACCTCTAAACCTCAAACATTGATCCGAGCCAACTATCGCAAATCCTCGATAACAAGAGATTCCATTATACAATCACACCCTAATCCTGATTACCCAGCCACAGGCCTAAGGCTAGATCCGAGCTATCCGAGAGCCTCCGATCGGCGACCCAAACCATCGCCCGCCTAACCTCATATGCCTCTAATGCACACAATGCATGAACCTATTCAAACATCTACCCTAGATGTCTCTAAATGCCACACATCAGTTATAGGTTCAACAGATATACAATAGCTCTCGGCACTCGCCGGCAAAAGGCTAAGGTTCCACAATTCCATATTAGCTAGCACTCATAGTTAGCTAATGACTAAGCAAACAATTAAGCATTTAATTACCAACCAAACATGTATTTAAATGCAAGCCAAACCATCGATTTACTAAAAAGGGATATACACGCGATTCAATCTCAATCTCAGTAGAAATCCCTTGAAAACTCCATGAAAACCACATGCAAGCTCCCCAACATGTTTAGATATTAATCACTAATGAAAGCCATTCAAGAAAAGCCAGAAATCAATGCTCAAGGGCCAACGGTCGATCCGACGGTCGACCGTGAGGCCACGGTCGATGTCACGGTCGATGCAACGATCGACCATGAGACCAAAACGAGGAAAACAATAAGGGCGATGGTTGATCCTCCCATCGACCCTAGGAAGCCCAAAACCAAACAGAGCCTGACGGTCGATCCGACGGTCGATTCGATGGTCAACCGGGAGGTAGAATCGGAAAAAAGGGAAGACCCCGCGGTCGATCCATGCATCGACCTTGGGAGACTGAAAACCACATAGAGCCTGACGGTCGATGCGACGGTCGACCGCCAGGCCCAGAAAGAGCGTCTCAACGCTTGACGGTCGATGCACCGATCGACTATCGAGCCTTAGGCACAGTTCATCAGAATAGTGTCGGGAATCCAATTTCTTGGATTTCAAGGATCAAAACAAGTTGGAAGTTGATGAAACTTTACAAGCATGTGTAATTAACGATGGGGAAACCAATGGTATGAAGAAATCACATTTTTCATGGTTAAATCTCCTATCTAGGTCAAAACGGGCGAAAGCCGACAAAACGGCGATAATACGGAAACCAGCCGTTAGAATACGGAAATCGCAAGGTAGGAATACTTCAGACCATCCACAACACATGTGCAATGAGCTACATAACATTCTAACAAGCTTTCCTACAATGAAAGGCATTAAACCTATCCTAGGAGAACCCGATCACAAGATCGAGATAGAAACACCTACTTGAGCAAGTAGGGCAGGTCCTCCACTCGTCCAACCAGTCAAGCCGCCAAGATCCACGCTTCGAAGCCCGCGTCTCCAAGCCGTAGCTCAGCTGAAGGAGAGAGAAGGAGAGAGAAAATGACAGGAGAAGAAAAGAGAGAGAAAGGGACAGGGCTTATATAGAAATCCGGATCGATCTCAGCCGTCCGATTCGATCTTTCCCGATCGAGCTCTGATCTTCTGATCGGACGCACCCTAGAGATTCTAATCAAACACATACATCAATCCAAGGCCGTGGGTGCAACTCGGGTGTGAAACCGACCACCAGAGGGCATATTTACTAAAATGCCCCTGGGGTCCAAACCGCCATACGATCGCCCGATCGTACTCGACGCGGAACCAAACCAACAGGAGAGCGGCTCTCGACCCACACGGTCGAGCCATGTCAGAGGGACGGGCCCTCACAACCTAACAACCTTAAAAAGAATTTCGTCCTGAAATTCAAGGTTGAAGCCGGGGAAAAAGAAACAACTAGGCCTACATGCACAAACAAAGCTACACTAGGGGCGCCAACGCCCACAACAAGAAACTACCTGAGGAGGTGAACAGTCGGGGAAACTCCCGACGCATGCGATCCTCTCGCTCCCTTGTCAGACTCTCTGCACTGCCATGCCTCCCTCTGACCATAACCAACGGTACCGACCTGCCTCTCAGCACCTGATCCAGTCTGTCCAAGATCTACACTGGCTGCTCTATGTAGGTGGCGTCCTCCTCCACCTCAATGTCGTCGTGTCTAATCACGTGAGAAGGATCTGGAATATACTTCCTCAGCATAGATACATGGAAGGTGGGGTGCACTGCTGACATGTGCGGAGGTAGAGCTAACTGGTAGGCGACTGCTCCAACGCGCCTGACGATCTCAAAAGGACCCGTGAACCTCGGCGCTAGCTTTTCCCTGCTACTAAACCTGATCGACCCTCTGCGCGGGGATACCTTCAGTCGCACTCTGTCGCCAACTGCGAACTCCAGGGGTCATCGCCTGCGATTGGCGTAGCTCTTCTGCTTGCTCTGCGCTATCAGAAGCCTCTGTCTGATCTGAGCCAACCTCTCTGACGACTGTCGGATGATGTACGGACCGGTAAGGGATGCCTCCCCAATCTCTGTCCAACACACCGGTGAGCGACACGGTCTGCCGCACAACGCTTCAAAGGGTGCAAAACCCAAACTGCCTTGAAAGCTGTTGTTGCAGGCAAACTCCACCAAAGTCACGTGCTGCTTCCAAGTACCTCCAGCGTCTAGCACACATGCTCTGAGCATGTCCTCCAAGATCTGGATAGTCCGCTCCGACTGTCCTTCTGTCTAAGGGTGGAAAGCTGTGTTGAACGTCAGTGCTGTCCTCAAGGAGTCCTAGAAGCTGTTCTAGAACCTGCCGGTGAATCTGGGATCTCTATCTGACACTATCGACACTGGGATGCCGTGCAGTCGTACCACCTCATCGATGTACCTCTGGCTCAGTCTGGCCACTGGATCTGTCATCCTCATGGGGAGGAAATGAGCCGATTTGGTCAGTCGATCGACGATGACCCAAATCGCATCATTCCCCCTCGGTGACCTGGGTAGCCCGGTGACGAAGTCCATAGCTATATGTTCCCACTTCCACTCTGGCACTGGAAGTGGCTGCAGCAACCCTGGGGTCTGTCTGTGCTCTGCCTTCACCTTCTGACAGGTGAGGCACCTGGAAACGAACTCAGCTACTGACCTCTTATTCCCGCACCACCAGAACTGTCGGTGAAGGTCGTGGTACATCTTGGTGCTCCCGGGGTGAACGGCGAAACAGGAGTGGTGGAACTCGTGAAGGATCTCCTCTCGCAACGCCGGGTCTGCTGGAATTGCAACTCTGCCTCTGAAGAGTAGACCACTGTCTGCCGACACTGTCCAACCCTCAACCATGTGCTCGGTGCCGACCGCAGCACGAGTATGCACGAGCTCTGGGTCTCCAGCCTGTGCCTCGATCACTCTCGCCAAAAGAACTGGAATGCTGCGAACAGAATACAAGAAATCACCTGCTACCCGGTCCTCGAAGTCAAGCCCGAACTGACTAACTGTCTCCAGCATCTGCCACTGCCGAGCTGACATCGCTACCAAGGTCACTCTGCTGTCCCTGGTCTGCCTACTGAGAGCGTCTGCTAGGACGTTTGCCTTACCAGGGTGGTAATGCAACTTGAAGTCGTAGTCCACTAGAAGCTCCATCCATCGCCGCTGTATGAGGTTGAGGTCACGCTGGGTGAACACGTGCCTCAAACTCTTATGATCAGAGTACACCAGGAACCGCTCACCGTAGAGATAGTGTCGCCACGTCTTTAGAGCGAAGACAACTGCTGCAAGCTCGAGATCGTGGACTGGATAGTTCCTCTCATGGGTCTTCAGCTGCCTAGAGCCGTAGGCCACTACATGGCCCTCCTGCATAAGCACACAACCTAGACCCTCCCCACTGACGTCGCAAAAGACACTGTAGCCGACGCCTCGCTCTGGAACTATAAGGATCGGTGCAGTTGTTAGTTTGGTCCTCAACTGGATGAACGCCTGCTCACATGTCTCGTCCCAAACAAATGGGACCGCCTTCTGTGTCAACCTGGTCAGTGGCCCTGCAACCCTGGAGAAGTCCCGCACGAACCTCCTGCAATAACCTGCCAAGCCGAGGAAGCTGCGGACCTCGAACACTGTCGTCGGTCTCTGCCACTGTAGTACTGCCTCCACCTTGGCCGGATCAACTGAGATGCCTGCCGCTGACACCACATGCCCCAGAAACTGTACCTTAGGCAGCCAGAACTCACATTTGGAGGCTTTGGCATATAGCCTATGCCCCCTTAACAATTGCAACACTGTCCTCAGATGCTGCTCGTGCTCCTCCGCGGTACGTGAGTAGACTAGGATGTCGTCGATGAAAATCACCACGAACTGATTTAAGTACGGTCGAAAGACCCTCTGCATCAGATCCATGAACGCCGCTGGTTCGTTCGTCAAGCCAAAACGACATCACCGTGAACTTGTACAACCCATACCTCGTGCGGAAAGCCGTCTTCGGGATGTCGCAATCCCGAATCCTGAACTGGTGATAGCCGGTACGGAGATCGATATTCGAAAAGACCGAAGAGCCTCGGAGCTGGTCGAACGAGTCATCGATCCTCGGCATCGGATACTTTTTCTTCACCATCACCCGGTTCAGCTTCCTGTAATCAATGCAAAGACGAGGCAAACCGTCCTTCTTCTTTGCGAATAATACAGGAGCTGCCCAAGGCGACGTGCTGGCACGGATGAAACCTCTGCCGATCAACCCGTCCAGCTGGACCCTCAGCTCCCTCAGCTCTGCTGGTGCCATCCTGAAAGCTGGCAGAGAGATCGGCCCGGTACCCGGCACAAGATCTATCTGGAAGTCTACTGCTCTGGAAGGAGGAAGGCTCAGTAGCTCGTCTGGGAAGACGTCAGCAAACTCACAAACTACTGTAGGCAAACTGCTCTCTCGACTGCCCTCTGCAGCGAACAAGGAAAGGCGCGCCAGTAAAGCTGACAGCTGACCCTCGCGCCTGGGAAAGCAACCACACAAGAGGGAATCGGCCGACTGGCGATCCCCCAACAAAACAAAACGAGCGCCGTCAGGTGTCCAAGCAGTCACCCTGCGATGGCCATAGTCGATGACGGCTCAGTATGAAGTCAGCCAATCCATACCGAGAATCACGTCCAACCCAACCATGTCTAGCACCCGAAGGTCTAGAAAGACATGGAGGCCCCCAATCTCCAACTCGCAAGAACGGCAGATCAGCTCAACACGAGCCTCTCCGCCAACGGGTGTGTCTAGGTGTAGTGTGACTCCAAGTGGCTCAGTCTCTAGCCCTAGCGATGCCACACACTCGCTAGCTACAAAGGAATGAGATGCCCCAGAATCTATCAGAACATCTACAAATGAACTGAAAAGCTGGAAGGTACCTCTGAGGACAGGAGGGTCAACTGGGGCTGGTGGAAGAGCTAGAGTCTGCTGGGGTGGCGAGTACTGGTAGGGCTGAAAAGGTGGCTGGATATAGTCTGGGTACTCGCGGTCTGGAAGTGCGTAAACTCCCCCTCTGGGTTCGCCTCGACCTCCGCCGCGACCTCTGCCTCTCCCGGCTCCTGGTGTCCGCCAACCTCCGCCTGCTCCGCCACGAACTGACTGTGCCCACAACGTCGGACAGTCTCGGTGAAAGTTTCCTATCTGCCAGCACTCGAAGCACACAGGAAGTCCAAGCGCTAGCTGCTAGCTCTGGCCTCCTCCTCCGGACGTCTGACCCTGAGGCCCAACCGGAAGAAGTGGCTGCCCTCCCTGCCTGGGCTGCTGCTGGTACTGGGGTGGGTGATGCTGGTATGGCTGCTAGTGTCGTGAGTATCTCTGCTACCTCCACGAACCTCTCCTGCCCTGAGCTGCTCTCTGTGGCTGACCTCCGCCACTGGTGTTGCAAGACGACGTCGGCTGGACTGCCCTGGGCCCCGGCTCCTGCAACTGAGCCTCAACTGCCAAGGCACAGTCCAGCGCCTCTGCGTACGTGCTAGCGCGCTGAGCCACGATCAGCCGCCTGAGCTCGGGCCTAAGCCCCCACTGGAACTGCTCCGCTCTGGCAAGAGGGTCCGTCGACACCGCACCGGTGAATCTGGCAAGTCTCGTGAACCTAGCCGCGTACTGTACTACCGACTGAGTACCCTGAGAAAGGGTCTGGTACCCACGGACAAGGGCCAAGCGCGCACTGCGGGGAAAGAACGCGCCAAGAAACGACGAACGAAACACGGCCCACGATGGGTCACTCCCGTCCGTCGCGGCCTGGAAAGAGCGCCACCAGTCCAAAGCATCCCCGTCGAGCTGGAACGCGGCAAGTCTGACCCGAACCCGGTCATCCTGGACGAATAGAGTGTCAATGACGCGACTGACTCCCTCCAGCCAGTCGTCCGCCACCGCTGGGTCGCCTCCAGCACCGCTGAACCTAGGCGGGTTCAGCCTGTGGAAGTCGACCACCGCTGTCACAACAGCACGCTGTTCGAGTGGAGGAGAGACCTCCTCGGCGATGAAAGAAGCATCCTCCTCCACCACGACCTCAATCCTCGGCTCTGGCTCTCGTGCAGGTACACGGAGCACGGCTGCGTTAGCCCCTAAGGCCTGTCGGGCAGCGCGCTCGTCGCGCACGGTGCCACTACCCAAGATTGGACAGCTTGCCCGGCTCCCTGGCATCTGCACGTTCACCAGAGACAACAAGTGTCCACCCGTAAGAAATCAAAACACAACAACAATCAATAAAATAAAAGCATATCACACAAGAACACGAACAAGCACACAGGGATGCTCAACTCCTAGAACTATCCCAAACCGCGCTAAAAAACTTAACCGCAAGCCTAATCCTTTCCCTGGGACCTACAGCCTACTCTGATACCAAGTGGTCAAACCCCGACCCAGAAAACCCATCCAGGGCGGGGCGTGAGGGTTCCTATCTCTATTCATCTTCAATTGGCGCGATACAAAGCAGAAAAGACGGATAATTTAAACAATTTATATTCCAGAGGTGAAACTGATATTCAATTCATATATATATACATCAAGTTGTACTGATACAAGATTCTATAATAAAATCCTCCAAGGGACGGATAATATACAATAATCCAAAATTCCTCAAAGGCGTTTACAATATACACGATATCAAAAAGTACAACAGTTTATCCTCCAGCAACCTCAAGCACCTCTGGACGTACTCGAGCCACCAAAGGCCGATCCCGCCGGCTCCACAAAAGAAGAACTGCCGCCTGCACCTGCAAACGCATCCCGGGTAGGAGTGAGGGATAAGTTCAGTAGGGTTCTACTCTACGACACACAGAAAGGAGGAAAACAACTACAATGTTGTCTCCCCGCGCAAGTCTAACAGATGCCACGGGTCCCACAACCCTGTCGATATCCCAAGGGCTCTTGTCATGAAACCTCTCTCATGAACAAGTTACCAGGAGGGGAACAGTAACATACAGTATCACCCTTACCCAAGCTGGAATACCATGCCTTGGAGAACCACGTCGGGAACGCATTGACATCCATCCTTAGCACTTGGCCCTGGAAGACAACACGACCTCTAAACCTCAAACATTGATCCGAGCCAACTATCGCAAATCCTCGATAATAAGAGATTCCATTATACAATCACACCCTAATCCTGACTACCCAGCCACGGTCCTAAGGCTAGATCCGAGCTACCCGAGAGCCTCGGATCAGCGACCCAAACCATCGCCCGCCTAGCCATATATGCCTCTAATGCACACAATGCATGAACCTATTCAAACATCTACCCTAGATGTCTCTAAATGCCACACATCAGTTATAGGTTCAACAGATATACAATAGCCCTCGGCACTCGCCGGCAAGAGGCTAAGGTTCCACAATTCCACATTAGCTAGCACTCAAAGCTAGCTAATGGCTAAGGAAACAATTAAGCATTTAATTACCAACCAAACATGTATTTAAATGCAAGCCAAACCATCGATTTACTAAAAAGGGATATACACACGATTCAATCTCAATCTCAGTAGAAATCCCTTGAAAACTCCATGAAAACCACATGCAAGCTCCCCAACATGTTTAGATATTAATCACTAATGAAAGTCATTCAAGAAAAGCCAGAAAGCAATGCTCAAGGGCCCACGGTCGATGTGACGGTTGATTCGACGGTCGACAGTGAGGCCACGATCGATGCCACGGTCGATGCAACGGTCGACCGTGAGACCAAAACGATGAAAACAATAACGGCGACTGTCGATCCTCCCATCGACCCTAGGAAGCCCAAAACCAAACAGAGCCTGACGGTCGATCCGACGGTCGATCCGACGGTCGACTGTGAGGTAGAATCGGAAAAAGGGAAGACCCCGCGGTCGATCCATGCATCGACCCTGGGAGAGTGAAAACCACACAGAGCCTGACGGTCGATGCGACGGTCGATCCAACGGTCGATCGCCAGGCCCAGAAAGAGCGTATCAACGCTTGACCGTCGATACACCGATCGATCGTCGAGCCTTAGGCACAGTTCATCAGAACAGTGCCGGGAATCCAATTTCCTGGATTTCAAGGATCAAAACAAGTTGGAAGTTGATGAAACTTTGCAAGCATGTGTAATTAACGATGGGGAAACCAATGGTATGAAGAAATCACATTTTTGATGGTTAAATCTCCTATCTAGGTCAAAATGGGCGAAAATCGACAAAACGGCTATAATACGGAAACCAGCCGTTAGAATATGGAAATCGCAAGATAGGAATACTTTAGATCATCCACAACACATGTGCAATGAGCTATATAACATTATAACAAGCATTCCTATAGCGAAAAGGCGTTAAACCTATCCTAGGAGAACCCGATCACGAGATTGAGGTAGAAACACCTACTTGAGCAAGTAGGGCAGCTCCTCCACGCATCCAACCAGTCAAGCCACCATGATCCGTGCTTCGAAACCCGCGTCTTCAGGCCCTAGCTCAGTCGAAGGAGAGAGAAGGAGAGAGAGAAAACGACAGGAGAAGAAAAGAGAGAGAAAGGGACAGGGCTTATATAGAAATCCGAATCGATCTCAGCCGTCCGATTTGATCTTTCCAGATCGAGCTCCGATCTTCCGATCGGAAGCACTCTAGAGATTCTAATCAAACACATACATCAATCCAAGGCCGTGGGTGCAACGCGGGTGTGAAACCGACCACCAGAGGGTATATTTACTAAAATGCCCCTGGGGTCCAAACCGCCATACGATCGCCCGATCGTACTCGACGCGGAACCAAACCAACAGGAGAGCGGCTCTTGACCCACGCGGTCAAGCCAGGTCAGAGGGACGAGCCCTTACATAACTACTTGAAGATGGAAAAGGTTTGCCTCTCCTTGGTGTTTGCCACCCAAAAACTCTGCCATTATCTATTGGAGCATTATGTCCAACTCATTTCTAAAGCGGATCCTTTGTGGTACATATTAAAGTAATTAACTTTATCGGGGCGACTAGCCAAATGGGCTATGTTGCTATCCCAATTCGATATAACATATGTTCCAGAGAAAGCGGTCAAGGGACAAGCATTGGCCGACTTCCTCGCCGCTCATCCGGTCCCAGACAATGAAGTCTTAAAAGACGACCTTCCAGATGAAGAAGTCTTCATGACCGACATTCAACCCTCTTGGGAGATGTACTTCGACGAGGCGTGTAGGCGCTCAGGATCGGGGGCAGGATTAATCTTTGTTACTCCAGAACAAGCTCTCATCCCATACTCTTTTACATTGACATCCGCTTTATCCAACAATATGGCAGAATATGAAGCTCTCGTTATAGGCTTGGAGATAGCCTCAGAAATGGGGATGGATCCGCTAATAGCCTATGGAGACTCCCAACTCATTGTGAATCAACTTCTCGGCACGTATGCCGTCAAAAAGGAAGAATTAGTTCCATACTATCAAAAAGCCAAAGGGCTCATTAGCTCTTTCAAGGAGCTGAAGATCCAGTATGTTCTGCGATCACAAAACCAAAAGGCAGATGCCTTGCCCAGTCTTGCTGCTGCTATGGCTCTCTCACCTACAGAAAAATTAGAAAGCAGGGTTGAAGAAAGGCGGGTCCTACCCCCTCTCCTCGAAGAAATTCCAAACAAGTGCTTATCAGTACTCACCAACACTATCTCCATATGTGAAGTCCAAATAGAGGACTGGAGAGCCACTTTCCTGGATTACTTCATGTCGGGAATACTTCCTGTTGACGCCCAAGAAAGACAGAAATTAAGAAGGAGAGCAGCTAGCTACATATGCATGAACAACACCCTATACCAAAGATCCTTCGATGGCCTCCTACTACGATGTCTCTCCAATCAGGAATCAGCATCGGCTCTCGAAGAAGTCCATTCAGGTGTATGTGGAGCGCCTCAAGCCGGTCCTAAGTTGTATCATCAACTGAAGCATTTAGGATATTATTGGCCTTCTATCGTACGGGATTCCATCAATTATGCCAAGAGATGTCATGTCTGTCAGATTCATGCAGATTTCATACATATGCCTCCGGAACCCCTTCATCCCACAAGTATCTCCTGGCCTTTTGAGGCGTGGGGATTAGATATAGTAGACCCTATTCAACCTCTTTCATCAAAAGGACACTGTTTCATCTTGGCGGCAACAGATTACTTCTCCAAATAGGCAGAAGCTGTCCCTTTGAAAGACGTGAAGAGTGAAGCCATTGCGCATTTTATCAGGACACAAATCATATATCGATTTGGAGTTCCTGCTCGACTTATTTCGGATAGTGGCACGCCATTCAAAAATAGAAATGTACAAAATCTTTGTGCCAAGTTCAAAATCAAGCATCACTTTTCTTCAGCATATAACGCCGCCGCTAATGGACAAGCAGACGCGTTCCGTAAAGTTCTTTGCAAACTTCTGAAGAAAGCAGTCCACACAAATAAGAGGGAGTGGCATGAGAAGCTCATGCAAAACTTGTGGGCGTATCGCACCACAGTAAGAACTCCGACAGGGGCGACCCCTTACTCCCTAGTCTTCGGAGGTGAAGCAGTTCTTCCCCTCGAAGTACAAATTCCTTCTCTCAGGGTAGCTTTGCAAGAGAGCCTTACAGAAGACCAAGCGGCTAAGTTGAGGCTTCAAGAGCTCGACAGCTTGGAAGAAAGACGTCTGGAGGCCCAGCAGAGGTTGGAAATCTATCAAGCAAGAATATCCAGAGCCTTTGACAAAAAAATGAAGCGTCGCTCGTTCAAAGTCAGAGACCTCGTCCTTGCTGTAATCCATCCTATGATTGTTACAAGGAGGGCTCAAGGAAAATTTGAGCCCAAGTGGGAAGGATCCTTTGTAGTGCATGAGGTCTACACGAGTGGTGCTTACAAGATTGCTTCGCCAGATGGTGAATATACCCCACCAGCTGTGAACGGCAAATTCTTGAAGCGCTATTATTCTTAAATATATCATGCTCCAAGCTTCACGAGCCTAAATTGCAAGCAATCATACTCCAAGCCATACGAGTATAAACTGTCGGCAAAACACAAATTTGAACATATCATGCTCCAAATTTCACGAGCCTAAACTGATAGCACAAGTAAAATATTTTGCACATGTATACTCCAAGCTTCAAGAGCCTAAACTGATAGCACAAGAAAAATATTTTTGCACAGGCATGCTCCAAGCTTTATAAGCTTAAACTACAAGCCAAGTTGGATTCATATATGCCATGTCAAATTGAGCCAAGTGCTCAACAATCAAATAAAATAGCTTCAAGTTCCTCATTTGTGAAGCAAACTCATGTCATGGTAGCAACAAGCACATATATACCAAATGACATGTCTAACATACTTGGTTGATTAATTGTTTGAATAAAAAAACACACAAACACACACACACACAAAAACAAAAAATAAAAAAGTGGGATTTGTGTTCACCAAATATAAATCTCTACCAGTCTGCAAGTAAAAGGAGGAGGTTCATGCTATATGAATATGAGTTTGACAAATGCTAAAAAAAACAAAGACATTTTGATCAAAAAAATAATCCTAATGACCCCATCTCTTTAAAGTCCCAAAAATATCAGCTAGCTCGGTACGAAGGCTGTTAACCCTGCTAGTCTCCTGAAGGGAAAGCAAAGAATCAGCGGCATCGTCGTGGCTTCGCTGCAGCTCCACAAGTCTGGACGAATATGCTAACTCGTTGGCCTCCAAAGATGTAGCCTTCTCTCTTAGGGTCTCTAACAGCTGCTCCTCTTGCAAACTCGCCCTAAGTGCAGCAGCCTCAGCCTCTTCCTCCTTTACCTTTTGGAGAAGACTCTGCCGATTCTTGGACACCTCAGCTTTCTGGGATTCAGTTAACTCCAGCTGATCAGAAACAACACAAATAGTTCACTCATATTGACGAGACGTCTCAACCTCCTTGAGAGACTCTAAACGATAAAAAGAAGCCCGAGATGAAAGAAGCTGTAAAGTCTGGCTCAATGAGACCAAGCCGAAGTCTTGCCTAGGCAAGAAATTGAGTAACTCTCTGATATGCTCATCCAAGCCATCCGAGTCAAGACATGTCCTCAGTATAGGGAGAAGAGCCTCCAACATCCTCCTCTCTGACTCCATTGAAATACGGATCAAAGATGAACAACATGAATCCAAATCAATAGTGGGGCAACAGCTACTAACTGAACAACCTCATGAGGGCTCGCGCCGTCAATAACCTGTTCTGCAGCTACTGGGGTAGTTGTGATCTGAACCCCTGCATCAACAGACGGCTGCGACTCTGGCATCCCTACGAGATCAGGAAAAATATCCTTAAGGGCGCCTATTATTTCCTCTTCGAAAAGTGGAGGTGCACGATTATCAAATAGCAGGTCATCCAAGGCACCTGTGTTAATTTCATCACCAAGGCTACAAGTCTCTGCAACCTCAGGAGTCACGATCCTCTGTCTCTTGGAAGCCCGAGGTGTGAAGACCTGCCCCTCTACCCCTATTGCTCGTTGTAGACCGCAAGAGCAATTTGGTAAATTGCGCTTTGTCGGTTTGTTTCACACCCGCGTGTGCACACACTGGCTTTGTATGTGTTAGCGTTTGTTTAGAACGGCTAGGTAGACCCGGGATCGGAAGATCCCAGCTCGGGCGCGCGAAAGCTTGCCGTTGGGCAGCTGACGACGCTTGAACGATCGATCGCTCCTTGGGACGATCGATCGGACTCGTGAGCGAGTCGGTTTGTTTTAATCCGGGGCGAGAACGATCGATCGCTCCTTGGAGCGACCGATCGGACTCGCGTCGGTGGCTTTTTTCCTTCGCGAGGACGGCCACCGCTGGCCATCGTTCTCCTCTGTCAGAGGGGGGGAGGACTTTCCCTCCCCTCCCCTCAAGTTTCCCCCTCTTTCCCGGCTTTCCCCTCCCCCTTTCCCCTCTTTTCTTCCCCTCCTCTTCCTCCTTCTCCTCTCTTTCTTCTTCCTTCTTCCTTTCTCTCCCGAAGCCCTGTTTTTCCCCTGTTTCCGGCAGCCACCTTGCTCTCCTCCGTTCTCCCTCCTTCGGCCATCTTTTTCGGCGTTCTAAGGCTCGTTGGATTTGTGACAACGAGAGGAAGATCCCTGAAGTGGTTTGGAGGCTTGTTGGTGATCAAATCACGGGGACTCAGCCGAGGAAAGCGCAGCTAGGTAGGGTTATACCTACTGGTGTTTATTTCGGGTTTTCTTGAGATCTAGCCGTTGGATCTTGTTGATCCTTGCTTTGTTGGATTCCTTATACCTATTAGAATAACGGATTTAAGTTTCATGTTAATCAGTTGAGATTTGAGTAGGTTTTATGCATGATTAGTCTCGGATTTCTGGTTTTCTGCTGTTCTTGAGAAACAGCCGGCGTGCGGCGAGTTTTCCGGCCGGTGAGTACATGATCATGGGTTTTGCTAAACATAAGAGTTGTAGATCTACTCAGTAGCTTTCTATAACATCTTGTTTCGTATTTTTCTGATTTATATACGAGTTTTTATGAATTGTTTACTTGAGGGCTGCGTTGCAGCAATTAAGTTGGTAAGTGAGTGGATTAGCGGTTTTGATTTGTATTTTCCCGTTAATCCAACCGTTAGATGATTATGATTTTTGGATATGATGATCTCGGTATATACACCTACTGGTGGCTAAGTTGGATCGTGAATCCAACGTCGATTGGACGTCGGATCGACGGGATCAATTAGCTCCTAAGTAGAGGTTTTGGGTGTTTGAATATAATATTATATTTCAGAATATAATATAATATTGTTAATGTTCTTTCAGCGGTTTTTGGGGTTGCTTCCCGTTGCAAAAGTCCGCGGTTGACGGTCGCGGTGCTGTCGTAATGTCGGGACCCGCTGCGGATCGGCTGGCAGCGGTTGGTAGTACCGCTGCAGCGATCCAGTAGACTTATATGATGTTTGACATACTGTTGCGTGCTTTGCTTCTTATTTGTGTATGTCATAGCATGCATCGTTGACTTGTGTATTAGTTGCATTGGTTAGGGCGTGGGTGATCTTTGGGTCGCCGTCCCGAGGCTGGAAGCTCGGACTTAGAACCAGGATCGGGGTTGGGCTGTTAGGACCCGGTTTGAATTGTGGTGTCCAGTCGATCAATGATAGGCTTAGATGACTGGTACACTTGTGGCTTGATGATTGTAGAGGTCGTGTCGGCCTTGAGTCAGATGCTGAGGTGTAGCCGGTGTCCCACTGTGCTGACCTATTGTGTCGCCAGTGTTGTTTCTGTTACTGAGTGCCGTCCCTGGGCCTCAGGGACACGCGGTGGGGTTATGGGACCCCTGTATACACCCAGGTTCTACTTGAGGGCGACACTGTTGCGTTTCCCTCTTCCTTCCGTGTGTCGTAGTGTAGATCCTTACTGAGCTTAGTGCTCACTCCTACCCGGGCTGCGTTTGCAGGTGCAGGCGGCAGTACCTCTTCTGTGGCCCCTACCAGGCAATTGGTTGGCGGTGCGGCGGCGCCAGGTGGAGTTTGAGAGGTGGCGATATTTACTGCTTTTACCCTTTGTTAGTTAGTCTCCTACGGGAGTATGTTGTATTTGGATCTTCCCCTCTCCGAGGATTTATATATTAACACTTGAGTTTTAAATCTGTGGTTCGAGGCTTCATTATTATATTGTCTTTTAATTGGGGGCTTTTGATGAATTGCTAGGGAAACCAATAGGTTAGAGGGAACCCTCCCCAGCTTTGTTTTCCGCGTTTTGTAGGTTCCGGTTCGCATCGCCCAGCCCGGTTGGGCTTTCGCGGGTCGGGGCGCGACAGCTTGGTATCAGAGGATAGATTGTAGATCCCAGGGTTTAGGATCAGGATTTGGTTGAGTTGAGTGTGGAATGGGTTAGTTCTATGTCTAGAACATCCGTGCATGCTCATTTTGATGTGTTGTGCTTTTCCGCTTTATGTTGTGCTGCTTTGCCTTGGGTTTCGAACGAGTGGACGCTCGTTTGTTGTTGGTGATTGCGCAGATGTCGGGAGCTCGAGGCCGACCTTTGGTTGATGGTCGGGGTGGGGCACGACTTGGTCGACCCGCGCGACCAGACAGGGTAGCACCTGTCAGGGAGGTCAGAGCTAGACGGGCTGAGCCATCACCAGCGACGGTTTCGGTCGCACGGGAGGAGGCCCTTCTCGCCGAGGAGAGGGTTCTCGCTCCGGTCGACGCGTGGACCGCTGTGGTAGCCTTGCTGGAGTGTCAGCAGTATGCCACCCGGTTCATTCACTTGGTCCGTTTTGCGGGGGCAGTGGCAGCAGATCCAGTGGCCAGGGCACGTCAGTTTGAGCAGAGGCTTCGATCAGAGATCAGGTGACGGACCAGTTCCTACCGTTTCCAGGCATACTCAGCAGTTCCGGACTGCGCCTTGGCAGTAGGGGCGCAGTTGTGGGACGAGGGGTGCCGGGCAGTTCCACCGGCATTCTCTACCAGCACACCGCAGAGACCCCAGTTCAGAGGGGGATTCGGCAGAGAGAACCAGCGGCGTTAGCGACGCTTTCAGCAGCGGTCACAGCACCCGCAGCAGTTCCAGGCACAGTTGCCGAGTCCGCCAGGCCAGTTTCTCCTGACGGCCGGGCCGTCTGGGCAGGCTCCGTCAGGGGGAGGCCAGGGTCAGCAGCCTGATAGCGCGTCAGTCATGTGCTTCTCGTGCGGGCAGCTGGGACACTACCGTAGGGACTGCCACTTGCGAAGAGTGCGTGGCGCTGTGCCGCAGGGGAGTTGAGGCGGAGGTCCAGTGCTTGGCAGGGGAGTAGTGGCGGGAGCGGATCGGGGGCTGGGCCGGGCCGCTCCAGAGGTGGAGGCGGCCAGCGGGGGTTTGTGTTTGCTTTTCCGATGCGTGAGCAGCCGTACACCGTTCAGCTTTTCCAGCAGCCCCAGTAGTACCAGCAGAGCAGTTTCCCTAGGTTCATGTGCGACTACACCGACGTGTTTCCCGAGGTGTTGCCAGGGCTTCCATCCCCCAGAGAGGTCGATTTTGAGATCGACCTGGTACCGGGTACCGCACCGATCTCTCTCCCAGCTTTCAGGATGGCACCAGCAGAGCAGAGTGAGTTGAGGACTCAGCTAGACGAGCTTACCAGCAGAGGTTTCATCCGTCCCAGCATGTCTCCCTAGGGGGCGCCAGTGTTGTTCGCAAAGAAGAAGGATGGTACCCTTCGACTTTGCATAGACTACAGGCGGCTCAACAGGGTGACGGTGAAGAACCGGTATCCGATGCCGAGGATCGACGACCTGTTTGACCAGTTGCGAGGATCTTCAGTGTTCTCGAAGATCGACCTCCGCACCGGCTACCACCAGTTGAGGGTTCGGGATTGCGACATCCCGAAGACGGCTTTTCGGACTCGGTACGGCCTGTACGAGTTCGTGGTGATGCCGTTTGGGCTGACGTACGCACCAGCAGCGTTCATGGATCTCATGCAGAGGATCTCCCGGCCTTTCCTAGACAAGTTCGTGGTGGTGTTCGTCGACGACATTTTTATTTACTCCCGGTCAGAGGCGGAGCACGAGCGACAGTTGGCGACAGTGTTGCAGCTATTTCGGGAGCATCGGCTTTATGCCATGGCTTCCAAGTGCGAGTTCTGGCTTGCACAGGTGGGATTCCTTGGACACGTGGTGTCGGCAGCAGGGATCTCAGTTGACCCGGCCAAGGTCGAGGCAGTGGTACAGTGGCAGAGACCGAGGACAGTGTTTGAGGTCCGTAGTTTCTTAGGCCTGGCGGGTTACTACCGGCAGTTCGTGTGGGACTTCTCCAAAGTTGCCGGACCGTTGACCAGACTGACACAGAAGGCCGTCCCGTTCGTGTGGGATGACGCTTGTGAGCGAGCCTTCATGGTGCTGAGGACGAGGTTGACCAGTGCGCCGGTGCTGATCGTCCCCGAGCGTGGTGTTGGTTACAGTGTTTACTGCGACGCCAGCGGTGAGGGTTTGGGGTGTGTCCTCATGCAGGAGGGCCACATAGTTTTCTATGGTTCTCGTCAGCTGAAGAACCATGAGAGGAATTACCCGACTCACGACTTGGAGCTAGCAGCGGTGGTCTTCGCCCTGAAGACCTGGCGGCATTATCTCTATGGCGAGAAGTTCTTAGTCTTCTCGGACCATAAGAGTTTGAGGCACGTTTTCACCCAACGTGACCTGAACCTGAGGCAGCGACGCTGGATGGAGCTACTGGAGGACTACGACTTCGAGTTGCATTACCATCCTTGTAAGGCAAATGTCGTAGTAGACGCGCTGAGCAGACAGGTGAGAGACACCAGAGCAGCAGTTGCAGGGTTGTCAACGCGGCAGTGGCAGGCTCTAGAGACGGCGGGCAAGTTGGGGCTCGAGTTTGAGGATCGGGGATTCAGCAGCTTCCTCTATGCAGAGCAGAGTATGCCGGTAGTCTTAGCCAGAGTGCTAGAGGCACAGCACAGTGACCCAGAGCTCGAGGAGCTACGCACAGCAGCGGGCACGGAGGGCGCAGACGGAGACTGGACAGTATCACCAGACGGAGGGCTACGGTTCCGAGGCAGAGTAGCGGTTCCAGCAGATCCAGTTCTTCGAGACGACATCCTACGAGAGTTCCACCACTCTCGCTTTGCAGTTCATCCCGGCGGCACCAAGATGTACTAGGACCTACGGCGACAGTTATGGTGGCACGGGATGAAGAGGGCAGTGACGGAGTTCGTATCGCGCTGCCTTACCTGTCAGAAGGTCAAGGCAGAGCACCAGCGGACTCTGGGGTTACTTCAGCCGCTTCCACTAGCTGAGTAGAAGTAGGAGCACATCACGATGGACTTCGTGACTGGGCTACCGAGATCCCCTAGGGGGAATGACGCGATTTGGGTCATCGTTGATCGATTGACCAAATCGGCGCACTTCCTGCATATGCGGGTGACAGACTCGACGGACAGGTTGGGTAGCTTGTACGTCAGAGAGGTGGTCAGATTGCACGGAGTTCCCGTTTCTATCGTGTCAGATCGTGACCCCAGGTTCACCAGCATATTCTGGCGCGACTTTCAGGAGGCAGTTGGCACACTCCTAACTTTCAGTACGGCGTTCCATCCGCATACAGACGAACAGTCAAAGCGGACTATCCAGATCCTGGAGGACATGCTGAGAGCATGTGTCCTCGACGCAGGAGGCAGCTGGGAGGAGCACGTTCCCTTGGTGGAGTTCGCCTACAACAACAGCTACTAGTCCAGTCTTGGAGTAGCACCTTTCGAGGCGTTGTATGGTAGGCCGTGTTGTTCCCCAGTGTGCTGGACAGAGGTTGGAGAGGCTTCACTCACTGGTCCAGACATCGTCAGGCAGTCGTCAGAGAGGTTAGTGCAGATCAGGCAGAGGCTTCTCACGGCTCAGAGCCGGCAGAAGAGTGATGCAGATCTGAGGCGACGACCGTTGGAGTTTGCAGTCGGCGACAGAGTGTTCTTGCGAGCGTCGCCGTACAGAGGTTTTGTCAAGTTTGACAGAGGTGGCAAATTGGCGCCGAGGTTTGTCGGGCCGGTTGAGATCTTAGAGAGGGTCAGCGAGGTAGCTTACCGCCTGGATCTTCCTCAGCACATGTCTGCTGTGCATCCGACTTTCCATGTGTCGATGCTGAGGAAGTATCACCCAGACCCGTATCATGTCATCAGGGTGGATGACATTGAGCTTGAGGCAGACGCGAGCTTTGTTGAGCAGCCGGTTCAGGTACTTGACCGAAGGGATCAGGTCTTGCGGGGCAAGACGATTCCCTTGGTCAAGGTGCTGTGGAGGCACAAAGGCACCGAGGAGATCACTTGGGAGCGCAAGGCGCGCATGCGGCAGGAGTTTTCGCAGTTGTTTTCTTCTCCAGGTACTTCTTGTCCTGTCCTCTAGTGTAGCTGTTTTATTGTTCCGAGCCCTACCCTTATCGAATCTCAGGACGAGATTTCCTTTAAGGGTATTAGGATGTGAGGACCTGCCCCTCTACCCCTGTGGCTCGTTGTAGACCGCAAGGGCAATTTGGTAAATTGCGCCTTGTCGGTTTGTTTCACACCCGCGTGTGCACACACTGGCCTTGTATGTGTTAGCGTTTGTTTAGAACGGCTAGGTGGACCCGGGATCGGAAGATCCCAGCTCGGATGCGCGAAAGCTTGCCGTTAGGCAGCTGACGACCCTTGAGTGATCGATCGCTCCTTAGGACGATCGATCGGACTCGTGAGCGAGTCGGTTTGTTTTGATCCGGGGAGAGACCGATCGGACACGCGTCGGTGGCTTTTCTGCTTCACGAGGACGGCCACCGCTGGCCGTCGTTCTCCTCTGTCAGAGGGGGGGAGGACTTTCCCTCCCCTCCCCTCACTTTTCCCCCTCTTTCCCGGCTTTTCCCTCCCCCTTTCCCCTCTTTTCTTCCCCTCCTCTTCCTCCTTCTCCTCTCTTTCTTCTTCCTTCTTCCTTTCTCTCCCGAAGCCCTGTTTTTCCCCTGTTTCCGGCAGCCACCTTGCTCTCCTCCGTTCTCCCTCCTCCAGCCATCTTTTTCGACGTTATAAGGCTCGTTGGATTCGTGACAACGAGAGGAAGATCCCTGAAGTGGTTTAGACGCTTGTTGGTGATCAAATCACGGGGAATCAGCCGAGGAAAGCGCAGCTAGGTAGGGTTGTACCTATTGGTGTTTATTTCGGGTTTTCTTGAGATCTAACCGTTGGATCTTGTTGATCCTTGCTTTGTTGGATTCCTTATACCTATTAGAATAACTGATTTAAGTTTCATGTTAATCAGTTGAGATTTGAGTAGGTTTTATGCATGAGTAGTCTCGGATTTCTGGTTTTCTGCTGTTCTTGAGAAACAGCCGGCTTGCGGCCAGTTTTTCGGCCGGCGAGTACATGATCTTGGATTTTGCTAAACATAAGAGTTGTAGATCTACTCGTTAGCTTTCTATACCATCTTGTTTCCTATTTTTCCAATTTATGTACGATTTGGTATGAATTGTTTGCTGGAGGGATGCGTTGCAGCAATTAAGTTGGTAAGTGAGTGGATTAGTGGTTTTGATTTGTATTTGCCCGTTAATCCAACCGTTTGATGATTATGATTTTTGGATATGATGATCCTCGTATATACACCTACTGGTGGCTAAGTTGGATCTTTAATCCAACGTCGATTTGACGTCGGATCGATGGGATCATTTAGCTCCTAAGTAGAGGTTTTGGGTGTTTGAATATAATATTATATTTCGGAATATAATATTATATTATTAATGTTCTTTCAGCGGTTTTCGGGGTTGCTTCCCGTTGCAGGAGTCCGCGGTTGACGGTCGCGGTGCCGTCGTAATGCCGGGACCCGCTGCGGATCGGCTGGCAGCGGTTGGTAGTACCGCTGCAGCGATTCAGTAGACTTATATGATGTTTGACATACTGTTGCGTGCTTTGCTTCTTATTTGTGTATGTCATAGCATGCATCGTAGACTTGTGCATTAGTTGCATTGGTTAGGGCGTGGGTGATCTTTGGGTCGCCGTCTCGAAGCTTGAAGCTCGGACTTAGCCCTTGGACCGGGGTTGGGCTGTTAGGACCCGGTTTGAATTGTGGTGTCCAGTCGATCGTTGATAGGCTTAGATGACTGGTACACTTGTGGCTTGATGATTGTAGAGGTCGTGTCGGCCTTGAGTCAGATGCTGAGGTGTAGCCAGTGTCCCACTGTGCTGACCTGTAGTGTCACCAGTGTTGTTCCTGTTATTGAGTGCCGTCCCTGGGCCTCAGGGACACGTGGTGGGGTTATGGGACCCCTGTATACACCCAGGTTCTACTTGAGGGCGACACTGTTGCGTTTCCCTCTTCCTTCTGTGTGTCGTAGTGTAGATCCCTACTGAGCTTAGTGCTCACTCCTACCCGGGCAGTTGGTTGGCGGTGCGGCGGCGCCAGGTGGAGTTTGAGAGGTGGCGATATTTACTGCTTTTACCCTTTGTTAGTTAGTCTCCTACGGGAGTATGTTGTATTTGGATCTTCCCCTCTCCGAGGATTTGTATATTAACACTTGAGTTTTAAATCTGTGGTTCGAGGCTTCATTATTATATTGTCTTTTAATTGGGGGCTTTTGATGAATTGCTAGGGAAACCAATAGGTTAGAGGGAACCCTCGCTAGCTTTGTTTTCCGCGTTTTGTAGGTTCCGGTTCGCGTCGCCCGGCCCGGTTGGGCTTTCGCGGGTCGGGGCGCGACACGAGGTCTGCTCTCTGGAGGTCTAGCATCTTGAAGCCCTTGCTTCTTTGGTATATTACCTTTAGCCTATCATGAAAAAAATAACATGTTAAATGAAAAAAAAAGAAATAGAAAAAAAAGAGAGAGAGGCGAGCCATACCATTTGGATGTAAAACCTTCGAGTCACCGGATCCTTCTTTGACAACTTTTCATCTACGCCAAAGAAATCCCATTCTTTTTTCAGGATCCTCCAATAGCGTTCCGCCCTAAAAAGATCATATTTTTTTAGCACAATAGCTCTAGCGTTCTTTTCACCAAGAGACAGCTGGTATACGGACTCCCAATAGTCTCATTGAGGGGAAGAAGATTTCTGCATGATCCATTCCCTCACCTCCAATGAGGTCTTTCCTGTGGACATTCCATGGCGTAATGCAGGAACAATGGTGGTTAAGAAGTCATATGTGCTGCCTACCCACCACTTGGCCTAAGAAAGGGTGTTGCTGGCTCGTCTAGTGCTCGAAGTATACAGATTCTCTTCTCCATCACTTGGCCTCAAAAGGTGCTCCTGATGACAATAGAAAAGCCCAGCATGACTCTCCTCTAAAGGAAAAGAAAGTCCAACAGCAGGAATATCCTGGTCAAAACCAAACTGGCGTGCTACCCTTTGAGGGTTGTAAGGCTCTGCGTACATAATTGACTCATGGCAAACCAACCTCCAAGAAAGCACACCACGACGAATGGCAATGAAAAAACGAATAGCTTCAGGTTTTATTCTTGGAGCGCCTGCTGTGTACCAAAAATTATGCTCATGCTTATGAAGAAGTGTGGATGACCGAGTAGCAAACTCTTCCTTCATGTCCAGTCTGTCCCTCGCCTCTTCTGCTAAAAACTTGACAGGAGGATAGAACATCGAACCACCAAGAGCAGGCAAAGCCCCGACAAACTTAGGCAGCTTCCACATTACCACGGGTTCTTTACAGAAAACACCTTTCAAATGATGGTGTACCCAACCTACTAGAATATGAATCACCCAACTCATATCAGCAAATCCAGGTCCAGCAGGGTGTTCACACATACGTCTCATGCCTCGATAGAAAGAACATAAAGTTGTAGGAGCCAAAGAGAAAGAGCGCCCTGTGACCATCCATGATGCCGTCACAAACACCCCAGGACGAATGCCAAAGTCCTCGTCTGGAACAACAAAGCAACACAACCATATTGCAAGAAAAGTCGCGTTGTAAACATCTCACTCAAATCTCCCAAGTTCCCTACGAGGATCGAAATCCTCAGAATCCTGCCATCTCTGTCGAGAGGGACCAGCAGAACAATGCTTGAGAGGACCTTTATAAAAATAAGCGGTCCAAGCCTCAAAGGAGACAGTAGCTCGACCCCCACCTAAATCTCTCCAAGCCTTCAAAAGACGATAGGCGGAAGGGAGATAAAGAGGATACTCTACACGTCGGGTGGTAGGACCACTGAACACGTGCTTATCATCTGGTAAATATTCATCATATGGATCCCCAGAAATAGGAAGCCTCGTGAGGTGGAAAATATCCAATAAAGTGATAGTATATTCCCCATGTTGAAATAATAAAGTGTTGGTCTTTGAGCTCCATCTTTCCATCAAGCCTCGAAAAAACTGTTCATCAATGGCATAATAGCCCAAAGAACAATATATAGCCCCCTCGATATCGACATCTTTGAAATTGTGAAACCCATATTCCAAAACTGACCACCCCCACTCAGCGTAACCTGGCACCAAGTCGTAGGAACAATGGCGGTGCCCCTCCTGGCCAAGTCCCTCTCGAAGCATCCGCTCCCCAAGACACGAAATATGCATTGGGGAAGGATCGCTTGATGAAGGAAGAAGGAAGGCCCCATCAAGCTTGTTGTAAGGCATGAACTTCAAATTTCCTTTAAGAGTGATCCTTCCTTCTTGAGTTTGGTACGATTTGGTATGATGCTCACATCTACCCAGTCTCGCTAGATAAGGATCCAAGTACGCGAGCTCGGTAATGCGTGAATGAAGTGGGGAATCAGAGTAAGTCAGTCCAGGAATGCCAGATACAATCGGAGCTCCAACATCATCCAAGGAAATCCTGTTAAGAGAAAGAGGACAAATAAAGCAACTAAAAAAAAATATACGATAGAAATCAGAAATCAATAAATAAATAAAAAAGAAAAAAGAAAAAGAAAAAGAAAAAGAAAGAGAACATATAAAGGGGTGGTTTGAGAGAAAACCCTAGGGTTCTCTCCCAAGCCGCCGCCAGCTCTCTCTCTCTTTCTCCTCTCCCTTCTCATCTCCCCCTCCTTTTCTTCTCTCGTCTCCTTCTCTCTCGGAAGCCCGATGCCTCACTTCGCTGGAGCCGCCGTCGTGCCAAGCCCAATGACGAGCTCCCCCATCTCTGCCGCCCTGAGCCACCCTTCACCGGATCTGCCGACCAGATGCCACATATCGTCACTACAACAAAAATAGCCTACACCAGCGTTTATTAAAAGCCGTTCGTATAGAAGGTTTATACCAGCGATCATTCCGATTGTTGGCAAAGACTAGGTCTTTACCAGCGCTTTGTGGTGACCGTTGGTATTGAGAGGTCTATTCCAGCGTTTTCCCTCGACCGCTAGCTTTGCCATATCAATATCAGCGGTTTTTGGGCTGCTGGAATATGTATTGAGAATCAGCCCCTACATTTTCTATACCGACGGTTGCGATTGCTGGTGTAGGCTTTTTCGGCCGCTGGTATAGCTATTGAGAATGGCCACATATTCTATACCAGCGGCTAGAAGTGCTGGTATAGGCTGATAGTTGACATTTTGCTTTATACTAGGTTAAAAAAAATGGATTATTAGACCAGCCAAGATTCCAATTCCATATATGTGACTTTAAAAGAAAAAAACCTTTTTATTAATAGACTATTATATTAATATGAAATTAGATAATTTATTTGCAAAAACTTCAATCTATTGGAGTTTTTTGTTTCTTCTATATATTCTTTTACTTCAATCTATTGGAGTTTTTTGTTTCTTCTATATATTCTTTTACCTCAATCTTGTCTAAGACCATTTTACATGTCAAATTCCAATTTTAATCATTGAATTTTTATGTGCATGCATAAAAGTATTATGTAATATCGACTATACCATATACCGAATAGGGTAGCAATCCCCACCCAGCCTAATTAGATGACCCGTGGCCAACGAGCTATGACCCGACCCACGACTTACGCGCCATTTAAATTTATGGCCTTAAGTAGAATTGCAAAATTAAATCCAATCCGAACCCGACTAGCAACCCACGACCCAACACAAGACCCGGTTAATCTCAAAACCTTAAGCAACATTATAAAAATAGAATATCGGTAATAAGATAAAACTTGATCCGAAACAAACCCATGTAATAAATAGCCTTAACAGGTCTGGTCAGGTTGACTCGTTTAAAAGCAGGTTGGGTTGACGAACCGGTCCTATTTATAAAATGGGTGAGGTTTAAGTTGGGCTTTTTGGTCGAGATAACGTAAACATATGCATGAAATCTGATGCAGGACAAGAAGATGAACCGGTGCTTCTTAGGCGGTCGAGACGCATCCGGTTTCTGTCAGTTCGAATCAGGTCTTCGGACGATCATGACCATCGGATGGGCATAAATTTTGATCACGATGTCCGATCGGGGCGTATGAGGTGTCAAAACGACCGACTCGCCGAGCCCTACAAGAATCATTGGGGATCAGTAGATCCATCATGACCCATGGTGTCTCGAGCCCAAATTCCTTAACTAGATGCCCGAAAATTCACTTCTTAGTAAAACTTTCATATAAAAAGAGTTTTAGTGTTTGTGGTTTCACAATTTTTGATTAATGAAGTTTTGAGTAGTTTTCTCTTTTTGAGAATTCTGGTTTTCTCTCCCACTGAGAGGATGGTCGTCTCTCCCGTTGAGAGGCTTCTTTCACCCTACCCCAAAATCCAAAACAAAATCCACTATTATTAACTAGACTCTATATCTATTATTAAAAACATCAAACCCAAACCACCATACTTATTAGCCCAAACATCAAATAAAAAATTAAGCCATAATCTTGAAGGACCTCATGTTCCTTCAAACCCAACCTTTTATTCCAAATAGGCACCATCAAACCCATACATGAAAGTCAAAACAACCTATTAGTCCAAAAATACTACATCAAATTAACCTTTACATCAAAGCTAAACTTAATTATTTAGCTAAACCTATCAAAGCTAAACCTATTAATGCAAAAAGCTAAGTAGCTTTATTAACTTCCGGCCTCATGAAAAATTTGGCACCAGACCAATATTCTATCTGCAACCTAGGTCCTTCTTGTGTTCCACACCTAAACCTTCTATTCTATCTTCAACCTCATGCCTCGCCGGCCGAGAACCCCAAAGCCCTAATATTCTATCTTTAACCCCTCGCCGGTCGAGCACTATTAAGCATGTAATCGACCTCAAGAATCTCGTCGATAGGATCCGTAAGCATATACTCGCCATTCTCCTCTCGTATTATTCATGGATTTCT
The DNA here is from genome assembly GCA_963920575.1 of Narthecium ossifragum. Lineage (NCBI taxonomy): Eukaryota > Viridiplantae > Streptophyta > Magnoliopsida > Dioscoreales > Nartheciaceae > Narthecium > Narthecium ossifragum. The sequence continues at coordinate 23,804,271 of OY986963.1, forward strand.
TTCATCCTTGTTGGATTTTTGAGTTTATTTTTGATAATCGATCACAGATTTGTAGCATTTAAGTGATAGATTTTTTGTTTTGGTGTTTAGTTATTGTTTGTTGTTGATTACGAGCATTGAGTTTCTACTTTCTTGTCTCATTTGGTTGTGATGTGGTTAAATATAAAGTAGGGACAATGGGTTTTGTTCGATGCTCCCAAATTCTTGAGAAAGGTCCTGATAGGGAATACTTTATTCTTCTGCTTGAGATTGCTAGTAGGCCTATGTCAATTGCCAAGAGATTGCTAGTAGGCTTATGTCTCCACCTATAAAATCTGCATGTGACTATAAAGTTCACAGGGCAACTTAGCCATTGTGCTTTTGGCGTTTGTTTTATTGTCTCACCTATAAAATCTGCAAGATATTTTCTGGTTTTTTCTCTCTTTTCTTTCATTGTGTGTTTGTCATCTGCTCCATATCAAAACCATGGTTTTGGTAATTGGAATTTTTTCATATGACGGTATGATGATTTGTGGTGATAAGTTGTTGTTTTTCTTGTTGAAGATGAGAGTGTGATTTTCTGCTAATTCTTCTAGACCCGTGTGGGAATGGATTTATTTGTTATATATTTGTTTATTGGTTGTGCTGAAAGGACTTGAATATGTTATGGCCACCTTGTTGACCTGAAAACAGAGCAAAAATATTAAGGTGGTGCTCCTCGGTATTAATTGGATCAAGAAAACTCAGGATCAAAGAGGACTCTCCACAACATGAACAACTTTGAATACCCCAGCTGACAATAAGCACTGTTATAGCCATCACCCATCTAGTGGTTCTTCAAACCTCATAACCATTAGTAGGCCCCTTGGCAGATGCACAAGAATGAAAACTTAATGGAAATTCCCATGTCCAGCTGAGTATCTTTTTAATCAGTCCAATATCCATGTTTCCTTAAACCCATTCCACCCAACTTCATTGAATGCCATCCATTTAGGAGGTTTTGATTGAGAATAGCAGTAGTGTAAAGAATGTCATCCAGCTATGTAGCTTTTTGTTGCATTATCTTTCTAGGGAGAAGGAAAAATACTACTATTGAAAGTTTGAATTGAACCCTACCCAAGTTGTGCATATGCTATAAAGATATAAAGAGTCAAGCAAAGTAAAGCCTGGATGGCCCCAATCATCTATATGGTCACTGGTTTTTGCAAAGAAGAAAAGAGAAAGGCCAACAGAAAGAGAGGATGAAAAATCCCATTCTTTGGACTACTACTAGGAGGCATGTCTTTTGTACCGGCCCATTTCCCCTTTAAACAATATCACTTTGGAGAGGAGGAAATACCCTGGAGAATACTCATCCTTCCCCAAAACCATGAAAGCCCTTACCCCACAATCTATTCTTTTCTTTTCTTTGAAAACTAAAAGCTTTACTAAGATTCTCTCTCATGTACATATGAGTTCGTCTTTTTTCCACTTTCCCTACAATGCTTCCTTATAAAAAACTCTAGGTAATGCATGTAAACAATTATTGAGAGATGCCGGATTCAATTCAAATTTAAAGTTGTACACTTCAGATTTTTAGCGCCATGTGCAATTTATGACTTGCATGGAGCCATAGTTTCAATGGAGGATGTCCAAATCAACATACATGTTTGAGCTCAAGCTTCATTTGAGCTTGACTAACACACCAATGCCACATTCTCTCTGCCTTGAATCAATATACATGTTTGAGCTCAAGCTCCATTTGTCCAAATCAACATACTATGTTTTGTTACTAATATATACAAGCTGTAAGTTTTGAAAGCATGTGATTGTTTTTGTTATATGCATATTTATAGTTGTTAATGCCTGATGATATTATGGGCCTTGGATCTGCAGTGAGGGAAAACTTGAGGTCTGCCAAGAAAGACTTTGGCAAAACTGAAGATGATTTGAAGTCTCTGCAAAGTGTGGGGCAGATTATAGGAGGTTCTTTGGCCACTTGATAGTGAGTGATGTAAGTAAAAGTGACTCATCCTCCTTGTTTGTTGTTGTGATGGTGTGATTTTTGCTCTTACACATGTGTGCTTGCTGCTGAATATTGCCTTTTGATTCATACTATATCTAAGAGCAGTGTACACTATGGTTGTTAGCATTTGAATTTAGTTATGACATAGGAAGGTACCTTGCTATTGTTACTGCGGGGCGATTATTGAATCAAATCGATGGTTAATTTAGCACTTTATCATAACCACATGTCAACAAAGGGCCCACCTAAAAGTTCCACTTCTTGTTTATATCACTTCAAGCATGTAAGTTCTACAATCTAGCACTTTATCATAACTAGGTAGTATTGCATAGGAACTACTAAACAAGTGATATAAACATAACATATTTTCATGTTGTAATAAGTTCAAACCAAGCTCCGCATGATCTGTATGAAAATAACTTGATCTTACATCCCTTATCCTTTTTTCCATGTCACTATGTTATGAAAATTTGCATTATGGTTAGCTGATTGGATCTGTAGAAACTGGTTATATTGTAAAATTATAGTTCTAAACTGGTTATATTCAATAGAAACTGGTTATATTTCTAAACTGGCTATATTGAATCTGTAGAATCTGTAGATCTTCAGATTCAAATTGTAATAAATTTGCTTTTATGTTGAGTCTTTGATTAATATAGATATGTTGGATTATATTGAATCTGTAGAGATGATGTCACCTTGTCTGCTTGAGTGATCTCCAAAAGGATAGACAAAGATTGAGATAAGCTGTCTAATGGTAGCTAGTAGGTTCACAAACAAAGCATCAGTCATCCTTTACTCCTTTACTTCCATTTAAACAGAAAACTGATACCATTTTTAACTTCAACAAACAGCCCAAAAAAAAATTAAGTTGATATGAAGGGGTGATTTTGTAACTTTATAGATAGTCTAACATCTTTATAAATGCACAGGATATCACACTGCAGTGTTCTTTTTCAATTTAAGATCGACATGGTTGATGAGCATGTTCGGTTTGAGTTAGTTTAGGCTGACAATGCAAAATTCGGAAGATATTTCACATTGTTTTGCTTTTGATGGTAGAGTCTGAGATGAGCTTTTTATATCGTTGCTATACTATTGTTAGCAATTCATAGCAGTTGGACAATTTCAACTATGATAATATCAAACTCCATCATTCATCAACGCACATAGCATAAACTTGTTACAATACTATATGCTTGCTAAACTTGCATTACTGGATAGCTAGTGGCATGGTGCAATCACAAGGTTGTGTATAATTAATAAACATAAGCGCAATATATGTAGATGCTTTTTGTTCATCAAGTTATTGCTCCTGTTGGAGAACTCTGGAAAATGTAGAAGACCTCAAATTCCTTTTCATAACTGCTGAAAATATTGCTGCTAAATTCTCACTGCATAGGTAGGCGCTATATTTTCATCTCAGAACAATATTCTGGAGGTTTATATCATTGCTATACTACTATTTGGTAATAAAATGTCGCAAGCTAAAAATAGTCTAAGGCTATGATCTCAGGTAGGGATGCATTTTGACTTAGCAGTACTGTGTTTCATGGATTCTTTCCTTAATTTTGTACGTAGTCAAAACTAATTGTTTGTATTAATTTTTCTACATAGGTACATGATTCAACAAGTCTAGAATTTAACTTATGCTCCTCAACATCAAGTCATGATCCGGCATCCATCAATGATGGTACGTACATTGTAACTTTCAGATACCAAATCTTATTATAATTAGATGCTATTTTGTGGTGATAATTAGACAATTGTTTTGGTTAAATATGGATCGTAAGTTGAGAAAACAGTGTCTTATTAGTGTTGTGATAAATTTGTCTTCCTTATGCATGCAGGTACCCCATAATTGTGAATATTAATGGAAGATGTATATGGCAAGGTGTACTTTCAAGGAATATTTTTGGATTTTTAAACCTTTCAGCTAAATAGTGTAATGGTAGGTACTGTTGGACGCAATTTATGGATTTGTAGTATTGTGGAAAATTAGATGCTTATTTTGTATCATTTTGGGTACTTGTAAATACTATATTTAATATTTTCATTATCCTGGCAGTTGGTACTTCAAATTTTTTGCAAATTTTTGTTATAAAAGTGTTGGCATACGTAGCTAATGATAGTGGTTTTTTTTGCCTAACGTAGCGTTTTTTTGTCACATTTCATCTGGCCTAGACAACCTACACTAGTGGTCAGTGTATATCTTTACCAGCGATTTTCTCGTCATATTTGAATACTTTTAAAGACCATACACCCACATGTATTAGCACTCTATACCTGCAGTTAACTAACCGTTGGAATGGACCTCCATCACCAACAGTCGGATTATTGCTGTACCAGCGGTTTTTTGTCATCTACGATCATTCATCAAGACCATTTAGCCACATGTTTTAGCACTCTATACTAGCGGTTAGTAACCGCTGGCCTAGTCAGACAACACCAACGGCTACTTTGTGGCTTGACCGGCGTTTTGTTGTGTCACATTTAACCATGTATGAAGCCCCTATACCCGCGGCCTTACCGAGCCTATACCCACGGTTCGTCACCGCTAGCCTAGTCAGACAACACCCGCGGCTACTTTGTGGCTTGACCGGCATTTTTTTGTGTCAAATTTGATCAGATATGAATCCCTTTACCGGCGGCCTTACCCATGCTATACCAGCGGTTCACCACCGCTGGCCTAGTCAGACAACACTAGCAGCTAATTTGCGGCTTGACCAACGTTTATTTTGTCACATTTGATCAAATTTGGAGACCCTATACCCACGGCTATACCCATCCTATAGCAGCGGCTATGTCCCCGTGGGCTTTGTACGATCAATACCCGCGGCCAGTTTTAGTCACCAGCGGTCGACAAAACCGCTGGCGTAGCCTATGCCGGTGTCGCCAAAAGCAACGGGCTCTGACCGCTGGTGTAGCCTATGCCAGCGGTCGGAATTGATCTATACCGGCGATTACGACCGCTGGTTTAGGTTGTTTCTCTTGTAGTGCGTGCCAAGCTGGACATTGGGTTCCTCCAACCGACATCTGGCTCTGCCGCCTCGACGTCGAGCTCCTCCATGACCTCCGTCGAGATCGTCTCCGAGCTCCCGGTCCCTACATCAAGTGACACCTAGCGCCAGCGCCCGTCTTCGTCGGCCATAGGCCCCCTTCACCAGATCTGTTCTCCCCCCATCTCCGTCGACCAAGCTCGCACCCCGACATGGGACTCTTTCTCCTCGACATCGAGCTCCTCCGGGACCTCCGACGAGATCATCACCGAGCTCCTGGTCTCGACATCGAGCGACACCGAGCGCCAGCGCCCGTCTTCGCCGGCCTGAGGCCGCCATCCGACGACTTCATCCTCTCCGTCGAGGTTCACACCGAGCTCCAACTCGGGCGACACCCCTACTTCTCCACTCCAGTAAAGATGCATCCACACCGTGCCCCAAGAAACTCTGGTGTCCTTCATGCCTCGTCGACAAGCCACGCTGCGGGTTCCACCTCGCCGGATTCTTCCTTCTCCTCACCGGCAGAGCTCCCCACTACGTTTCTTGTGCCAGGCTCATCTCTTCCCCATCTCGCTGCCAGCAAAAGAAGCATCCGCCGGTCTAGCGATCCAGACATGCTGGAGCCACGATGTCGGTTCCACCTCGGCTCGACAGAGTTCTATTCCATGCTGCTTTGCGCAAGCATGAAGCAACAGGTTGCTTCTCGCCGACAAAATCTCAGAGCAACAAGTTGCTCCTCGTCGAAAAACTGGGGGCAATAAGTTACTCCTCGCCGGTAAGGCTCAAAGCAACAAGTTGCTTCTCGCCAGCAAAATCTCAGAGCAACAAGTTGCTCCTCGTCGAAAAACTGGGAGCAATAAGTTACTCCTCATCGGCAAGGCCCAAAGAAACAAGTTGCTTCTCACCGGCAAAATCTCAGAGTAACAAGTTGCTCCTCGTCGAAAAAAAAACTGGGAGCAATAAGTTACTCCTCGTCGGCAAGGCCCAAAGCAACAAGTCACTTCTCGCCAGCAAAATCTCAGAGCAATAAGTTGCTCCTCGTCGGCAAGGCTCAAAGCAACAAGTTCCTTCTCGCCCGCAAAATCTCGGAGTAATAAGTTACTCCTGCAAGGCCCGAAGCAACAAGTTTCCTCTCGCCTTCAGCCATCCCTAACATCCCATCTTAAGAGGCTATCCCATCTTCAACGACAGACAGCCGTCTTTACTCGTGACTACTGCAAATTTGCAGTGCCATCGCAGCAATCCAGCGACGTGTCTAGAATTGATGAAAAAAAGAAAAGCCTGAAATTTTGATCAGATGAAAAGACTGGAGCATGAAAGAAACCTGGGCTTGGAGGTGTCATCCTCCCCACGTGTGGACGACCTTTTCTCCTTGGTCAAAATTCCTCGGCGTCCGAGTCTCATAAACTCCGTGGTTAACAGTATAAAAAATTATTATACTGTATACATCCTATATATAGGCATAGGATGGTAATCTGATTTTGAGTAGGATTTTCCGGAATTTTATGGGATAAGGATTGGCTTAAATTTGAATCTAACAAGAGTTATCTTCAAAAAAACAAAGAAAAAAAAAGAGATAACTTGGCAGAATTTGGAGATGTACATACGGTCCATTGGAAGGGGTTTATATGATATAACTGATTCCTACTTTTGGTTACTTTGATTAAAAGAATATTTTATAGAGATTTTAGTCTAATTTGTACTCATCCGGAAAGGCAACCATGAATTGGAATAGGATAAATACAAAACAATCCTATTCTAATTAGGGTCACATATCTTCATATCTGAAAATGTTATTTGGACTCCTAATGCAATCCTAATCCATGTGCCACCATAACATGCATATCATGGCTTGCTAATTCTTATGACAAAATTATGAGCAACAGCCAAAAAAAAATCAATTATATTCTTTCGGGCTTAAATCTGAAAGAGTTGTTATCCTAAACTATTCCAAACAAAGAGATTTCTTCCCACGGTACGATATCTTGCATTCGAAAGAGCCTCTTGGATAACCCTCGAATAATCAAAAGTATTCGACCCCTGCGCGTTCAAATCACAAAAGTTTCTCACGTAGGCCTCGAGGGGGCATCTGTAGACACCAATTTTGACTAAGGTCAAATTTGAGGGTATTTACGAAATTACCCCTACTTGCCTCAGACATTCATCGAAGGCATGTATCAGACATACAAATTCAAACACATAGAGAGCACACATACACTGCTCTATATGTGATCCTTCATGGTTTTGAAAGTATTGTACATAAACCATGAGCGTGAAGGGCGTTCCGATAATTTTACCCGCCCAAGGGTATTTTAGGAATTCAGGAAAAAATTCATGCCTGAACTGTACAAATATCATATCATAACCCTATATAACTTTTACGGCATCCTACAAAAGCTAAGTCCATATAGGGGCATTTTGGTAATTTTACCATATCAAGGGTATTTTGAGAATTTAAGCAAAATATATGCTCAGACTCTCTCTTATAACCCATTGTGCCTTTTACATGATCCGGATAACATCCTACTTAAGTTAGAAGGACTCAGGGGCATTTTGGTAATTTTACCCGTTAGGGGGTATTTTGAGAATTTTGATCAAAATATGTGTTCAGGATCCTTACAATATCAGAGAAATATTCCTGTATGGTTTTTATAACATTTTATACAAACCGGAAGCATAAAGGGTATTTTCGTAAATTTTACTTTCTAGGGGTATTTTGGTCATTCTAGCCAAATATAGGCTTGACCCACCTACAATATTCTAAATTAGTCCTTAATGGTTTTGAAGGCATCCAACATAAACCAAGGACATATAAAAAGGACATCTTTGGTCATTTAGCTCCAGGGGTATTTGGGTCATTTGCTCCAAATGCACATTTGTCACAAACATACATCACAAATATTGTTTCCACCCTTTAAAGTATCATTTATTTTAAAGGCCTTCTTGTCCAAAACATATATGGACTTTACACCAACCAAAGTACCAAAAGGGTATTTTGGTAATTTCACTCTCATATCAGACTTCTTAAAGCTTTGACGACATCATATACAAGCTACAGGGGTCGAGGGTATTTTGGTCATTTTAAACCTCTAGGGGTACGATGGCCCAAAATATATGTGAGCATTCTTTCCCGCTCTAGGGAAACTTATTTCCTTGAAGATTGTGTCATCAATCCAAAAGTCCAAAGCAAGAGATTCAAGGGTTCTTCATCGGCAACGAAGGTACGGGTAAAAGGCCTAAGCCTTCACCCAAGATCCTTCTTATTTACTTTCTTCTTCCTCTTCTTATTTTTCATTTTGGATGTAACGGGACTTTAAGGCCCGAATCGTTAATCAGGGGTTTCCCCTTTTGGTTTGTAATTGATGGGTTGCCAATCTCATCATTGGTATGCAGTTTCCCAAGGAAAAGAGGATCTGCAGCTTGTGATAATATTGGGAACTCAAGAGTGTTGTTCCCACAAATCCCACCATGTAATTCAAACTTTTGATCACAATGAAATTAACAAATCTCATTCCCCCAAGATCTCGATTTTATTGTCGATCAGTATTCAAATGTCAGTATATTTGGACTTGCAGGGAATAGTTTCCGAATATTTTCCTACCAGTCGACGAGACTGTATTTTTCCTCATTTTGCGTAACCTAGGTCGCCCCGACTAAGATCGATATTCATAGGGCAAAGGATCGATCTTCTTGAAACTAGCTCTCTGTCAACTCTCTATCAGCATAAAATGATCGATCATTGTAAGGGAGGTGATCGATCCTTTGAAGTATGATGCTCTGTCACATAAATGATCGATCTCTTTAGGGGAAGATGATCGATCATTTGTCTTGTGTATTTTCTCTTTTGCCACTCAAACTGCGCCATCAGTGCTAAAGATACCGTAACTTCCTCTAGAAAACTCAGAATCGTGAACCGTAAAATTTTTCAGAAAGTAGACTTCAAGAGCTTTCCAATGATGTATGGGACATCATCTAGTTGTTCATGATCAGGTACAGTTTAATCTTCCAAGTTGACCCATGAAATCTTTTCAACTTAGTTTAGCTCCAATTTCCTGCATTTTCCAAATAACTGTGTTAAGCAACATGTAGATATAAAAATAGTACTAAAGATGTTGATTAAGGATAATAATCCAATAATTGAGATGGTTATAAGACTGTTCAGAGTTCACTTTCATGCACTCATCACACCCCCCAACCAGCTTATTGCTAGTTTCTAGCAATTCAAAGCGCATAAAATATAATTAAGCAAACTAACGGTTCAAGGCTATAGACATGCATGATAAAAATTATATCGTATCAAGTCAATAGTATTTTATACAGTACAGAGCACGAAAATTTCTTATACTTATACACATGCTACCAACACATGAAATTAACTTCTACACCTCAAACATGCTACTCACCATCCAGACGAACACATGTGACGTGACAAATAAATGTTATGTACAGAAACAACTTCTACTGACCATTAGTCCAAACACACTACTGTCTTCCTGACCAATCATTCAACCCTTGCACTTTAACTACAACATACGTTTTCTCTTCTTCTTTTGTTCAAACTATCAGACACTTCGCCTTTTTACCCGAGCACGTACTCTCCGTTTCTTGAGGCGCAGAGACCCGGTTACTTAGCAAAACACTTAATAGTTATTTATTTATTTTTATATATAAGTGGTTCTACCTTTTTACGCGAGCTTCCCGCTTCCTTAGGCAAGAACACCCGGTTACTCAGTAGATCACTTTTTTTTCGATACTCAACATACTCGCTAAAGTTAAAATCATGGTCCAAGTTAACAATAGCATGCTCATTCCTCTTGTGAGTATAATTGTCACTGCACATAAAATGTTTGTGTGTGAATCACATGATGTTCTACCTTCAGGTTATCACACATGCCATCAATGTATAAGTCAATTCATGTGAAAGCAACATGTATAATAAGCATAAAAATTTCAACTCCTGTATATTTTCTAGTAACATGCTCAATTTAACACTATTAAGCTCAATAAGGTGGCATGCATGACATCATTTATGCCTACACCCTCCAACCTGAAATTCACATTGCCCTCGATGTGTGCTAAGTATGGCAAGAGAATAAAACAGGGTGTAGGTTTAAATTTAAAATATAATAGATAAGAATTATAAATCGATATAGGAGCGAGGCCACCTGATAGAGTAAGCGAATATCTCTTCAAGGCTCCTCATGGTGGCCGAAATCCCTATCCCAATGATGGCTTGCCAAAATCTCCAACGGAAAACAGGGACTGTTCGATCACCTAAAAACAAAAGCAAAACAAACCGAAAACAAAAGCAAACATGCAAGCACACAACATAAAAATAACTCCAGCATTGTCAAGTATACAAGAAAGCAAATCGAGCAAACTAAACTACTATATACAAGACATAGATTTTTAACCGCGCCCTTGGCGACCGTGCCCTAACACGATGATATGCAAAATTAGTAAGTGCCATGACCTGAAGGGTTAACCTTGGTAGTATCACCAAGGATAATTCACCATGTGAATCCAAGTTGCATATTATAAGTAGGAGAACTAGCTTTTGCATTCTAACTCCAATAAACAAGATAGCTGGATCTCTCAAATAGAAATATGTGTCATCATTGTGCTCAAGTGTCAGTGACTCATCCAACGACCTATCAATAATGTCATCATGCTCGTGCTCAAGGATGTTAAGATCACAAAATCTGAAATAAATCTGTCGAAGTCTAAAAGTACCTATCAAGGTCATGTTCTTCTTAACTATCCAAGGAGATGAAATAAACACAAGAAATATACCTCGCGGCTTAGAAGCAATGACTTGAAGTTCAGCCGATGGAGGTTCAACGAATACATGGTCGTGATGGTCTTGGTAGTCGTCCAAATCTGCATCGCTGTTGACCGGCCCGTACTGGAGTACTTCGTCTTCTTCCAACTGATGTGTCCCTCCGAGTTCGTGCACGTTGAAAGATGTGATTACCTCGCATAGTTGGCGTGCCTTCTCCTCGTCCCTTATAAGTAACTGCACAATGAAAGAGTCAAAATTTTGCTTGGATTTAGCCTCCTTAATTAAGTCCAAAATCTCTGCCACGAAAAAATGAGGAGAAACATGTGCATCGCCAGCATCAGAGGCATGAACATGTGCATTACTAACATTGGAATCATGAGTATATGCATAGTGAATGTTAGTATCATGAATATGAGTATGAGCGCTAAACTCTAGTGCATATGCATCACACACATTAGAATCAATAGCATGTACATCAATAGGACTAGAATTTTGAGCATGCACACTAGCACTATAGTCATGAGCATATGCATCATCAACATGAACATCTTGAGCATGTGCACGATAAGCATTAAAATCATGGATGTATGCATCACAAGCACAAAAGTCATCAACACATGCATCATACGTGTTAGGCTCATCATTGTGTTGCAGATAGCTTGTCGCGCCCCGACCCGCAGAGCGCGATCGGGCCGGGGGCGCGAGGGGGGAGACAACCTACAATCACAGCCTCAACTGGCGGAAACAGTTGAGACTAAAGCCCAGCTGGCGGAAACAGCTGGACTGCACAGAGAAAGAGCGGAAGCAAGCTAACTAAACAACTATTAACATTTATTACAAACCAGCAATAAAAAGTTAACAGGATTTAGTACAACAGCTACAAGGGATCGCAATCCCCAAAAAGAAACACAACTCCCACCGGGGTCTCCGCGAACGCACAGACGAACCCGTCCTGACCCTCAGACATGGTCAGGATCCGGAGCGCTGCCTCGAGACGACCGAGGGGGTAACACTGGGACAGAGCGGCCACCTGCACCTGCAACAAACACAGTCCAGGTAGGCATGAGCAACAGCTCAGCAGGGTCCTACTCTACAACTCCCACAAACAAGGGTAAAGCAACCGGACACACTCTGATGCCAAGTACCGAGGCTTGCCAAGGATCCCACAATCCCACCAATAACCCGAAGGGTTCCTGTCCTAGGTGTGTATCTCCGATAACGCCTCTGCTCAGGGGTGGGCAACTCCGACATTCCCTGACGCAAGGTGGACACGACGCAACCAGTAGGACCCCCTTCTCCAAGCGGGATCTCCGCACTTGGCGGAACAACCGAGGTTAAGACTACCATCACTCGGTACTCTAAGTAGCAGAGTCAACACCCACCCAACCTACCCTAGCATGTCTAATGCACAGGAAAACAGGGCAGGATAAGTATGATAAAGCTGTAAACAACCAACACAACAAGGGCACACCCTCGGCCCATTTATACTAAACACTCCCGAGGGTCATGACTCCCTCGGTTCACCACAAAGTGGTAAGGGCATACCGTCAGCCCATTTATTCTACACAACCCGAGATGCATCACTCTCTCGGTTCAACCACAAAGCGATAAGCATACATGCATAGCTCATTACAGGATAAACCCCGAGGGTAAAACCGTAAAAACCACTTGCATGCGAAGCCCCGCGGGCAAAACAGCATTTAAACAAGTAAAAACCCTCCCTGCACTGAAGGAGATCGATCTCCTATAGCATGGAGATCGATCTTCCTCGAGGCTAGAGCACCCGTCCTGGTCACCCCCACGAGATCGATCTCCACCCATATGAAGATCGATCTTGTAGGTGACGTGGACGCAAACCGCACAGGCACCAGCCGCCAAGAGATCGATCTCCCTCCCAGGGAGATCGCTCTCGCTCGGGCGGGCTGGGCCACCCCGACCAAGATCGATCTCTTTCCAAGAGATCGATCATGATTGGGTCGCGCCGGCGGCCGGTCGGCGAGGAACACCGCCGGAAACCGCCACCATACCTCACCAAACTAGGTGGCCTGGTAGACCTCAGTACCACGAAGCTACTCAAGGCTTCAAAACCGGGAAAGAACAACTCCACAAGGAGATCCAAGCAAAACAAAACCCGGATTCAAAACCCTCAAACAGCCGGAGTTTTAGAAGAAGAACCCTACCTCTTCAACGCAGCTTCGATCCACAAGTCCTACCCCAGGACCTTCCTCGCCTTGCCACGAACCCAACGAGCCTTCAAGCTCCCGGAGAGGTGGCCGGAGGAGGAAGAACGGCGAGCGAAAGCTCTCAGCCGGAACAGGGGAAAGCAGAGCCGCGAGGAAGAAGAAGAGAAGAAGGGGAAGAAAGGAAGGGGGAAGGGGCGGGTAAGGCCGGGGGAAAGCCGGCGAAGGCGGGGAAAAGCTGGGGGAGGGGAGGGAAAGTCTTCCCTCCCCTGACAGGGGAAGCGACGGCCACCGCGGTGGCCGTCCTTCGAAAGCCACCGACAGAGACTTCCAGGCACAGGGAGATCGATCTTCATGGACATGGAGATCGATCTTCCTCGCCCAGAACGGCGACCACTAGGCACAGAGAGATCGATCTTCACCCCCATGGAGATCGATCTCCCTTGCCCAAAACGGAAACCCTGGCTGAGACACAAGCCCAAGCACAGGACTTCCGAACCAGGGTCCACCTAACCTTTCTAACCAAAAACAGACATCAACCAAGGTCTGTGTGTGCACAGCCATTGTGAAATGACCGCCAAGGCGCAATTTCCCAAATTGCCCTTGGGGTAAATAGCAAACCACAGGGATGGAGGGGCAGGTCCTCACATAGCTGTTGGACGTTAAGGCGGCATTGGGATGCTTGTAGAATTTGGCATTGATATGACCATGATAATCATCCTAGCGCCCCGGAACCATCTTTGTATAAGTCGTCTCAACAAGCTCATCCAAGTGCTTCATAACTTCATCAGGATCAATTTGCAAAAACTCACCCTTGCATCTTGTTTCAAGAATTTAACGTTCATGCTCAGTTAATCCATAAGAAAAATAGCTAACTAGAGATAACTAAACTAAATTATATTGAGAAAAGAAAGGATTCAGAAACACAAATAACAATATATTGAAAACAATCTAGAGCTTAAGAGCTAACTAAACTAAATTAGATTAAAAGATTAATGATAATGTTAGATTAACTAGAGATATCAAGGTTTTAAGAAGGTTAGGCGTCAGGAATCTCTTCTCTTGGACTTAGGTTCTTCTTCTACCAACGGTTCATTCAATACTCAGTTAAAGGATTTACATCCCAATCACCTTAATCGGAAGATATGGAACTATAAACCAAACAAAATATATAAATGTCTCATCCTACGATTGACTCTTCCTTGTTATAGTTCTAACTTCATTCTACCAAAACCTAAGAATATATGATACCGGCTGTCACTACATGCAACGTATAGCAAAAGTTAATCGGGACAAAGCCCTAACTCTATCTTACCATATCTCTAAGAATACACAATACCAACTCTCACAATAGTCAATGCATAGCAAAGATTTCACGAGATAAAGTAAGCAATAGATAAAACTATGGGATTATAAGATCATGAAAGAAGCATGACTGGATTCATAATATTAATCATCCATATATAAATCTATAATCTGAAAATATCTTTGAACATTCAATACATAGAAAAGAGTTTAATAATAAAGATTAAAACTATGAACCAAAATGAAGAAGAAACCTTAATCCTCGCTAGGTCATCTATTTGCCATACATGCGGATTACTCGGCCATGGATTGAGATTTCTTCATCTACTTTCTTGTTTTCTCCTCTCAAAAGCTCTGTAGAAAACCCCCTTGGGAGAGGCCAAATTTCGGATTAAATAACCATATATATAGGGGAACTCCCGAAATTAGGGTTTTAGTTGAGTTGGACTTCTGGTGCAACTCGGATTTCTTGAATTAATCCTGGCAACCTATTCCGGTCGCAACTGGATCCAATTCAGCCAGAATTGGGAAACTTGCTCAACACGAAAGTTTTAGACTAGGAAGTCTACCGTCAGATCTTGAAGATTTCATAATATTCGGAGTTATCTGAAATATTTGACGAATATTCTTTTCAGCTTCGACAGAACAGTTTTCCAACTTGTCTTTAAATCTGCTATCACACCATCCAGAATCTCACAAAATGTCCAACGGACAAGTTGTAGATCTCTGCGCCTTCTATCATGTACTCAAATTGCGGAATATTTGGAGTTCCAGGGAATATTTTCAAAATATTTTCCTACCAGTCGACGAAATTGTATTTTTCCACATTTTCTGTAACCTGGGTCATCCCGACTAAGATCGATCTTCATAGGGCAAATGATCGATCTTCTTGAAACTAGCTCTCTGTGAACTCTTTATCAGCATAAAATGATCGATCATTGTAAGGGAGGTGATCGATTCTTTAAAGTATGACACTCCGTCACATAAATGATCGATCTTTTTAGAGGAAGATGATCGATCATTTGTCCTGTGTATTTTCTCTTTTGCCACTCAGACTGTGCCATCGGTGCTAAAAATACCGTAACTTCCTCTAGAAAACTCGGAATCGTAAACCATAAAACTTTCCAGAAACTAGACTTCAAGATATTTCCAATGGTGTATGGCACATCATATGGTTATTCATGATCAGGTATAGTTTAATCTTCCAAGTTGACCTATGTAATCTTTTCAGCTTATTTTAGCTCCAATTTTCTGCATTTTTCAAATAACCGTGTAAGGAGCAATTTGCATTTAAGGTTTTTTCTGTAAGATTTAGGGGACCTTTCGTGTAATTTCGTGTTTTCCGAAGGGTTTTCTGCAAAAACCACCCCCACCCTTCTAGAGAATTCGAGTCTCTTCTCTTCTCTTCTTTTTGGCTGCCAACCCGAGAGAGAGATAGAGGGAGAATGAGAGAGTTTGGAAGAGAGATCGAGAGAGAGATCGGGAGAGAGATGGAGAGGAAGCAAGGGAGATCGCCGGCGCCGGAGAAGGAAGGGATCGAAGAAGAGAGGCAGAGATCGAGAGGCGGCAGTGGTGGTGCTCGCCGGGAAGTGAAGGTCCAATGGAGTTTTACGCCGGATTTCTTCCCGTTCTCGTCGGAGGTGAGCTTCTACTTTCTCCATCCTTCGATTCCGTGTTGTTTTTGTGGGTTTCCCGGAGTGTTTGGGTGAGGGTTTGGAGTTTTGTGGTTTTTCCGGCGATGGGTCGCCGGAGAAGATGCCGTGGACGGCGTTGGGTACCTCCCTCAGCAACTGCAGCGCCGGAGGAAGGACCCCTATTGTCCGGGGTATTTCTCCGAGCCCTGTTTGGGAGTTTTCCCATGCCAGGGGGACCTTACTCCTCATCCCTGCCATGGATTCCGGTGAAGAACCGGCCGGCCTTCCTCTGGCCGTGGTCGTTGATCTTCCTCGGGATCCGGTGCTTGGGGCAGCAAGCAAGCTTCTTCCCTCTCTTCACAGTGGTGGATGTCCAGTGGTTAAGAATGGGTTTAGTGGGCCTCCGACGGAGCTCCGGCTAGAGCTCCGGCGGCACTTCTTTGGGGAAGAAGGTGATGCCCGCTGGTGCACATTAGCAGTCGCTAATGTGCACTGGATCGGTTTTTCGTTCGTAGCTTGAGCTCCCGTCGTCCGATTTCGTTGATTTTCGCGTCGTTTCGATCGGCTTTCGTGCTCTATCGAATGCTAGTAGTTCTAATTTCGTTTTGGGGCTCTATCGGGTAGTAATCTTGATTCTTGTGCTTTAGGCGATCGATTGAGCGGCCGTCAAGTGTCGGAGCGTGACGTGGGTTTCCGGACTTAGAGCTTACGCTTGGATTGCTTCCTTGAGGTAGGAGTTACCTCGTAGGATTTGTTGTGCTTTGTTTGCTATATAAATGTGTTGATGCCATGTTATATTTATGTATGTACTTTATTAATCTTGTGTGTATATGCGATGCTATGGTATGCCATGATAATGTATTTGTTGTGCTAGAGCTTGTTGGGCTAGTTGAGCCCATTACAAGCTTATTTGTGACATGTTATGTTATATATATGATGATTTCCTGTATGTATGTGTAATGAGATTAAATTTACCATTTTATTGAGATTGATCGATTATTTATGTGATTTGTGTATACATGCTAGGAATGTCCGGGTTGTCTTAGGATAGAGTTTGTGGTTGGGTCTAGTCAGGTCCTGTAGCTAGACTGGTCAGAGTCTAGGGACTATGTCGATGACTTGAAGGATGGATTTTGATCTCCGTATGTCGATCGAGGACTGCGACTGGATTGAATAGAGGATTTGATCTGATTGATGATTTGGATCTGATTGAGGGTTGGATCAGATTGAGGATCTGACATGAGGCTTTGCCTAGAGGATGTATTACTGAGGTTGTTGTACCTATACTAGTAAACTAAGACCGGTATAGAGTCTATCGGGGTCTGGGTGAGCATTGACGGTCGGACGCGGCGTCTGTGCATGTAAGACTTACCCTGACTAGCCATACCATACTAGGATCAGTAAGCTAGTATAGGATGTTGTACCTATACTAGTATACTGGGGTTGGGTATAGAGTCTATAGGGGTATGAGCGAGCGTTGACGGTCGGACGCGGCGTCTGTGGATGTAAGACTTACCCATACTAGCCAGACCAAACTTGGGCAGTATACTAGGATATGTGGGTGTACACTAGTGTCCTAGAGTGTGTCAGGTGACTCCTACTGGGCTTTCAAGCTCATTTTTCTTTGGGTTTTTGTTGTGCAAAAGGTAGGCCCGGGACCAGTACACCCCAGGGAGGTGGTCAGCAGTGACGAGGCGTAATTTTGTGTTTATTAATTGAGAATTAGCTTTGTAGTAGGTGGAGAGATGTGGGTGGTATCCCAAGGTTATTTTGTACTCTACCTTAACTCTCAATTTGTGTATTTGACGCTTTGTATATGCTAGAATTTGGGAAAATTATATATTGTAGTCTCGTGGCCTGATTATGTTGTAATTGAAAGATTATGCACTCCTATGTACATGAATGAATGAAAGAAATATGTGAATGAATGAAATTCTGATAAATGCTGTGAATACTGGATAAAATGTTATAGGATGTGTGGTTTGTATCTTTTGGCAGGTTGTAAATTGTGATCTCACGTGCCCATGTCCAAGGGTCTTGCTGAAATTTTGAGTAATTTTGGGATAAATTGTATTTAATTGGGGCGGGGCGTGTGATGAGAATGCATAATGTTATATTTTTATCCTTTAATACTTAGTCTCCTGTGCTTATTTAGTTCCTAAATACACTCATTATTCTTATATTTTGATTTAGGATGCAATTAAAGTCCTTAAGTCGAAAAGAAGCTGAAAAGAGTGCATGGATCAACTTTAAAGATTTATCTGTACCTGCTCATGAAGAACCAGAGGATGTGCCATAGATGGTTGGAAAGCTCTTGAAGTCTAGATTCTGGAGAATTTTACGGTTCGTGATTCCGAGTTTCCTAGAGGAAGTTAAGGCAATTTCAGTACCGATGCGCAGTCTGAATGGCAGAAAGGAAAATAAGCTGGAAGTCCAAGCGATCCGCCGATCGATCGGACCACGCAAAAACGTGACAAAACATGTGTTTTTCAGCCACAACGCATCCGATCGATCCCTCCATCGCTCTTATGGGGTCCGATCGATCCGACACCAATGGTCCGATCGATCGGACTCGGAAAAAGTCAAAAACAGCGGATTTTTACTCAACCGATCGATCCAACACTCATAATTCGATCGATCGGACTTGGGAATTAAAGGGTGACAGAACGTATGCTTTTTAGAGGAACACAGTTCGATCGATCGGACCATCGATCGAACTCGGGAAGAGCCAGAGACGAAGGATTTTTACGAAATCGATCGATCCGACTCCCTTAGTCCGATCGATCGGGCTCGGGCGTGAATAGAAGTTGAAGATTTTAATGAGACCGATCGATCCAGCATCCAAGGTCCGATCGATCGGACTTTCCCAGTAAAGAAAATCAACGATTGTGATCTAATCCGAGGGTGGATACACTTGAGGCTATAAATAGGACTCTTTCTTGAGTTTGAGGGGGGATTCTTGGACACTTTTGGCTGCTCTTTCTCCTCCTTTATATTTTTTTTCTAGGTTTTATCTTGTTTATTGGAATCTTTTGAGGATTGTTCTCGATGGCCCTGCGTGGCTAAATCTTGATCCTTGGTCGAGGAGACTGAAACCTCGGAATCAATGAAACTGTGAGATCTAATCTATTTTTATTGTTCAGTTTATACATGAGTATTGGATGTTCTTCTGTGATTAAATCTTCATGATTGTCTTGTCTAATTGCTAGGAGCGCTACTAGTTTATTATTCATTGCGATCTACTGCTAGGTTGGATATCAAATCCGGAATTGTTTGATCCCTCTAATCTGCGAAGCAACTAGGATCTAATAATTTACTACTGATCAGATCTTGTTAGATCTTAGGAAGAATATTCAACTAGATTAAATGCAACCGCTTGTGCTTGTGTTGTTTAGCTTCATCGATCTCCCTATTCTTAACGCTGCTACTAGATTAAATCTACAGCGTTTGTCTTAGGTTGTCTAGTAGTTAGGGTTGATTAGATCGCTTGTTTCTAATTAACTATGATCGAGGAGAGATTCGAATTTAATTCGGACGGTGAATATTCATGGTATGAATTGATTGATACTTGCATCTATGATCAGTTGTTGAATTCCGATGGTGGATGTTGACTCAGACCAAGGTTTGTTCTCTTGATTCAACTTGTTTCTTTTATTTAGATTATTTCTTTATTGTTTTTCCTCACGTTTAAAACCCCCCTATCTTTGTTCACTAAGCACAAAACTAGACTGAACACTCTTCGTGGGATCGACTCGTACTCGCACTACTACATTTGTTTTGAAGAGTATTGGATTTATTTTTGAGTGCCTGCGACAGCACATTAGCGTGATAAACCGTGTGAAACAACATGTAGATGTAAAAATAATACTAAAGATGTTGATTAAGGATAATAATCCAGCAATTGAGATGGTTATAAGACTATTCAGAGTACACTTTCATGTACTCATCACATCCTGCATCCCTCGCGGCCACCCAACCTCCGTCCACCGTCATGGAAGTCACCATCGCTGCTCCAACCACCTTAGGAACTCCCTGCGGCCACAGGAGAACTTCCTGTGACCTCCTCGACGGACTCCAACCATCTCCAACCTCCCACGACCTCGTCACGACACCGTCCACCCCCTCCGCTGCCATCCATCTCCGAGCTCCTCCTCTCACGAATCCGGCGCCACCACCACTCCATACCACCGCCTCTGGCCTCCCCGTAGGGATCCGGTCCCAGATCCGGATCCCTCCTCTGACAAGATCCCTCTGACCCTCGTCTTACCAGATTCGACAGCTTGGAGGTGTGAGCTTGGAGGTGTGGGACGGTTTGGAGGGGTACGACAAGGAAGTGGTGCTTGATGATGGTGGCTGGTGGAGCTAGGTAGCCGTAGGAAGATGGGCTAGAGGAAAGAGGTGTGGTGAGAGGTAAGGTGCTAGTTGATGGAGGCAGCGGCGAAGATGCTCGCCCGACATGGTTGGTCGGAGTGTAGTGGAATTCGTTGGAGATAGGGAGTGGCCAATGATGGTTGGAGGTAGGAGTTGGAGGAGATGATGAACATTTCCATTTATAAAAATGAATATTTTTATTTTTTTCTATTGATGAAAATGATGATTTTTATTATCATTTTGTATTCATAAAAATGATGGATGATGGTGATGAGGTGAGAGAATAGATTGATGATGCATAATTAAATGGGCTTTGTATGCAATGGCAGTTTCATAGCATGATTGGGTTTTAACTTGGTTCAGTTTCTTAACTAAAAAGAGTTGGACGGAGGAGGCTCTAGAGGTGGCGGATGGTGGAGAGAGATAAGAGTGATGTTAAAAAGGATAAAAATGCATTGAAAAATATAAAAATGCAATTAGAAATATTAACATTCATTTAAAAAGATGTAAATGTATATAAGAGATGAAAATAGAGTTAAAAAGAAAAAAATAAAGTTTGAAACCTGAAAATAGAGTTAAAAAGATGAAAATGCAGGAAAGATAAAAATGCATTTTTATCTTTCTAATCTATTTTCATCTTTCTGATTTATTTTCATTTTTCTTATCTATTTTCATCTTTGTTGATATATTTTCATCTTTTTTGATCTATTTTCATCTTTCTTGATCTATTTTCATCTTTCTGATAAAAATGCATTTAAAAAGATGAAAATGAATTTAAAAAGATGAAAATACATTAAAAAGATGAAAATACATTTAAAAAGATAAAAATCGAGTTAAAAAGATAAAAATAAAGTTTAAAATATAAAAATGAAGTTGAAAAGATGAATATGCAAGAAAGATAAAAATGCATTTAAAAAGATAAAAATACATTAAAAAGATGAAAATGCATTTAAAAAGATGAAATGGACTTAAAATGATACAAATAATGTTTAAAAGATAAAAATGAAGTTGAAAAGATGAAAATGATAGAAAGATAAAAATGCACTTTCATATTTCTGATCATTTTTAACTTTCTGATCTATTTTCATCTCTGTTGATCTATTTTTATGTTTCTCATCTATTTTCATTTTTGTTGTCATTTATTTTTATCTTTCTAATATATTTCATCATTCTGTTCATTTTTATCTTTCTGATCTATTTTCATTTTTCTTATCTGTTTTCATCTTTGTTGATCTAATTTTGATTCAGACTAGATCAAGTTGAGTTGGATCATATTCGATCTAATCAGACCAGATTGCGTGGCAATGGATTGCGCCGGGGAATGGTGATTAACAAAGGATCGGATGGGGCTAAAGGAGGAGCGAAGGCCAAGGTGGATCTTGCTGGCAACGGACCTGAGCTCGAGCCTTAGGAGGTGAGGATGAAGGAAAGCTAGGAATTTGGGGATGTCCTCCAAGGGCCTCTTCTTGTGATAGTGCAGTGTGGAGGGAGAAGGGTAGGTGCAGTGGAGGAGGACAAGGAGGAGGGTTTGGAGATAGAAGAGATTCACATGCATAATAGCGTAAACGATTCGATGGCGGCGGGGCGAACGGAGATCGAAGAGGAGCCAAGGAGAGGTTACGAAGGGGACGAAGCCATTAGAGGAGCTTGGATGGGAGTAGCGGCAGGGAGTGGAGGAGACTGGCAGAGGAGGTAGTGTAATAATAATGGGGCTAGACGGCACTGGAAGGCTGTTGGGTGGTGGGTTTAGGTGGAGATGGCGCCGGATCTGAGAGAGGGGAGGAATGTTGGGTGGTGGGTTTAGGTGGAGGCAGCGCCGAATCTGAGACAGGGGAGAAACTCGAGTGACGCGTCTGGTGAGGAGGGCGATCGGACAGCGTCGGGCGTCGTCAGGGAAGGGGAGATCACCGGGAAGGGGGGTGGTCGTCGGAGTGGATGGGCGGCGGAGAAGGTGAGTATTCTCTCGTCAGAGGAGAGGAGAGAGAAAAAGCGAGAATAAAAAAAGAAAAAAAAAATAATGATATTATTATCTTTTTGAGGTGTTTTGGGGCTATTGATTTGAAAAAAATGAGCATGGGATTTTTAGAAAAGAATATTATCTTGGATAAGGAGGGGACTAGATTTGGGCTTCTGACTAAATACCCCGAGTTAACCGACCAAGAACCCACGGGCGGTTCTCTAATGGGAAGGTCACCTGCGACTTAATTGGTACGTACGTTGGAGTCATGCATGCGAAGTATGCATGGGTGTCGTTAGAGAAAATAACTCTGGATAAAAAGTTGGCAGATATTACTTGCGTTGTGTAAGACTATTAATTGTTTATTCTCATAATATATATGACCATGCAATATTAACAAATATTTTTCTTTTTTGGTACTCAAAGGTTGCTTTTAT
>OY986963.1:23827119-23977333 GCA_963920575.1 Narthecium ossifragum
TGTAGTGGAAATGCCTAGCATGCCGATCGGGCAGCTAGAGAGGCCTGAGAAGTTTAAGGGGCTGAATTTCAAGCAGTGGGTAGTAGAAAATGTTGTTCTACTTGACCACCCTTAAACTGGTCAGGTATCACACTAAGGATGAGTCTGTTCTAACTGAAGAACAGAGGAATGCTCATACCGTGGCTGTAATTCAGGCTTGGGGTCATTCTGACTTCCTATGCCGGAACTATATCCTCAACGGCTTGGACAACAAGATCTACAATGTGTACTTTCCCAAAAGAACCGTAAGGGAACTTTGGGAAGCCTTGGACAATAAGTACAAGGTGGATGACGCCTGCGCAAAGAAATTTGTTGTCGGTCCCATTCCTTGAGTACAAGATGGTAGACGGTAGAAGCGTTGTCGAACAAGTTGACGAACTTCAGCTCATCTACCATGACATGAATGCTGAAGGTTTTGATTCTGAATGAACCTGTCCCAAGTGGCGACAATGATAGAGAAACTGCCGTCTTCTTGGAAGGACTTCAAGAACTACCTAAAGCACAAACGAAAGGAGATGAGTCTTGAAGATCTCGTTTGGAGGCTGAAGATCGAGCATGATAACCGCAAGACCAATAAGAACAGCGGTCTAGGCATTTACTCTAAGTTCAACTTAGTGGAGAATGCTAGCGGTTTGAAGGGACAAGAAGCACAAGCGCTTTGATGAGGGCACTAAGGGAGGCAGCGGGTATCAGAAGTTCAAGGGCGAGTGCTTTGTCCTACGGAAAGGCAGGACAACGGGCCAAGGATTGCCGCAACCGCCCAAGTGCTCAAGGGAAGAAGAAGCCAGCTCCCAAGAGGAAGAGGATAGAAGCCAACATAGTTGAAGGTCTCAGTTCAGAGATGGATGACTTGCAACTGGTTGCAGTTGTCTCAGAGGTGAACCTTATCGGGAGCAACCCGAAGGAATGGTGGGTCGACACTGGCGCTACCCCCCACATCTGCTCCAATAGATGGATGTTTGACACCTACCAGGTAGTGGATGGAGAAACGCTGCTACATGGGAAACTCTGCAACCTCCAAGGTGGAAGGTAAAGGGGACTGTGCAGCTGAAGATGACGTCTGGGAAGGAGCTGTCCCTGACAGAAGTCCTTCATATGCCAGAGATACGCAAGAATCTAATCTCAGGTTCTGTGATAAGTAAGAAGGGCTTTCATGCTGGTCTTCGATTCTGATAAAGTCATTCTGGCTAAGAATGGCATGTACATTGGCAAGGGCTACATGACTAAGGGATTGTTTAAAATGAATGTAATGACTGTAATCCCCAAGGTCAAGACTACTGAAGCCTTAAAGGCTAGTGTATCTACTGTTACTCAATGTTGCCCAAGAGGGCTAATAAAGAGAAGCCTGCCTATGTGATTGAGTCCATTTAATTTATGGCATGGGAGATTAGGACATGTGAATAAAATTACATGAAAAGATTAATGTCCTTAAATCTTCTTCCTAAATTCACAATTGATAACGAACACAAATGCGAGATTTGTTTAGAAGCCAAATTAGCCAAGACTTCGCTTCAATCAGTTGAACGGAGCACTGAACCTTTACGTTTAGTACATACAGATGTTTGTGATCTGAAAATTATACAGTCTAGAGGTGGTAAGTAGGGGTGGGCAATTCGAGTTCGCGGCTCGAGTTCGGGTCGGGTCATACACTGACCCGTTTAACAAAAACACCCAACAGGTCCATAAACCCGAACCCGACCCAATTATAAACGGGTCAACCCGACCCGACCCGCCTAACCCGTTTAATAAACGGGTCGGGTCGGGTTCGGGTTAACCCGCCACTGCCCAGACGGAGAGGCGGCGCTCGGCGTGGGCGCCGGCGGCCGGATCTGGCCAGATTTGGCCATGAAACAGCCGGATCTGGCCCAGGAAAATAGCCAGATCTTCGTGGTCGAGGAGGTCAAGGGACGGCACTGTGGCGACCTCGGGCTCGGGGAGGTCGAGGACGGTGATGGGAAGGAGTGGAGGTGGGGGAAGAGGGCGCCGGGGGGGGGGGGGGGGGGGGGGGGGGGAGGAAGGGGGGCGCCGGGGGGGTGGGGAAGAGGGCGCCGGGGGCGAGGGAGAGTGATACGAGGACCAACTAAGCCAATCCAAGAAGAGACCCACGTCCCTTGCTTGGGTGGGCCCCACGCCATGGAACTGGCTGCAACCAGGTCCCTTTGGGCTTTCCTAAGCCCAACCAGCCAAAAGGATTCCTATTCCCTAGCTGGTTTGCTTACTTAATTGATTGCCTAGTTTAGTAGTTATCTTTATTGTGTCAGTTTCCTAGATTGAGTTTCAGTTTATGATTTGCTTAAATCAGTTCCTATTATGAGTCCTTGTTATTAGGAAGTTGAGATAAGATTGAGTCATATTAGGAAAGTCTGGTTACTTGCTGATTAAAGCAAGGTAGTATTCAGGTTGTAGTAGAAACTCTCTTGAGGCCTCTATAAAAGGACCTCCATAGCTTGTAATTATGCATGACGAATTATAAGAATAAAATAGAGTTATTAGTAGGATAATTTAGGAGTAGCTGCAGCCTAGTTTCCTCATAATCCACCAGCCACTTTCATCTCTCTCTACAGCCGGTCCTTCTCCATCACCGGTCTGAAGCTGTACAAAGTTGGAGCCCTCTACCTTACCCTTCTGTAGAACAGTGGGAAGCAATCATCAAACGATATTCTCCTACAAATCTGTCAAGCCCTACCAGATTTCAGATTTTCAGAGAAAATCCCATTCTAACTACAACTTGGATTGCAGAATCTCAACCTAGCTCTACCTGGATTAGGACTCCTTATACTCCACCTACCCCCGAGCTTCCCCTTGACCCAACCCATGAACAACACTCGCTGCCCCCTTACCCAACCACACCACATCCCAGCCCAGTCAACATCCATGAAGCTGCAGCCACCGACCTCACCTTTGTTGAAGAACTCCCCACACCATGTAACCTCCACCAAGGTCCCCCTCAAAGCCACCCAACCTCTCCACCCATAGCCATTCCATGTACAAACCTGCTGGCTCCCAACTCCATCTTTCCCCACTCCGGCGACAAACCTCAAGGAAGTCACGGTCTACCTCTGCCCAAGACTACTACCCTGACCTCCTACAGCCCTCTGAAGGATCTTATGGGGCAACAAAGGTCGTCCCCTAAACCTCCTAACCCCTTCCTCGACATTACCAAGCCCGGCTCCAAACCCCAACCACCAGAACCGACACCCATCCAGATTCACTCCATTGGGTCGAACCCCCATCCTCTCATCCCCCCCTTCTCCATGGGATCCAAACTCTGATGAACATCCCTTACCGGCGACCCAGTTCAGTTCCCTCTCAGTTGCTAGAGCCACTCAGGTATCTGATCAGATCAAATCAAATCACTACGGTTTGAACCTGATCAAACTTCGACTCCATCTCCTACAATTGGTCGAGTCAGATTGCAGCTTACAAGACTTGGTCAGATTTCATCCAAGCACAACCAGGTTTGGTTACACCAACCAGATCCGACCAAGCTCAGATCAGACCAGGCTAAGTCAGACTCAATTGGATGCAGCCAGAATGAATCCGGCTAGATCTGATTGCAGCCAGCCAAGCTCCATCAAGCTCAGTCAAACTGAACCTGATCAAGATCCAAATAGTGCAGCAGAAGCGTGGCCCAGCCGACTTCACTTCAGACTGGGCCAAAGCGAGCTTGACTCAGTATCAAGCCAAGACCCTGCACATCCGACCAGGCCATGGAGATCAGATCCCGTCCTTTGGTCATGGGCGACACTAATCATGGGACGTGACGAGGATGATCCAGGAGAACCATTGAAGATCCCATGCTTGGAGCCACCTGAACCATCAGATCGTCCCCCGGATGCTCCGTCCTCGGCACGACTGTATCCAGCCGCCGTCTTGGGTCTACTTCCACCTTGGAAGGATTTGATTCAGGTTGACCGAGTCTTTGACCTAGGACGCCAGCACTTGAGGTGGCCCAATCGTCGATCTACAGCCGCCCTCTACTTCTTGGAGTTCCAGAGGCCGCCATATCCACCTAAGTTTCAGCCTCCTCCTTCCAGACCGACAGCATGGCCCCCTGACTCGCCGCTTCGGATACCATTAGATCCACTATGGGACCGACCAGGTTTCTCACCACTGAGTCAAAAGTTGCAGTTGCGGTCCAGCCACGTCACTCCGGTCCAAGAAGAGCAGAGCCCTTTACCCTCAGCAAATTAAGGCCTTGAGGACAAGGCCAATTTCGAAGGGAGAGGGGATGATACGAGGACCAACTAAGCCAATCCAAGAAGGGACCCACGTCCTTGCTTGGGTGGGCCCACGCCATGGAACTGGCTGCAACCAGGTCCCTTTGGGCTTCCTAAGCCCAACCAGCCAAAAGGATTCCTATTCCCTAGCTGGTTTGCTTACTTAGTTGATTGCCTAGTTAGTAGTTATATTGATTGTGTCAGTTTCCTAGATTGAGTTGAGTTTATGATTTGCTTAAATCAGTTCCTATTATGAGTCCTTGTTATTAGGAAGTTGAGATAAGATTGAGTCTTATTAGAAAAGTCTGGTTACTTGCTGATTAAAGCAAGGTAGTATTCAGGTTGTAGTAGAACTCTCTTGAGGCCTCTATAAAAGGACCTCCATAGCTTGTAATTATGCATGACGAATTATAAGAATAAAATAGAGTTATTAGTAGGATAATTTAGGAGTAGCTGTAAACCTAGGAGTAGCTGTAACCTAGTTTCCTCATAATCCACCAGCCACCTTCATCTCTCTCTACAGCCGGTCCTTCTCCATCACCGGTCTCCTTCCCCGCTGCCGTCCACTCCTTCGCCACCATCATCACCACTACCAGCCATCACCCACGTTCTCCAAGGCTTAGATCTCCAAGAGAAGCCAGCCAACCATTGAGGAAACTGCAAGGTAATCCTCTTCTTCATCCGTCTCTCTCCTCCAGTTTTCAGCCTTCCCTGTCGAATACCTAGGGTGCTTCTCCTAAAACCCTAAAGGTATAGCTCGACCTAGCCATAGCTTTGGCTAAGGAGGAGCCGAAACTAGGCAAGAGACCAGATACGAAAGCCCTAGAGAAGGTGCATCGTATCAGAGAGGGCGCCGGGGGGTGGGGAAGAGGGTGCCGGGGGGCAAGGGGGAGAGGAAGAGGGCGCCGGGGGGGAGGAAGAGGGCTCCGGGGGGTGGGGAAGAGGGCGTCGGGGGCGAGGGAGAGGGCGCCGGGGGGTGGGGAAGAGAGGAGTGGAGGTGGGTCTGGTAGTGGGGGAGAGAGGAGTGGAGGAGTGGGCTTGGGTAGTGGGGGAGAGAGGAGTGGAGGAGTGGGCCTGGGTAGTGGGCCTAGTAGCCCAGTGGGTACTGCTGGATGGATAAGGAATAAACGGGTTAAATGGGTTGACCCGCGTAACCCGTGGGTCAACCCGACCCGACCCGACCCGTTTATGACCCGAACCCGATTATACCAAACCCGAACCCGTTTATTTCGGGTCGGGTCGGGTTCACGGGTTACGACCAGAATTGCCACCCCTAGTGAGAGGTATTTTATTACCTTTACCGATGATTGTACAAGGTACTGCTACATCTACTTAATGAGAAGTAAAGATGAAGTAGTAGAGATGTTCACTCATTATAAGAATGAAGTGGAGAATCAACTCGGTAAAAAGATAAAAATGCTGAGGAGTGATAGGGGAGGTGAGTATGAGTCACCTTTCGCCCAAATATGTGCCGAAAATGGTATTATTCATCAGACTACAACACCCTATTCTCCAGAACAAAATGGAATAGCAGAATGTAAGAATAGGACGCTAAAGGAAATGATGAATGCTATGCTTATAAGTTCAGGCTTACCCCATAACATGTGGGGGGAAGCAATACTTACGGCAAATCATTTGCTGAACAGACTACCGCACAAAAGGCTAGATAAGACGCCTTATGAACTATGGAAAGGTCGCATGCCTAGTTATAAGTTCTTAAGGGTTTGGGGATGTCTAGCAAAGGTACCAATTCCAGTTCCTAAATGAACTAGAATAGGACCAAAGACGGTAGATTGTGTGTTCATTGGATATGCACAAGATAGTAGTGCTTACCGATTTTTGGTTAATAAATCAAATAATCCTGAAGTGCATCTGAACACTGTATTAGAGGCTAGGGATGCTTCATTCTTCGAAAACGTATTCCCTTACAAGTCATCTCCTACATCAGAGGTTAGCGAAAGAGCTTATGAGAACACTAGGGAAGAAGGAATTCAAGGGTCCTCAATTCATGAAGAGGATGAGGAACCTAGACGGAGTAAGAGGGTGAGGAAAGAAACTTCATTCGGCCCAGATTTTCTAACATATTTATTAGAAAATGAGCCTCGAACATTCAAAGAGGCAATGTCAGCTCCAGATGCTCCTTCATGGAAGGAAGCAATGAATAGTGAAATTGATTCCATCATGCAGAACCATACATGAGAATTGGTTGATTTACCACCAGGTTGTAAACCTTTGGGTTACAAGTGGGTTTTCAAAAAGAAAATAAAAGCAGATGGAACGGTTGACAAATACAAGGCAAGGCTTGTTGTCAAGGGTTTCAAACAAACTAAAGGGGTGGACTATTTTGACACCTATTCTCCAGTCACTAGGAAAACCTCAATCATATTAATTATCGCCCTTATGGCTTTAAACAATCTGGATATACATCAAATGGATGTAAAGACAGCTTTCCTAAACGGTTATTTGGAAGAAGAGATCTACATGGAATAGCCCGAGGGGTTTGTGATTCCTGGGAAAGAAAAGAAAGTCTGCCGACTTGGTAAGTCTTTGTATGTGCTTAAACAAGCACCTAAACAGTGACATGAAAAGTTTGATCAAGTGATGTTGACAAACGGCGTTCGCATAAATGAGTGTGACAAATGCGTTTACATAAAAGGTGATAAAAAGGAATGTAAATTCCTATGTCTTTATGTAGATGACATGATCATCATTGGTAGCAGTGATGATATCATAAAAGCTACTAAGAGCATGTTGTCACGAAACTTCGATATGAAGGATATGGGCGTCGCTGATGTGATACTTGGTATGAAAATTACCAAGACTTCGAATGGATATATATTATCCCAAAGTCATTATATTAAGAAAATTCTTGATAAATTTGACAAAGGGGGTGAAGTTCTAGTAAGGACACCGCTAGATGTTAACTCGCATCTAAAGAAACACCACGGTGAATGTGTACAATAAATAGAATATTCCAGGATCATAGACAGTCTGATGTATATCATGAATTGCACTAGACCGGATATTGCTAACTCAGTAAACAGGCTGAGTAGATACACAAGCAATCCAAGTACAGATCACTGGAAGGCAGTTATCAGAGTCCTTAGATATCTAAGGT
Organism: Narthecium ossifragum; assembly: GCA_963920575.1. Classification (NCBI taxonomy): domain Eukaryota; kingdom Viridiplantae; phylum Streptophyta; class Magnoliopsida; order Dioscoreales; family Nartheciaceae; genus Narthecium; species Narthecium ossifragum. The sequence goes on from OY986963.1 coordinate 23,834,497, forward strand.
ACACAGAAAATTTTGGATTGCATTATACGAGATATCCAGCAGTACTAGAAGGTTATACATATGCAAACTGGATATCGGACTCCAATGACGCAAAATCCACAAGTGGATTTGTCTTTGTAATTGGAGGTGCGGCTGTGTCTTGGAAATCATCCAAGCATACTTGTATAGTAAGGTCTACTATGGAAGCTGAGTTCATAGCATTAGATCTAGCCGAGGAAGAAGCGGAATGGTTGCGTAACTTCCTAGAAGATATTCCTCTGTGGCCTAAACATGTGCCTCCTATCAGTATTCACTGTGACAGTCAGTCAGCAATAGGGAGAGCACAAAGCCACATGTATAATGGAAAATCTCGACATATACGACGACGACACAATTCAGTGAGGAAATTGTTGTCTACTGGTGTGATATCCATCGATTTCGTGAGATCAAAGGAAAATATTGCAGATCCACAAACCAAAGCCCTAATAAGAGATCTAGTGGATGTTTCATCGAGGGGAATGGGGCTGAAGCCCATGAAATGACTATACTCCTCAATGGCAACCCAACCTAGATAATCTGACAGACCCAGATTCTAGGTTCAATGGGACAACCGAATTGTGGGGGCAGTTGCTAAGATCACTCTTACCCATTTCTATGATGAGTGAGTGATAACCTGCATAATGTAAAGGTTAAGCTTATGCTTTTAATAATCCTTATTACTGATCGCTCACAAACGTTGTCGTTAAAACATTGCAAACTCAATCAAATATAAATTTATAATCCTTATTCAATCACTGCACTACTAGGTAGAAATAGCGGTGAAATTCGGAGTCGAACCACAGGGAAAACGTTGGAAATAAAAATTAATTCTCAAAACCCTAAAACTAAAGAAAAGAATCAAATATGGAATAGAGTTATCTAAATTAATAAAGAAAAGAAATAAAAGGTTGATCAATTCGAATAAATGGAGTAGTTACTTAGGAATTACTCAATCCGCCCTAGTTTCATTATTAGTCTTCTATAGTTATCATCTTGTTCCCTTCTCTCAACATTATGGATCATATGGTTACAAGCTCACATGAATCCCTAAAAGAAAGTAAATGTTCCCAACGGCATAACCTATATTTGCGTGACATATATTGTCTTTGGTCCTACGATTACCTAAAATTATACTACTCCTAATGACCTTGGCACAACCTATCTTCGCGTAGCATAGCTTCTCTAAAAGGCAAACCAATAACTTCATGAAAACTATCTCATAAATCTCTACAATCAATCACAGAAATCATGTAGTACTGAAAGTACGTCAAGGAACTCTGTTCCCTCAACTCTATTAACATTAAAACCGTATTCATGAGATCATGCATCGAGAAGTTCATAAGAATCCAACTAAAGAAAAACCAAAACTACACTAGGGTTTCATGAATAATCCTAAATATAATACTTAGCAACTCATCTTTTGGATGAAAGCCATCGGGTTGGAATATGAAGCTGTCACCATCCACGTCCTCTCCGTCTTCTTCTTCCTCCTCCAAAGATTGTCAAAAAGATGAAAATTTCGGCTGGAATAACCCCTTTTTATAATAGAAACCCTTAACCTCGGAATTAGGAGTTATAGTTGAACTTAAACTCTAATATCTCTAAATTCCGGATTGCTGACCTCATCGAAGCGATCCATCGGACTCAAATCCGATCCATCGCTCTAGTCGGTTTGACTGGGTCATTAACTGCCACGTCATCAGCTTCCTTATTCTTCAGCTTCTACTCAAACTCTAACTTTGAGTCAATTCTGGGGCCAATCTATACGGAATTTGACAAAGTCTTCAACATGAGAGTTATAGATATGGAAGTCTTCTGTCATCTCCAAATTATTTCATAATATTCTTTTAAGCTTCGACGGTGCAGCTTCCCAGCTTATGTACTTCCATGTATTCTTCAAATCTGCTATCACACCATCAAGAATCTCGCAAAGTGTCCAACAGAAAGGTTGTAGATCTCTGAGGTGTCTACAATATCCCGAAGTATCAAAATATTTGGATCTTTGTCAAATATCTAACGAATATATTACTAAAGGTCAACGAAGCAGTTTATTTAGTCATTTTGGCCGAATTTCCTGCATTTCTTCTCAAAGCATGATTAAACCTGAAATCAACTAACAAACTATTAAATACAACTACTCTATGCCTAACAAAGGTAATTTAAGGGGTTTAATTATGAATAATTAGTAACTTATCACACCTCCCAACTTATACTTTGCTAGTTCTTGAGCAAAGAAAAGATAAAAAGAAAGCAATAAATCTAACTAGCCACTTTCGTAGGTCTCACGATTGCACTTAGCATGTGCAACAAGCTTTTAAACCCCTGGGTTACCCCAGTGGAGGAGTTATAGTCTTTTGAGGGTTTTCAGGGATGACACCCACAAACATCAATACATTCCCTTGAATATGTCATTAGAAATCTATCATAATATTCATCAACTCTAATGCATGAAATAGTTTTAATATCCATAAATATACCCTTCAACTCATATTCACATAAAAATATAGTAAATCAAAACATATCATAACATATTTCTAACACTTCAACATGTTTAATCATGATTAAAAATAACTTTAACACTCCTGTGTGTGAATGGGGTTCTACATGCTTCAGAGTATCAATCATATCTAAACACTTCAACTATTCAAGATCACAATCCTATTCAGCACATATTTTCCACTCATCACATAGCAATCTCTGTTTTTTTTTCATTTTTTTTCTGCTGGAATTTCAACTGTTTTACGCGAACAACACACCTTGTTAGACACATTGTCCGGTTACTAAGTATGAAACCCTTTTTTTATTCCAGAAAATTCAACTGTTTTACGCGAACATCACGCTGGTTAGGCACACTGCCCGGTTACTAAGTTGAAAATCCATTTTTTTCCCCCGGAAAATTCAACCGTTTTGCGCAAACACTATGCTGGTTAGGCACACTGCCCGGTTACTAAGTTGAAAGTTCCTTTTTCCGCATACTCAGATAATTGCATGTGTTCATGTATTTTCTGTATTATGACATAGAATACTAAAGCTATCCTAGTATCATGCTTAGAATCTAATATCAACCCCTTAACATATGGAAGTGAACATATGCATTAGGATATGTCAAGCTATCCTTAGATCATGGTAAAAGTGTTAAAATATAGAAATAGTGTCATGCATAGCAAAATTTACTATCCCTTATATGACATACAAATCTCAGAATAATTCATAACATAAATTTCTAAAACATGCATCTTTGTCAAATCATATCATAATTTCATTCTTTTGACATAATTCAAGGGATGTATAATATTTGGTTACCAGAAAAAGAATATGAGCATGAAATTTATGAATGCTACCACCCAACTTAAATGTAATTGTCCCCAATTATACTAAGTCATAAAAATAAATCAAATATAAAGGGTAGAGATAACCATAATGAAGGCTTCAGAAATAGATTTCTCTCTTTTCGAATTTTAGTTTAGGCACCACCATCATTGAATAAATATTTCCTTCCCCACCATAACCTGTCACAGAAATATATACCTTTCCAAAAAGATCAAATATAACAAATAAAAGTCCGAAAAGGTATTAGAATCATAGAAAATTTTGGCAGAGTCTCCTTTGTATTTTCATGATAAATTGATCTGTATAAACATTCACCACACAAAAATATAACATGTACAGAAAAATAGTAAAGGAGATAATACATAAAAAATAATCTTCTAGACATCACAGATAAGGAAATAAAGGACCAAAATATCCAACCAGGGCAATCATCAGTTAGCATCCGCATAAAACATCATCACACACACGGCGGCCGCCCGCGGCGAGATCAAAAACGAAATCGGCGAAAATAAGGAGAATTTAACATCGGATGTTGCTCTAGGACGTCTAGAAGATCAAATAATGGTCAACATGGTCATGATTAAAGATCTATACCCGTCCGATCAGAAATCGGATCACTGTAGCACATGGATCATGTCTAGCAACAATCGGACGGCTAAAACTCGCCGGCGGGTGATCGACGGTGAAACGGCTTCGCCGGAGGACGAGAAGGGTACAGGAAGAATCGTGGAGGTCAGAGAAGTTGTCTGGTGAGATCTGATCGAAGAATGGGGGTCCCCAGGTGGTAGAACGGAGGTGGCCGGAACGAAGTTCGATGATGGCTGGAATTGGATTCCGATGATCGAGGCTCCAATCAAGTACGGGGACGATTGAGGAAGGATCGTGGAAGGCCAAGGAACTGTCATATGTTGTCTGATTGAAGAATTGGGCTTCCAAGCGGCGGATTGAAGGTGGTCGGAGGGGCAGAGACTATCGGAGTTTGAATCCGATGATCCAGGCGGCAATGAATCGCTTTGATGGTGGAGGAAGGTTCGTGGTGGCCTGAGGAAGCTTCTGGTGGTGTTCTGGGGTGGTGAACGGCCGTGGATGATGGTGAAGATGACGGCCGTGGGGCTCACCTACGTCGGAGGAGACAGACATGATGGTGAAGAAGGTCATGGGAGGGTAGGGGGAAGCATGGCGAAGGTGTTGGTGGTGATTTGGAGGGCTGGGGACGACCGGAGATACTGCGATGGGCGGCGCTGGGTAACGGCTCGGGGACGAGCCGATGAGCCAGGCGGAGCCGAGACGATGATGCCTCGGCTCGATGGTGAGCTGACTACACAGTCCCGATCGGTCGCTCCCATGTCCGACCGATCGCTCTTGGCGATGGGCTCCAGGTCCAAGTCCGAGAAAATCAAATTTAGTAGCTGTAAAAATCAGAAAAATTGTCAGAAATTCCTAAAAAGTGTAAAATAAAGAAAGGGAGAAATAATAAACATAAGAATGTAACTAAGCAAAGAAAACGAGTTAAGAGAAAATCAATTAGTTAACCATCGAAATCCCCGGCAACGGCGCCAAAAATTGATCGCTCACAAACGTTGTCGTTAAAACGTTACAAACTCAATCAAATATAAATTTATAATCCTTTTTCAATCACTACACTACTAGGTAGAAATAGCGGTGAAATCCGGAGTCGAACCACAGGGAAAACGTTGGAAATCAAAATCAATTCTCAAAACCCTAAAACTAAAGAAAAGAATCAAATATAGAATAGAGTTATCTAAATTAATAAAGAAAAGAAATAAAAGGTTGATCAATTCGAATCAATGTAGTAGTTACTTAGGAATTATTCAATCCGCCCTAGTTTCATTATTAGTCTTCTCTAATTATCATCTTGTTCCCTTCTCTCAACATTATGGATCATATGGCTACAAGCTCATATAAATCCCTAAAAGAAAGTTAATGTTCCCAACGACATAACCTATCTTTGCTTGGCGTAGATTGTCTTTGGTCCTACGATTACCTTAAATTATACTACTCCTAATGACCTTGGCACAACCTATCTTCGTGTAGCATAGCTTATCTCAAAGGCAAACCAATAACTTCATGAAAACTATCTCATAAATCTCTACAATCAATCACAGAAATCATGTAGGACTTAAAATACGTCAAGGACTATGTTCCCTCTAAACATTAAAACCGTATTCATGAGATCATGCATCGAGAAGTTCACAAGAATCCAACTAAAGAAAAACCAAAACTACACTAGAATTTCATGAATAATCATAAATACAATAATTAGCAACTCATCTTTTGGATGAGAGCCATCGGGTTGGAATATTAAGCTGTCACCATCCACGTCCTCTCCATCTTCTTCATCCTCCTCCAAAGATTGTCAAAAAGATGAAAATTTCGGCTGGAATAACCCCTTTTTATAATAGAAACCCTTAACCTCGGAATTAGGAGTTATAGTTGAACTTAAACTCTAATTTTCCTAAATTCCGGGTTGCTGATGTCATCGGAGCGATCCATCGGACTCAAATCCGATCCATCGCTCTAGTCGGTCTGACTGGGTCATTAACTGCCACGTCATCAGCTTCCTTATTCTTCAGCTTCTACTCAAACTCTAATTTGGAGTCAATTCTGGGGCCAATCTATACGGAATCTGACAAAGTCTTCAACATGAGAGTTATAGATATGGAAGTCTTCTGTCATCTCCAAATTATTTCATAATATTCTGATTAATATAGAATATTTGGAGAATATTCTCTTGAGCTTGGACGGTGCAGCTTCCAGCTTATATACTTCCATGTATTTTTCAAATCTTATATCACACCATCCATAATCTCTCAAAGTGTCCAACAGAAAGGTTGTAGATCTCTGAGGTATCTACAATATCGCGAAGTTTCAGAATATTTGGATATTTTTCAAATATCTTGCGATTATATTACTAACGGTCGAAGAAGCAGTTTATTTAGTCATTTTGGCCGAATTTCCTGCATTTCTTCTCAAAGCATGATTAAACCTGAAATCAACTAACAAACTATTAAATACAACTACTCTAGGCCTAACAAAGGTAATTTAAGGGGTTTAATTATGAATAATTAGTGACTTATCAATTACTCTATAAGTAAAAGCATGGCAGGATGCTCTTAATAAGATATCACCTATATCGAGTGAGAAGGGGCCGCTTCTATGAGAACGTTTTAAGGGCTAGTTCTCTAAAGCACTCGAAGAATTCTACCATGCATGTACAGGGCCGAAATGGGCGCAACAAATGAGCCAACAATGGTATAAGAAATGTGTTGTGTAAGCAATGTTGTCTTGGTGTACATAAAAGCTGAGCAGTTCAAGACATCGCGTTTACTGTTTAGCAAGCACATCCGATAGTGTTTTACTAAGGAAGGTTCAAAGCCGAAAGCTACATCTCCTGATGCTACAAGTTTCTTCTGTCACGCCCCGCCCCAATTTAATATAAAATATCCCAAAGATTACTCAAAAATTCGACATGTCCCTTAGGCACAGGCACATGAGATCACAATTACAACCTGTCAAAAGATACATAATTCACACATCCTATGATAATTCATCTGGTATTTACAATACTTATCACAATTTCATTTCTTCACATTTCTTTCATTCATTCATGTACATAAGGTTTCAGTCATCAAATACATGATTTTGGCCACGAGACTGCCATATACAAATTTTCAGCATATACAGGCGTCAAAACAACAAATTGAGAGTTAAAGGTAGAGTACAAAAATAATTTGGGACACAACCCACAACTCCCCACCTATTACAAAGCTAACTCTCAATTAATAAACACAAAAAGACGCCTCGTCACTGCGGATCACCTCCCTGGGGTGTACTGGTCTCGGGCCTACCTCCTGCACAACAAAAACCAAAGGAAAATGAGCTCGAAAGCCCAGTAGGAGTCACCTGGCACACTCTAGGACACTGGTGTACACCCACCTATCCTAGTATACTGCCCAAGTATGGTCTGGCTAGTATGGGTAAGTCTTACATGCACAACACCGCGTCCGGCCGCCAACGCTAGCCCATACCCCTATAGACTCTATACCCGGCCCCAGTACACTAGTATAGGACAACATCCACCTATCCTAGTTTACTGATCCTAGTATGGTCTGGCTAGTCTGGGCAGTCTTACATGCACAGCACCGCGTCCGGCCGCCAACGCTCACCCAGACCCCTATAGACTCTATACAGGCCTCAGTATACTAGTATAGGACAACATCCACCTATCCTAGTTTACTGATCCTAGTATAGTCTGGCTAGTCTGGGCAGTCTTACATGCACAGCACCGCGTCCGGCCGCCAACGCTCACCCAGACCCCTATAAACTCTATACAGGCCTCAATATACTAGTATAGGCAATACCACCTCAAATCAGATCATCAAATCAGATCAAAACCTCGAGTCAAGTCAAAGTCCTTGATCGACATACGGAGATCAAAATCCATCCGTCAACTCGTCGACATATCCCCTAGACTCTGACTAGTCTAGCCACAGGACCTGACTAGACCCAACCACGATCCCTGTCCTAAGACAGCCTGACATTCCTAGCATATATGCATAAGCTACACAACATCATAATATAATCAAATATAGAAATTCATAAGTTCTCATATATGCATACAATACAGGAAAAGCTTAGTATAACATTCCATAGCATGATTAAGCAAGTACAGGGCTCAACTAACCCAACACATCATAACATTGCATACAACCATTATCACAGAGGTATAGTTATACAACATGGCATATAGCACAACATTGCATCACATATATATATAACACAACATATATCAAACAATCATACAATTCCTAGGATGAGGTAACTCCTACCTCGAGAAGACCATCGGCAAGAGCTCGCTATCTCCTACCGTCCAAATCTAACTCTGAAGCCTATCGATCGCGCCATCGATCACCTAAAAGTAAGACGGAAAAATGAGGAATACATCCCAAGAGTCTGATCATCCTCAAGGAGCACAATCCTCAAAATATCAGCCCAGAGGCCACCAAAAACTCCAGCTAAATCCCCAGCTAAAACCCCATAAAACAGACATTGCAGGAAATACTGTAGCAGCTGGGCCTTAAACAAGTTTGCTGTCTTTGAGTAATTACAGGAATAAATCCAGACAATAATGCATGAAACAAGAGGTAGTTCTGGAAAGAACACATCACACTCTTCAATCTCGTGAAAAGAAACTTCATGAATTATCAATAGATAGTGATCAAAACTCAAGGAAAACATCACTAATCGGATTTTACTGTTCATCAGTGCAGAAAACGGGGCAGCAACATGAAAAGCTCATATCTTGATCGTTCCTTGGACAAATTCCACAAAGCCAATAACGGATTAGCTTGCCAAACAAACTGATCTTCACTTCATACAAAATCTGATCAAAAACCATAAAATAATCTAATCAAAATAATCATATTTCATAAGAGAAATCTGTTTTTCCTTGAAAAACAGGACATGAACCTTTCCAAAGCTTTTTGAGACATTCCTTGATCATTTCCTCTGAAAAAGAAGCGGAAATCATGCAGAGAACGACTACATAAACCATCAATTACAAAGCTTCAGAGAAAACATCGACAAAATGGATCAAAATCCATCCCAAAAACAAGCTCATTTCCAGCCAAAACAGAGAGAGACAGAGCAGCTGCTATAGGCTTAAGCTCCGTGAAATCTCTCCAACAAAACCTCATAAAATCATCATAAAACCTCACCTATGTGCTGTTTACAAAGTGTACCTCAAAATCAACTCATAAAACATGAAGATCTATGCTCAAATCACAAAGAAATTAAAGGTCTTAACCCTACCTCATAAAAGATTTCAACTTCCTTAGCTAATCAAACCTCCTCCTCCTCCTCCATGCTTGCCGGAGTTCAGCTGGCCTCCTTGGTAAGACCCTCACCATCGGCTCACCCAAAAACTCAAGAAATTTCAGCGAGATCCCACCTTCGTCTCTCTCAACTTCTCACTCTCTCTCCCCCTTATCTTCTCAGCCAAACCCGTGAAAGAAAGGAGGGATAAGGAGATAGAAAAATATCAAGGAAGAGGACTATCGATTTCTCTAGAAGGAGGGGTGGGTTTTTGCATAAAACCCCTCGCAAAACCTGGAATTACACGAAAGGTCCCCCGAATCTTACAGAAAAGCCCTTATTTGAAAATAGGCCCTTACATTTTCGGTACTCTCAAATGCATTAGGATCATACAGCATTTGATCAGCCACCGGCCATCGCCCGTCGGCAACCCGCATCCGTCCGGGCGGTCGCCGGACCGGCGCTGGCGACGGTGACGTGTGCGTCCACGCGAGCATTTTTGCATACGTGGCAGGTGACTGTTCATCTTCCTGAACAGTCACAATTGGGCTGAGCCACATTAAGTGAGCCATCAATTCACCAGAAATGGGCTGAGTCAGTTATGACTCTTGGTCTTCCCATGATATTCATGACTGGGCAGTTATAGATGAGGTGGCAGCCCATGTTCTCCTGGGTGACTGTTACTGATGACGTGGCGCCTGTTCAGCTCCCCACTAAGTAGCAGTTACTGATGATGTGACGCTGACGTGGTAGCGGTTACTGATGGCGTGGCGAGTCTCTTCACCTCCCCACTAAATGGCAGATCAACTAGCCTGTAAATAGGACCCGCATTCGAAGCTTGCTCATGCATACACTCTTCACCACACCACTTGTATAATAGAGGGTCCTGATTGAGAGTACCATACCATCTTGGAGCTCGAAAGGCGATCGGACGGCCAGCTTCCCTCCAATCGCGGTGGATCGTTGTACGCTGGGAGCTTTTTGCCTGAAGAACAAGAAGCAAGGGGTGGTGGGCAAATATAGCTTAAGGGTACAGTGTGACACACTGCCCTCGATCAAGCGGAGTTTCTTCGTCGGATTCGTCTTACTTCTCTTTCATTCCTTCTCCGGATTAACAGTATGTGAACTTTGTTTGTTTTGTTAAAAAAATCGATTATAAAGGATTACTTACTATTTTAGTAAAAGCAATAATCCTAGTTGTTTTATTTCCAATAAAACCCATGTTGATGGAGCTGAAGACATTCCAAGAGTATCAAGAAAAGTTGAGAACCAATGCCGGCGACAAGAACGCAACTGATTTAATCTCCAACAGACTGTTCATGATTTATTGCGGGAGTAATCACGTGGTTACATACTTTAAAACTCTCGTTTGACAATGGCAAAATATGACATCCCTGCCTATGCACAGTTTCTTCTACAGGGAGCTTCAAGCTTTGTTCGGGTAAGAGGCTCACATGAAATACCATGAAACTTACTTTGTTTACAGCATGGAACTTGCTCGAAAACCTTTTGTTCGAGGATTAATATATGGTTGCAGGAGATACTAAAATCAGGGGCAACAAAAATTGGAGTTATGGGAATACCACCAATTGGTTGCGTGCCATCACAAAGAACTCAAGCTGGAGGGCCTTCGAGAGACTCTGCATCCGTTCGTAACAAACTAGAAAATGACTACAATGCAAACCTTGCGAAGGAGATAGAAAGACTAAATAAGAAAAGTCCAGTAGCGAAGCTAGTATACATAGATATTTTATTCACAAACAGCTGGTCATTCATATACACACACATGGTTGCCATGAAAGACCGGATTCAAGCTCGACTCCCTTGAAAGCTTTATTAACCGCCCTATCCGGGATCTCGGGAACTCCCTAATCTTCTGACCTTACGTACTTCCAATGAACCCGGGTCAACGACATTCCTGGATACAAAATCAAGACCACAAATACCCCCCAAGTATCCCACCTTCCACTGTATATAAAGCTAGCTGCAGAGATCCATGCAACTCTCTCATCATATATTTCTTTATTGACATACATACAAATCCACGAAAGAGATAGCTATGATGATGTCTCTCTCTTTTCAAAGATGTACACCCATTTCTTTCTGTATTCTTATGGTCTTGCTTCTCTGCCGGCTTCCTCTGACAGTGACGACGGTTCCTATAGTGCCGGCGGTGATCATATTCGGCGACTCGATCGTGGATACGGGGAACAACAATCTCCTGGTCAGTGTTATTAGGAGCAACTTCCCTCCTTATGGCAGAGATTTTAAGGACCACGAGCCCACCGGACGGTTCTCTAATGGGAGGGTCACCTCCGACTTTATTGGTACGTACGCTGGAGCTAGTCATGCATGCATGCAATGCATGGTCAGTAATTGGATTAATATTTTTTTATGGGAATAATAATTAGATTAATATATTGTTGCTGTTATTCTTGGGATTCCTTCTTTTTTGCTACTTATATATATTGTTTTTCTAGTTCTTTGATTTCATAAAATTAGTGTCCTAGAATGAATGTCGCACTTAGGTTTTCGTGAGACTCTTAAGAGAAATTAACTTTGGATCAAAACATGGCAGATATTACTTGCGTGTGTTGTGTAGGAATATTTATTGTTCATTCTAATGATATGAATATAAAATGTTAATAAATATTTTTCTATTTGTTACTGAAAAAATTTGCTTTTATCTTCAGCTTCAAAACTGGGAGTAAAGGAGCTTGTGCCATCTTATTCAAACTCCGATTTAGGAACACAAGACCTTCTTACTGGCGTATCTTTCGCCTCTGGTGGCACCGGATACGACCCTCTCACATCTGGAATAGCGGTACTCCATGATTTTCAACTGCTATATAAACTATCATTACAATTACATGCATGGCCTTATAGAACTCATTGTTCGACTTCTCTTTTCTTGACAATTTCAGGCAGTCATACCCATGTCGATGGAGCTAAAGATGTTCCAAGAGTATCAAAAAAAGTTGAGAACCATTGCCGGCGAGAAGAACACAAGTGATTTGATCTCCAACAGTCTGTTTATGATTTGTTGCGGGAGTAATGACGTGGTTACATACTTTAACTCTCCTTTGACAATGGCAAAATATGACATCCCTGCCTATGCACAGTTTCTTGTACAGGCAGCTTCAAGCTTTGTTCAGGTAAAAGGCTCACATGAAATACCATGAAACTTACTTTGTTTACAGCATGGAACTTACTCGAAAACCTTTTGTTTGAGGATTAATATATGGTTGCAGGAGATAATAAAATCAGGGGCAACAAAAATTGGAGTTATGGGAATACCACCAATTGGTTGCGTGCCATCACAAAGAACTCAAGCTGGAGGGCCTTCGAGAGACTGTGCATCCGATCGTAACAAACTAGCAAATGACTACAATGCAAACCTTGCGAAGGAGATAGAAAGACTAAATAAGAAAAGTCCAGTAGTGAAGCTAATATACATAGATATTTACTCTCCTCTTTTAGATCTCATTGAACATCCTGGTACTCATGGTACGTATGCCAGTGTTATAGAAACTAGATATGTGACAAATTTTATTTCTTCTTGTTTTTTTTCCTAACTCATCATGCAAGTACTTGGATTATCTGGTCCATAGATCAAATTGTTGCTATTTTTACAGGATTTGAATTTTCCACAAAAGGATGCTGTGGAACAGGAGACCTCGAGGTATCGATCTTATGTAACCCTGCCTCAAAGACATGCCCAAACGCTTCAAAGTATGTTTTCTGGGATAGTTATCACCCTACTGAGAAAGCATATGAGATCCTTGTGGATGAACTTCTCAAAAAATATATCCACTACTTGAATTAGGAAGATGCTACATGGTGTACGTCTCTAGCTAGACTGAATTAGATATGAGTCTTTCATTATCGGCATAGAGTTGTTGTAATTAATCTCTACGAAGAAAGTGACCATTTCTTGTAATTCATGAGTGTTTTGATTGTCAATTTTCTAGCGCTTTCTATCTATTTCTTCTTCGGAATGTAATCAAATATTCTTTTTTGGGGGCCAGTATATCTATCGTTCATCTGTATCTATTTTGTTTCAAAAATTTGAGATATCATATTGGCAGCAATTATTATACCCATAAAGTGTTTTGATTTCTATGATCGATCACTAGTGCTCGGTATTGGACTCATCATATAAGTGCATCAAGAACAAGGATTATTGATGGACAAGTAAATGGACAACGACAATGTCTAGCATCCCTACAAAACGCCTTCAAAATGGGGTTTTTGTTTCTCTGACACCATCGGCCTAAATCTATTTACATCTAGTATCCGAATCTCAGTCAGTATTTCAATAATGATCTTGAGTCATTGGATGAGATTTATTCAGTATGATTGATGTGAGGGAAGTGATGGTAAGAGAAAACAAAACCCTCAAAATGGAGCTATTTATGAAAATTTTTTTTTTTTAAAAGACGGCTATAATTCACAGTTCGACGCAAGCTCACAATTAAAAAGTCAAGTAATCCTTTGTCAAAAATTGCCCGAGTGGTGTCTAGTCCAACTCATATATATGCTAGTGGGCTCCCAGACAACATAGCACGATTATTGGTGTCTAATCGAACTCATATATACACTACAAGAAATGTTAGTTTCTATAACTAGTTTTTTGGTGACCAAGCATTTGTAGTCACTAAACATACCCTTTTTGTGACTAAACAAAAATTTGGTCGCACCACATAGACCAGGTGGTGATGAGGTTAGTATTTGCGACCATCTAAACATTATAACAAAAACTTAGTTGCCAAAAATACTATTTGGTCTTTACAAAGCCTTTTGTGACCAATCTAATGCTGTTTCATCGATGAATTGTTCATTGGTCGCAATAAGTTTGCTAATTAAGAGCTATTGTGAATTGTGACTAACACTATTGGTTGCAGTAGCATACTTTGTGGTGACCAAGTTTTGATCGCAATAAATAACTGAAGTTCCAATAGTATACTTTACATGACCAGCTTTGTAAGGGCCTAAGTGTAAAATCCCCACCTAACCCCACTACCTCTCTTCTTCTCTCATGATATTTTCTCCTCTCTCTTTATCCTAACCTCACAACCAGATTCGAAGGGGAGAGAGAGAGAGGGGCAAGGAGAAGAGAAGGGGCAAGGGAGAGGGCGTGGGTGGAGGAAGGTAGAGATCGCCGGCGCCGGAGGAAGAGAGGGAGAGATCGACCGTGTGGGAGGGAGAGATCGAGAGGATCGGGAAGGTTGAGCTCGCCGAGAAATGGGAAGATCCTGGTGGGATTTCGTCGGATCCCTTCTTCCTTTCAGCATAGGTAAGCTTCTACTTTCTCCCTCCTTCGATTCTGTGTTTTTGGTGGGTTTCCGGAGAGTTTCAGGGTGAGTTTTGGGGTTTTTGTGGGTTTCTCCGGCGAATGGTCACCGAAGACGACGTCGGAGTTGACGCCGCTCCTCTTCCCGGTGACTGCAGCGTTGGGAAGGGGGTGGCGGTGAACCCCGACGCCGTCCTCTCTCTGTCATTGGAGTTTCCCAAGTTGTTTTCCTCCCTCCCGGCCATGGATTCCGGTGATGATTTGGCCGGCCATGGATTCCGGCGAGGATTCGGCCGGCCATTCTCTGGTCGTAGCCGCGCGACCTTCTTGGGAATCTTGTGCTAGAGACATCACATGGGTTCCTCTTCTTCCTTGGTGGTTTACCTGGTGCTTTAGCCCCTTTCTAATGGAGATCCGACGGGGTTTCGGTGTGAGCTCTAGTGATCTTCTATGGGAGGAAGCTGACACTGTGCGCGGTGCACGTTAGCGCGTCGTCTGCCTGGTGCACTGATCAGTGCCATGTGCACGCAGTGCATGTTAGCTGTATGCTAACGTGCTCCCAAAGCCTCCTGACGCCTGTTTTCATTGGTTTTCGCGTTGTTTCGATCGACTTTCGAGCTAGATCTAATGCTAGTAGTCTTATTTTCATTTTGGGGCTCTATAGGGTAGTAATCTTGATTCTTGTGCTTTAGGCGATCGATTGAGTGGCCGTCAGGTGTCGGAGTGTGACGTGGGTTCCCGGACTTAAAGTTTACGCTTGGATTGCTTCCTTGAGGTAGGAGTTACCTTATAATAGGATTTGAGTGAATGCATGTAATGTTTTGTTATGTATGATATATGATGTGTTGTGTTTATGTTATGTTGTGCTCTGGTTGGTAATGTGGTGCCATGCTTGCCTTTATGTGATGCTTAGACCGGTTGGGTTGGCCGAGCCTAGCACTGGGTCTTTGATGCCAGGGTAATCTATGATATGATGTGTATATTTGTTGATGATCTCTGTTGGACTTGTCGAGTCTATTTTTTTCTTGGTGATGCTATGATTGCATGATGGACTGGTGGAGCCAGTTTATCGCTCACAAACGTTGTCGTTAAAACGTTGCTAACCTCAATCAAATCTTAAATTTATGTCCTTATTCAATCACTAATACTACTACGTAGACTAGCGGTGAAATCCGGAGTCGAACCACAGGGAAAACGTTGGAAACTGAAAATCAATTCACGAAACTGATTCCTAAACGGAGTAATCAAAAGTAGGGTTGAATTATCTAAAAAAACTATCTAAGAAAGCAAGTAAAATGATCGGGATTGGAACCAAGTGATGAATTACCTAGGGATTACTCAATCCACCCTAGCTTCACCTTCAATCTTCTCTAGTTATCCTCTTGTTCACTTCTCTCAACATTATGGATCATATTGCTACAAGCTCACATGAATCCCTAAAATAAGATTTATGTTTCTAACAGCATAGCCTATCTTTCTTGGTGTAGGTTGTCTTCGATCCTACGATTACTTTAAGTTATACTACTCCTAATGACCTTGGCACAACCTATCCTAGCATAGCATAGCCTATCTCAAAAGCAAACCATAAATCACATGAAAACCATCTCATAAATCTGTATAAAATACGACTGAAAATACTTCAAAGGAACTCTGTTCCCTCAAATCTCTAATCATTAAAACCATATTTATGATATCATGTTGAAAAGAAGTTTACAAGAATTAAACCAAAGAAAATCAAAAGCTACACTAGGGTTTTATGATATCCCTAAGTTTAGAATTAATTACTCATCTTCTGGGAAAGATCCATAGGTTTTGGGAAGGAAGCCGTCGATCCCCGCGGAAAGATCTCCATCTTCAAAACCCTAGCCTTCTCCTCCAAAAGTGGTCCAAAAGATGAGAAATTCGGCTGGAAAAGGTGATGAGTGCATGAAAGTGCACTCTGAACAGTCTTATAACCATCTCAATTGCTAGATTATTATCCCTAATCAGTATCTTTATTACTATTTTTATATCTATATATTGCTTCACATGGTTGTTTGGAAAATGCAGGAAATTGGAGCTAAAAGAAGCTGAAAAGAGTATATGGATCAGCTTCAACAATTAATCTGTACCTGCTCGTGAAGAACCAGATGATGTGCCATATATGGTTCGAAAGCTCTTGAAGTCTAGATTCTGGAGAATTTTACGGTTTGTGATTCCGAGTTTCCTAGATGAAGTTATGGCAATTTCAGTACTGATGCGCAGTCTGAATGGCAGAAAGGAAAATAAGCTGAAAGTCCGAGCGATCCGCCGATCGATCGGACCACGCAAAAACGTGACAGAACATGTGTTTTTTAGCCATAACGCATCCGATCAATCCCTCCATCGCTCCTATGGGGTCCGATCGATCCGACACCAATTGTCCGATCGATCGGACTCCGAAAAAGCCAAAATCAGCGGATTTTAACGCATCCGATCGATCCAGCGCCCATACTTCGATCGATCGGACACGTGCGAAGTTAGAAGTTGAAGATTTTAACGCATCCGATCGATCCAGCACCCCGAGAAGGATCGATCGGACGTTCCCAGTGAATTAAATCAACGGTTTAGATCAAATCCATTGATGGAGAGACTTTGGGGCTATAAATAGGACTCTTTCTAGGGTTTGAGGGGGACTTCTTGGACGTTTTTGGAGGCTCTTTCTGGACCTTTTCAAGAGGAAGAAGATGAAGGAATCCCCATCCATGGCCGAGTAATCCGCGGGCATGGCGGACAGATGATCTAGCGAGGATTAGGGTTTCTTCTCCAACAATGGTTCATAGTTTTTAATCTTTATTGTTAAATTCTTCTTATGTATTGGATCTTCGCAGATTGCTTTGTGGTTAAACATTATTATAAATCCAGTCATGCTTCTTTTATGATATTGTGATCCCATAGTTATCTCCTTTGATTCTCCTACCGAGTCTTGCGAGACCTTTGCTATACATTGCCCGTAGTGACAGCTGATATTGTGTATTCTTAGGGATCTTGTTAGATAAGGTTGGGGCTCTATACCGTGAGATCTTTGCAATGCATTGCCGATTGTGAGAGTTGGTATTGTGTATTCTTAGAGATCCGGTTAGAGTTAGGGCTTTGTCCCGATGAACTTTTGCTGCGCGTTGCCTGTAGTGACAGCCGGTATCGTGTATTCTTAGGTTTGGTTGGATGAAGTTAGAACTATAAAAAGGAAGAACCAATCGTAGGAAGAGATATATATTTATATTTTATCAGATTCATAATTCTATATCTTTCGGTTAAGGCGATTGGGATGTGAATCCCTTGACTGAGTATCATATGAACCATTGAGAAGAAAAGAACTTAAATCCGAGTGAAGTGATTCCTGAAGCCTAGCCTTATCAAAAGCCTGATATCTTTAGTTAATCCTACATTATCATTTATCCTTTGATCTAATTTAATTTAGTTAGCTTTCTTCATTGTTTTCAATTCATTGTTATTTGTATTTCTGGATCTTTCCTGCTTGTCTCTCTGTGGGATTCGACCTCTCTTATGCTGTACTGCACCGCGACCGCTGTGCGTGACACATTTGAGCGACATAAAAAATTGGCGCCGTTGCCGGGGAGACGGTTCAGAAAAGCGCCAGAATCAACAGATCACGATGATTGAAGACATCGAAGGCGGTAACTTTGTTCCTTTTTCTTTGGATTTTTATTTCTTTTTCCTTAGTTTTCTTTATTTTCTTTTTAGTTTTATTTTGATTTTTCGTTTTATTTTTACTTGCTAAAAAAAAACTGACCAAAAAAAAAAAAAAAAAAACTGAAAAAAAGAGAGGATGGAAAATGAATTACATCAATACTATTTGAGATCATATTCTATGAAGTCGAGAGATGGAATGTCTAACACAACAGTTCGTAAGAAAAGTATATATGAATTGAGGGAGGAGAATAGAATGAGTCATATGTCTGTCCATGAGTATCTTTCTAATTATTTGCTTAACGCATTGAAAAGAAAAATTTCATCCTTTGCACAAAAGGATAATGAGTCATTATGTGACGCATGGCAGCGATTTACCAGTTTAATAGTTTCATGCCCTCAACATGGTTATCCTAGTTGGTGTTTAGTTAGCTATTTTTACTATGGATTAACTGAGCATGAACGTCAAATTCTTGAAACAAGATGCAAGGGTGAGTTTTTGCAGATTGATCCTGATGAAGCTATGAGGTATTTGGATGAGCTTGTTGAGACGACTCATACACAGACAGTTCCGGAGCGTTGGGATGATTATCATGGCCATATCACTGCCAAATTCTACAAGCATCCCATTGTCGCCTCAACGTCCAACAGCTATCTGCAACACAATGAGCCTTTCTACTCTTATCCTAGTGCTTATGATGATTATGTGCATGATACTTATGTTGCTACTTCCCATGATGTGGATGTTGATGAGCCTAACACGTATGATGCATGTGTCGATGACTTTAGTGCTTGTGATGCATACATCCATGATTTTAATGCTTATGGTGCACATGCTCAAGATGTTCATGTTGATGATCCATATGCTCATGACAGTAGTGCTAGCGTGCATGTTCAAAATTCTAGTCCTATTGATGCACAAGCTATTGATTCTAGTATGTGTGATGCATATGTACATGATTTTAGCGCTCCTACGCATGTTCATGATACTAACATTCACTATGCATATGCTCATGATTCCAATGTTAGTAATGCACATGTTAATGCTTCTGATGCTTCTGATGCACATGTTTCGGCTCAACTTTCTATGCCAGAGATTTTGGACTTACTTAAGGAGGCTAAAACCAAGCCTAATTTTGACTCTTTCATTCTGCAGTTACTTATGAAGGACGAGGAGAAAGCACGCCAACTATGCGAGGTAATCACATCTTTTAGCGTGCACGAACTCGGATGGACACATCATATGGAAGAAGACGAAGTACTCTAGTACGGGCCGGCCAGCAACGAGGAAGATCTAGATGACTTCCAAGACCATCAGGACCAGGTATTCGTTGAACCTCCATCGGCTGAACTTCAAGTCATTGCTTCTAAGCCGCGAGGTATCTTTCCAGTGTTTATTTCATCTCCTTGGATAGTCAGGAAGAACATGACCTTGATAGATATTTTTAAACTTCGACGGATTTATTTCAGATTCTGTGATCTTACCATCCTTGACCACGAGCATGATGACATTATTGATAGGTCATTAGATGTGTCACTGACACTTGAGCACAATGATGACATTATTGATAGGTCATTGGACGAGTCACTGACACTTGAGCATCATGATGACACATATTTCTATTTGAGAGATCTAGCTATTTTGTTTATTGGTGTTAGAATGCAAAAGCTAGTTCTCCCACTTGTCATATGCCACTTGGGTTTACAAGGTACATTACCCTTGGTGATACTACTAAGGTTAACCTTTCAGGTCATGGCACTTACTGATTTTGCATATCATCGTGCTAGGGCACGGCCGCCAAGGGCGCGGTTAAAAATCCTTGTCTTGTATTTAGTAGTTTAGTTTCCTTGATTCGCTTTCTTGTATGCATGAGAATGTTTAAGTTATTTTTATGTTGTGTGCTTGCATGTTTGCTTGTGTTTTTGGTTTGTTTTGCTTTTGTTTTTAGGTGCTTGAGCAGCCCCCGCTTTCCCTTGAAGAATGTTGTCGTTGACCACCTATCAAGATTGATGATGGAAGTAGCGGAAAATGAGCCACAAATTATGGATGACTTCCCTGATGAGCAACTCTTTTCAGTTGCACGGCTGCCCTGGTATGCGCACATTGTTAATTACTTAGCGACAGGTGAGATCCCTTCCTTTTGGAGTGCGTAGGATAAGCGTAGGTTCTTTGTTGAGGTAAAGAAATTTTATTGGGATGATCCTTGTTTGTTTAAGTATTGTCCTGACCAGATTATGTGTCGTTGTGTCCCCGATTATGAAATCAAAAGCATCATTACATTCTGTCACTCTCATGCATGTGAAGGCCATTTTTCGATGAAAAAGACTGCTGCTAAAATTCTTCAATGTGATTTTTACTGGCCTACTATGTTTCGTGATGTTAATATTTTCTGCAAATACTGTGATAGATGCCTAACATTAGGAGCTTTATCTAGGAGACATATGATGCCTTTGAACCCAATTCAAGCTGTCGAGATTTTTGATTGTTGGGGTATAGACTTTATGGGACCCTTCCCTTCTTCTTTTGGCTATTTATATATATTGTTGGTTGTGGAATACGTGTCTAAGTGGGTGGAGGCTATTGCATGTAGGAATAATGATCATTCCACTGTCATCAAGTTTCTTAAAGAGCATGTTTTGTCTAGATTTGGTACTCCTAGGGTCATTATTAGTGACCAAGGATCCCATTTTTGTAACCGCTCTTTTGAGGCTTTGATGCGCAGGTATGGAGTTACACATAAGATTTCCACTGCTTATCATCCACAGATGAATGGCCAAGCTGAATTAGCCAATAGAGAGATAAAGTAAATCCTGGAGAAGACAGTGAGCCCCAACCGAAAGGACTGGTCCTTGAGGCTATCAGACGCGTTGTGGGCATATCGCACTGCCTACAAGACTACCTTGGGGATGTCGCCGTTTCGCCTTATTTATGGAAAACCATGTCATCTTCCAGTTGAATTAGAACATAAGGCATATTGGGCTATTAAGTCATTAAATCTTACATTGGATGCTGCAGGTCAGGAACGGAAACTCCAGCTGTCTGAGCTAGAGGAACTCAGGAATGATGCTTATGAGAGTTCTAGGATCTTCAAGGCAAAGACAAAGGCCTACCATGACAAGAAGATCCTGTGGAAGACGTTTAAAGTCGGACAGCAAGCTTATCTGTATGACGCACGCCTGCATCTTCATCCTGGGAAGCTGAGATCACGCTGGACAGGCCCCTTCACCGTTAGTAGAATATTTGAGAATGGAGCTGTGGAAGTTGAAGACCCAAAGGATGGGAGGTTATTTACGGTTAATGGACAACGTTTGAAACAGATTCCAGAGAAAGCGGACCCTGAGGAGCACACCGTTTCTCTCGTAGACCCTGTCTACGAGGGATGATCTTTCTCCTATCTATCATTTCCCTTTTTGATTAGGATAGTTTATTTTAGTTTGCTTGCTTTTCTTTTCATTTGTTTTTGTTTGCTCTCTTATTTCTTAGGATGTTGGACCACCGTTTGCCTTGCTTGAGGAATTCGACCACTATTCTGGAGATGAGAAATTCGGCCACCATGAGGAGCCTTGAGGAGATAATCGATATTCTGTCAGGTGACCTCGCTCTTATTTTGATTTCCTATTTTTATTTCTGTCATATATGAAAATTCAGCCAACACCCTTCTGCTTATGTAGATGATTAGCACACATTGAGGACAATGTGAATTTTAGGTTGGGGGGTGTAGGCATATATGACCTTATGCATGCTACCTTATTGAGTTTAATGGTGTTGAATTGATTATGCAACTAGAAATTATACATGAGCTGAAATTTTTATGCTTATTATGCATGCTGCTTTCATATGGATTGACCAATACATTGATTGCATGCGTGATAACCTGAAAGTATAACATCATGTGATCCACACACGAACACTTTATGTGCAGTGGTAATTATACTCACTAGAGGAATGAGCATGCTATTGTCAATTGAGACCATGATTTCAACATTAGCTAGTGTTGAGTATTCCATGCAGAAAAAAAAGAGAAAAAGTTCTGGAGCTTGATCAAGCTGTGCCTAAACAATTATTAAGTGATCTACCGAGTAACCGGGTGTTCTTGCCTCAGGAAGCGGGGAGCTCGCGTAAAAAGGTAGAACCACTTATAGCTATAAAAAAAAAAAACTATTAAGTATTTTGCTAAGTAACTGGGTTTCTGCGCCTCAAGAAGCGGAGAGTGCTCGTGTAAAAAGGCAAAGTGTCTGATAGTTGAAAAGAAAAAGAGAAAGAAAGAGCATGCTATACTTAAAGTGCGAGGGTTGGATGATTGGTCATGAAGATATTAGTGTGTTTGGACTAATGGTGGGTAGAAGTTGCCTCTGCACGTAACATTTATTTGTCACGTCACATGTGTTCTTCTGGATGGTGATTAGCATGTTTGATGTGTAGAAGTTGATTTCATGTGTTTGTAGTATGTGTATGAGTATAAGAAGTTTCCATGCTCTGTACTGCATAAAATACTATTGACCTGATAAGGTAGAATTTTTATCATGCATGTCTACATCCTTGAACCGTTAGTGTGCTTAATTATATTCTATGCGCTTTGAATTGCTAGAGACTAGCAATAAGCTGGTTGGGGGGTGTGATGAGTGCATGAAAGTGCACTCTGAACAGTCTTATAACCATCTCAATTGCTAAATTATTATCCCTAATCAGCATCTTTATTACTATTTTTATATCTATATGTTGCTTCACATGGTTGTTTGGAAAATGCAGGAAATTGGAGCTAAAAGAAGCTGAAAAGAGTATATGGATCACCTTCAACAATTAATCTGTACCTTCTCGTGAAGAACCAGATGATGTGCCATATATGGTTGGAAAGTTCTTGAAGTCTAGATTCTGGGGAATTTTACGGTTCGTGATTCCGAGTTTCCTAAAGGAAGTTATGGCAATTTCAGTACCGATGCGCAGTCTGAATGGCAGAAAGGAAAATAAGCTGGAAGTCCGAGCGATCCGCCGATCGATCGGACCACGCAAAAACGTGATAGAACATGTGTTTTTCAGCCACAACGCATCCGATCGATCCCTCCATCGCTCCTATGGGGTCCGATCGATCCGACACCAATTGTCCGATCGATCGGACTCCGAAAAAGCCAAAATCAGCGGATTTTAACGCATCCGATCGATCCAGCGCCCATACTTCGATCGATCGGACACGGGCGAAGTTAGAAGTTGAAGATTTTAACGCATCCGATCGATCCAGCACCCCGAGAAGGATCGATCGGACGTTCCCAGTGAATTAAATCAACGGTTTAGATCAAATCCATTGATGGAGAGACTTTGGGGCTATAAATAGGACTCTTTCTAGGGTTTGAGGGGGACTTCTTGGACGTTTTTGGAGGCTCTTTCTGGACCTTTTCAAGAGGAAGAAGATGAAGGAATCCCCATCCATGGCCGAGTAATCCGCGGGCATGGTGGACAGATGATCTAGCGAGGATTAGGGTTTCTTCTCCAACAATGGTTCATAGTTTTTAATCTTTATTGTTAAATTCTTCTTATGTATTGGATCTTCGCAGATTGCTTTGTGGTTAAACATTATTATAAATCCAGTCATGCTTCTTTTATGATATTGTGATCCCATAGTTATCTCCAACAACTCGGTATTCTCCTACCGAGTCTTGCGAGACCTTTGCTATGCATTGCCCGTAGTGACAGCTGGTATTGTGTATTCTTAGGGATCTGGTTAGATAAGGTTGGGGCTCTATACCGTGAGATCTTTGCTATGCATTGCCGATTGTGAGAGTTGGTATTGTGTATTCTTAGAGATCCGGTTAGAGTTAGGGCTTTGTCCCGATGAACTTTTGCTGCGCGTTGCCTGTAGTGACAGCCGGTATCGTGTATTCTTAGGTTTGGTTGGATGAAGTTAGAATTATAAAAAGGAAGAACCAATCGTAGGAAGAGACATATATTTATATTTTATCAGATTCATAATTCTATATCTTCCGGTTAAGGCGATTGGGATGTGAATCCCTTAACTGAGTATCATATGAACCATTGAGAAGAAAAGAACTTAAATCCGAGTGAAGTGATTCCTGAAGCCTTTCCTTATCAAAAGCCTGATATCTTTAGTTAATCCTACATTATCATTTATCCTTTGATCTAATTTAATTTAGTTAGCTTTCTTCATTGTTTTCAATTCATTGTTATTTGTATTTCTGGATCTTTCCTGCTTGTCTCTCTGTGGGATTCGACCTCTCTTATGCTGTACTGCACCGCGACCGCTGTGCGTGACACATTTGAGCGACATCAAAAGGCCTTTTAAATAGGGAAACCCTAAACTTGGATTTAAGAGTCCTATCTAGACTTAAACTTTGGCTTTCCTCTTTTCGTATTTCAACTCCTATTCAGGATTCCGACTTTAACTTAATTCTGGCGCTAATTGGATTGGAATCTGAAAATGTCTTCAACAGGAAAGTTTTAGATCTTCAAGTCTTTTGTCATATCCCAAAGATTTTATAATATTTAGACTTATAGGGAATATTTGATGATTATTCTTCTGAACTTTGATGGACCAGTTTTCCAGCAGCTATGTATCTTGATCTTCTTCAAAACTGGAATCAATCCATCAGGAGTCTCGCAAAGTGTCCAACATGAACATTATAGCTTTTGAAGTCTTCTATCACGTACTAAATTTCCAGAATATTTGGACTTATAAAAAATTTCTGGGGACGAAACAGTCTTTATCATATAAATTCTTCTTTTTAGCTGAATTCCTTGTATTTCTTCTCATATCATGATTAAATCTGAAATCAACTAACAAACAATTAAATACAACTACTTTAGGACTAACAAAGGTAATTTAAGGGGTTTAATTTTGAATATTTAGTGACTCATCACGCCTCCCAAATTTACTATTTCTTATATGACATACAAGTTTCAGAATAATTCATAAGATAAATTTCTAAAACATGCACCTTTGTTTTAGAAACTTATCTTATGAATTATGCTGAGACTTGTATGTCATATAAGGAAGAGTAAATTTTTGCTATGCATGATATTATTTCTATACTTTAACACTTTCACCATGATTTAATGATAACTTGACATATCCTAATGCACATGTTCACTTCCACATGTTAAGGGGTTGATATTAGATTCTAAGCATGATACTGGGATAGATTTATAGTTTTATGTCATGACACCGAAAATACATGAACACATGCAATTATCTGAGTATGCGAAAAAAAAAGAGAAAAAAAAATGGATTTTCAACTTAGTAACCGGGCAGTGTGCCTAACCAGCGTGGTGTTCGTGTAAAGCAGTTGAAATTCCTAAAAAGCAATAAGGGTTTCATACTTAGTAACCGGGAAAGGTGCCTCACAAGGTGTGTTGTTCGTGTAAAACAGTTGAAATTCTTGCAGAAAAAAAAAGAAAGGAAAAATGAATGAAAACAGAGATTGCTATGTGATGAGTGAAAAATATGTACTGAATAGGATTGTGATCTTGAATAGTTGAAGTGTTTAGATATGATTGATACTCTGAAGCATGTGGAACCCCATTCACACACATGAGTGTTAAAGTTATTTTTAATCATGATTAAATATGTTGAAGTGTTGGAAATATGTTATGACATATTTTGACTTGCTATATTTTTATGTGACTATGTGTTGAAACGTTTATTCATGGATATTATTTCTATTTCATGCATTAGAGTTAATGAATATTGTGATTGATTTCTAATGATATATTCAAGGGAATGTATAGATGTTTGTAGGTGTCATCCCTGAAAACCCTCAGGAGACTATAACTCCTCCACTGAGGTAACCCAGGGGTTTAAAGGCTTGTTACACATGCTAAGTGCAATCATGAGACCTACAAAAGTGGCTAGTTAGATTTATTGCTTTTTTTATCTTTTCTTTGCTCGAGGACTAATAAAGTGTAAGTTGGGTGGTGTGATAAGTCACTAATTATTTCTAATTTAACCCCTTAAATTACCTTTGTTAAGCCTAGAGTAGGTGTATTTGATATCCTATTGCTTGATTTCAGGTCTAAGTAAGATTTGAGAAGAAATACAAGAAATTCGGCCAAAAATCACTAAATTCTGCAAAAAGACTCCTTCGTCGACTGTCTGGAAATAAATCACCAGCAATTCTAAATAATTTCAAATATTCTGAAATACGGGGATATGAAAGAAGACGTCACGATCTACAACTTTTATGTTGACGACTTTGTGAGATTCGGTATACATTGGTGCCTGTTTTGAAGCAAAGTTGGATCCACGAAAGCTGAAATTTGACAAAAGCTGAAATGAATTAATGACGTGGCAGTTAATGACCCAGTCAGACCGACTAGAGCGATGGATCGGATTTGCGTCCGATGGATCGCTCCGATGACATCATCAATCCGGAATTTAGGGAAATTGGAGTTTAAGTTCAACTATAACTCCTAATTCCGGGATTAAGGGTTTCTATTATATAAAGGGGTTATTCCAGCCGAATTTCTCATCTTTTTGACAATCTTTGGAGTAGGAAGAAGAAGACGGAGAGGATGTGGATGGTGACATCTTCCTATTCCAACCCGATGGCTTTCATCCAAAAAATGAGTTGCTAATTCTTGTACTTAGGATTATTCATGCAACCCTAGTGTAGTTTTGGTTTTTCTTTAGTTGGATTCTTGTGAACTTCTCGATGTATGATATCATGAATATGGTTTTATTGTTAATAGAGTTGAAGGAGCAGAGTTCCCTTGATGTACTTTCTGTCCTACATGATTTCTGTGATTGAATGTAGAGATTTATGAGATGGTTTTCATGAAGTTATTGGTTTGCCTTTGAGATAAGCTATGCTACGCGAAGATAGGTTGTGCCAAGGTCATTAGGAGTAGTATAATTTAAAGTAATCATAGGACCAAAAACAATCTATGCCAAGTAAAGATAGGTTATGCCGTTGGGAACATTAATTTTATTTTAGGGATTCATGCGAGCTTATAGCCATATAATCCATAATGTTGAGAGAAGGGAACAAGATGATAACTAGAGAAGATTAATAATGAAATTAGAGCGGATTGACTAATTTCTAAGTAACTTATCCATTGATTCAAATTGATCAACCTTTTATTTCTTTTATTTATTAGTTTAGATAACTCTATTCTATCTTTGATTCTTTTCCTTAGTTTTCGGGTTTCGAGAATTGATTTCAGTTTCCAACGTTTTCCCTGTGGATCGACTCCCGACTTCACCGCTATTCCTAATTAGTAGTGTAGTGATTGAATAAGGATTATAAATTTAATATTTGATTGAGTTTCTAACGTTTTAACGACGATGTTTGTAAGCGATCAGTCTAAGACAGAATCTGCCGCACCGATGACGCGTCTGAGACAACCCAGCCCCGACGACATGCACCCCTCCACCAAGAAGGGCCGTCGAAACTCCACCGGAGCTTCGCGGGAGGCCCACTAAACCCGCTACTTAATCGCCGGATGGCCACCACGGCGAAGAGGGGACCTTGCTTACTGCCCCAACCATCGGATCCAGGGGAAGATCAACAGCCACAGCCAGAGGAAGGTCGGCCTGAAATCTCATCGGAAACCATGGCAGGGAGGGGAAGCAAGCTGCACCCGGCATGGGAAAACACCAAAACAGGGTCTGAAGAGATGCCCCGGACCACGGGGGTCCTTCCCCGGCGCTGCAATCGCCGAGGGAGGTCCCCGACACCGTCCCCAACATCTTCTCCGGCGACCCATCGCCGGAGAACCGCGAAGCTCCCCAAAACCCAACGGAAAACACACAAACAGAAGAGATCGGAGGGGCAAAGAAGATGGGAACTCACCTGAGCCAAGAGGGAAACGTAATCCGGCGGGAACCTCACCGGATTTACCCAATTTCTGGTGATCTCCACTTGTCCTTCTCCCGGTTTTCACCTGAGCCAAGAGGGAAACGTAATCCGGCGCCGGCGATCCCTCTTCATCCTCCAGATCTCTCTCTCGATCTCTCTCTCGATCTCTCTCTCGATCTCTCTCCCAATCTCTCTCTCAATCTCTCTCTCAATCTCTCCTGATCTCTCTCTCGGGTTGGCAGCCAAAGAAAAGGAAGGAGAAGAGACTCGATTTCTCTAGAAGGAGGGGTGTTTTTTTGCACAAAACCGCCTGCAATACCTAAAATTACACTAAAGGTCCTCTAAATCTTACAGAAAAGTCCTGATATGAAAAAATAGGTCCTTACAAAACTTGTCTAATGCAAAAACTATAGCTAACAGTTCTTTTTCAGTGGTAGAGTAGTTCATCTGTATACTATTCAAGGTTCTGCTAGCATAATGAATAACATGAGGTTTCCCATCTCTTCGCTGCCCTAAGACAACTCCGACAGCAAAATCACTAGCATCACACATCAATTCAAAAGGAAGGCTCCAATCAGGTGGTTGTATAATAGGTGCAGAAGTCAGTTTACCAATCAAAGCCTGAAAAGCCTTCTAACATTTAACAATCCACTCAAAAGGGTTTTCCATTATCAAAAGATTACACAAAGGTCGAGAAATAGTAGAAAATGTTTGAATGAATCTCCTGTAAAAACCAGCATGCCCTAGAAAAGATCTAACATCTTTAACAGTCTTGGGCACAGGAAACTTTGAGATGAGGTCGATTTTTGATCAATCTACCTCAATGCCTCTGGAAGAGACTATGTGGCCCAACACAATGCCTGAGGGCACCATGAAGTGTCATTTTTCCCAATTAAGCACAAGGTGCTTCTCTTTACACCTGACCAAGACTCGTTTTATGTTTTGCAAGCATGCATCAAAAGTATTACCGAACACAGTCAAATCATCCATGTATACTTCCATGCCTTCATCTATCATATCAACAAACATACTCATCATATAATGCTGGAATGTTGTAGTTGGGGCATTACACAGTCCAAATGGCATTCTACGGAAAGCATAAGTACCAAAAGGGCATGTAAAAGTAATTTTTTCCTGATCTTCTAATGCAATCTCAATTTGATAATATACAGAATAACCATCAAGAAAGCAATAAAAAGGATGTCCAACTACTCTCTCTAAAATCTGGTTCAGAAAAGGTAATGGAAAGTGATCCTTATGGGTGGCTGCATTCAGTTTCCTATCGTCTATATACATGCACCATCTTGTCACCAATTTAGTTGGGACAAAGTCGCCACTTTCATTCTCAACAACGGTGACACCAGATTTTTTAGGCACAACCTGAGTAGGGCTCATCCACTTGCTATCAGCAATGGGATAGATGATTCCAGCATCTAACAATTTCAATACTTCAGTTTTTACTACCTTCTTCATTGTAGTGTTCAACCTACACTGAGGATGCCTACAAGGAACAACCCCATGTTTAAGATTAATCTTATGGGAACAAACAAGGGACTAATACCTTTCAGATCTGCTATACTTCAACCAATAGCTGATTTTTGCTGATTTAAAACTTTAAGTAATTGCTCACCTTGCTCTGCAGTTAATGCTGAAGAAATAATAACTGGATATGTATCACCTGGACCAAGGTAGGCGTGCTTTAAACCTTTAGGTAACAGCTTTAGGTCCAGCTTGGGTCGCTCTACTGCTGATGGTGTTGGTGGTTGTCCTCTTTCTGGCAGTTCTTCAAACCTTGGATGCCATGGACCTGCAAAAGAACATTGTTCTAAATTAGTGCATATACCATCAACATCGGTATTTTTATCTAAATCAAATTCAAGGGATTCAATTTCAGTCGCAACAAACTCCTCTTCAGTGAGCGAGTCAGTCCGATAAGTTTGCTGGCATTCATCATCCTCAACAGGCTGCTTAGCAATATTAAAAACATTAATTTCTAAAGTCATATTTCTAAAAGCTAGTTTTATTAGACCATTCCTGCAATTAATTATAGCATTAGCAGTAGCAAGAAACGGTCTACCTAAAATAATTGTAATTCTAGAGTCAGTAGCTACTACACCCTGTGTATCCAAGACTAAGAAATCAACAGGATAATAACATTTATCTATTTGCACAAGCACATTCTCCACTACTCCCCGTGGAGTTTTCATGGATCTATCTGCCAGTTGCAGAACCACAGATGTCGACTTAATTTTTCCTAAACCTAGTTGTAAGTACACAGAATATGACATTAAATTGACACTTCCACCAAGATCTAATAAAGCTTGTCCTACTTTATGCTCTCCAATGATACAAGACACAGTAGGACAGCCATGATCCTTATATTTCGGAGGAATCCTATGCTGAATCAATGCACTAACCTATTTTGTTAAAAATATAGTTTTCTTAACATGATGTCGTTTGTTCATAGTGCATAAATCTTTAATCACTTTAGCATATGTAGAATTTGCTTAATAACATGCAAAAGAAGAAGGTTTACCTTAACCTACCGAAGATGCTCCAAAAGCTCGCTGTTGGGCTCCATAGTCAATTTAGTTGATTTCAATGCCTGAGAGAAAAGGACATGTACCTTAAAGTCACTTGACATATGGCCATCTGTGTGAGGCCCGCTGGGTCTACCGTGAGACAAGATACATGCGCCTGGAGGGCGAGGCTGAGTCGGGTAGCCGGGCAAGCAATCCCACAACGCCTGGGTATGGTCCGGGGTTCGATATAAGTATATAGTAAGCCCTTAATAGACACAACGCATTTAAAGCCGTGCTGGCAGTGATCCGTCAGAAAAACTCTATGATTAAGCGTGCTCGACCTAGAGTAGTCACACGATAGCCGTGCTGGCAGTGATCCACCCCTCCTTCTAGAGTAATCGAGAGTCCTCTTCTTTGATATTTTTTCTATCTCCTTATCACTCCTTCCTTTCACTGGTTTGGCTGAGAAGATAAGGGGGAGAGAGAGAGTGAGAAGTTGAGAGAGATGAAGGTGGGATCTCGCTGAAATTTCTTGAGTTTTTGGGTGAGCCGATGGTGAGGGTCTTGCCATGGAGGCCAGCTGAACTCCGGCAAGCATGGAGGAGGAGGAGGAGGTTTGATTAGCTAAGGAAGTTGAAATCTCTTATGAGGTAGGGTTAAGACCTTTAATTTCTTTGTGATTTGAGCATAGATCTTCATGTTTTATGAGTTGATTTTGAGGTATACTTCATAAACAGCACATAGGTGAGGTTTTATGATGATTTTATGAGGTTTTGTTGGAGAGATTTCACCGGAGCTTAAGCCTATAGCAGCTGCTCTGTCTCTCTCTGTTTTGGCTACAAATGAGCTTGTTTTTGGGATGGATTTTGATCCATTTTGTCGATGTTTTCTCTGAAGCTTTGTAATTGATGGTTTATGTGGTCGTTCTTTACATGATTTCTGCTTCTTTTTCAGAGGAAATGATCAAGGAATGTCTCAAAAAGCTTTGGAGAGGTTGATGTTCTGTTATTCAAGGAAAAACAGATTTCTCTTATGAAATATGATGACTTTGATTAGATTATTTTATGGTTTTTGATCAGATTTTGTATGAAGTGAAGATCAGTTTGTTTGGCAAGCTAATCCGTTATTGGTTTTGTGGAATTTGACCAAGGAACAATCAAGATATGAGCTTTTGATGTTGCTGCCCCGTTTTCTACACTGATGAACAGTAAAATCCGATTAGTGATGTTTTCCTTGAGTTTTGATCACTATCTATTGATAATTTATGAAGTTTATTTTCACGAGAATGAAGAGTGTGATGTGTTCTTTCCAGAAATACCTCTTGTTTCATGAATTATTGTTTGGATTTATTCCTGTAATTACTCAAAGACAGCAAACTTGTTTAATGCCCAGCTGCTACAGTAACTCCGGCAATGTCTGTTTTATGGGGTTTTAGCTGGGGATTTAGCTGGAGTTTTTGGTGGCCTCTGGGCTGATATTTTGAGGATTGTGCTCCTTGAGGATGATCAGACTCTTGGGATGTATGCCTCATTTTTCCGTCTTACTTTTAGGTGATCGATGGCGCGATCGATAGGCTTCAGAGTTAGATTTGGACAGTAGGAGATAGCGAGCTCTTGCCGATGGTCTTCTCGAGGTAGGAGTTACCTACTATTAGGATTTGTATGATTGTTGCTATGTTTTGCTAATGATGTATTGTTGTGCATGTTTTTCCCTTGTGATGGTTGTGTGAGATGCTATAACATGATGTTTGCTTGTATTGTGTGAATAATGATAATTGTTATTTAGTTTATTTATGTGATTTGTGCATACATGCTAGGAATGTCAGGTCT
Source organism: Narthecium ossifragum (assembly GCA_963920575.1). Taxonomy (NCBI): domain Eukaryota; kingdom Viridiplantae; phylum Streptophyta; class Magnoliopsida; order Dioscoreales; family Nartheciaceae; genus Narthecium; species Narthecium ossifragum. The sequence continues at coordinate 23,866,800 of OY986963.1, forward strand.
GTCATAGGACAGGGATAATGATTGGGTCTAGTCAGGTCCTGTAGCTATACTAGTCAGAGTATAGGGACTAATTGATGACTTGATCTGAGGACTTTGACCTGATTAAAGATCTGATTTGAGAATTTGATCTGATTGAGGATATGATCTGAGGATTTGATCTAATTGAGGATATGACTTGAGATTGTTTTGCCTATACTAGTATACTGAAGCATGTATAGAGTTTATAGGGGTCTGGGTGAGCGTTGGCGGCCGGACGAGGTGCCGTGCATGTAAGACTGCCCAGACTAGCCAGACCATACTAGGATCAATAAACTAGGATAGGTGGATGTTGTACCTATACTAGTATACTGGGGCTATGTATAGAGTCTATAGGGGTATGGGCTAGCGTTGGCGGCCGGACGCGGTGTTGTGCATGTAAGACTTACCCATACTAGCCAGACCATATTTGGGCAGTATACTAGGATAGGTGGGTGTACACCAGCGTCCTAGAGTGTGTCAGGTGACTCCTACTGGGCTTTTTAGCTCATTGTTTGGGTTTTCGGTTTTTGGTGCAGGTAGGCGCGAGACCACTGCATCCTATGGAGATCATGTACTGTGCAGAGGAGTCATTCTGTATTCTGCATCTCTATTTATGTATGAGAAGCATTTATATGTTGGAATTTGGAAAAAGAGTTGTATATTGTAAATTTGGGTTGTCATATCCTGTAATTTGATGTTTACAAGTCCTATGTACATGAAAAGAATGAGATGAATGAATGTAGGTGGGCGCATGTGTCCCTGATAGATGTGATTGAATGTTGTAAAGTAAATATTTTATTAGTGATTGAAAGGTTGTAATAGTGATCTCACGCGCCCGTGCCCAAGGGTCATGCCAAAATTTTCACTAATTATTTGGGATATTTTATATTAAATTGGGGCGGGGCGTGACATGACCTACTGGGAAGTTTTCCCAGATTTCTGCGGTGAGCCAAAAGCGGACAATATTGTGTCGGGTGGGGCCCTCGGGCGGATCCTGGTCGGACCGGGAGCCCGTGGGTCGGGGCCCAGTGGAGGGCATCATGACCTTCTGGGAAGTTTTCCCAAATTTCTGCGGTGAGCCAAAAGCGGACAATATTGTGTCGGGTGGGGCCCTCGGGTGGATCCTGGTCGGACCGAGAGCCCGCGGGCCGGGGCGTTACAGTATGGTATCAGAGCCAGTTCTCAGTCGGAAATTGTGCCAGCGAGGACGCTGGGCCTCCAAGGTGGGTGGATTGTAAGGCCCGCTGGGTCTACCGTGGGACAAGATGCCTGCGCCTGGAGGGCGAGGCTGAGTCGGGTAGCCGGGCAAGCAATCCCACAACGTCTGGGTTTGGTCCGGGGTTCAATATAAGTATATAGTAAGCCCTTAATAGACACAACGCGTTTAAAGCCGTGCTGACAGTGATCCGTCAGAAAAACTCCATGATTAAGTGTGCTTGACCTGGAGTAGTCACACGATGGGTGACCTGCTGGGAGGTTTTCCCAGATTTCTGCGGTGAGCCAAAAGCGGACAATATTGTGTCGGGTGGGACCCTCAGGCGGATCCTGGTCGGACCGGGAACCCGTGGAGGGGCCCAGTGGAGGGCATCGTGACCTACTGGGAAGTTTTCCCAAATTTCTGTGGTGAGCCAAAAGCGGATAATATTGTGTCGGGTGGGGCCCTCGGGAGGATCCTAATCGGACCGAGAGCCCGTGGGCCGGGGCGTTACAGTATGGTATCAGAGCCAGTTCCCAGCCGGAAATTGTGCTAGCGAGGACGCTGGGCCTCCAAGCGGGGTGGGTGGATTGTAAGGCCCGCTGGGTCTACCGTGGGACAAGATGCCTGTGCCTGGAGGGCGGGGCTGAGTCGGGTAGCCGGGTAAGCAATCCCACAACGTCTGGGTATGGTCCGGGGTTCGATATAAGTATATAGTAAGCCCTTAATAAACATAACGCGTTTTAAAGCCGTGCTGGCAGTGATCCGCCAGAAAACTCCAAAGTTAAGCGTGCTTGTCTTGGAGCGGTCCCGGGATGGGTGACCTACTGGGAAGTTTTTCCAGATTTCTGCGGTGAGCCAAAAGCGGAGAATATTGTGTCGGGTGGATTATGAGGCCCCCTGGGTCTACCGTGAGACAAGATGCATGCGCCTGGAGGGCGAGGCTGAGTCGGGTAGCTGGGCAAGCAATCCCACAACGCCTAGGTATGGTCTGGGGTTCGATATAAATATATAGTAAGCCCTTTAATAGACACAACGCGTTTTAAAGCCGTGCTGGCAGTCATCCGTCAGAAAAACTCTATGATTAAGCGTGCTCGACCTGGAGTAGTCACACGATGGGTGACCTACTGGGAAGTTTTCTCAGATTTCTGCGGTGAGCCAAAAGCGGACAATATTGTGTCGGGTGGGGCCCTCGGGTGGATCTTGGTCGGACCGAGAGACCGCGGAGAGGGGCCCAGTGGAGGGTCAGGGCGTTACACTATGGTATCAGAGCCGGTTCCCAGCCGGGTGGATTGTGAGGCCCGCTGAGTCTATCGTGGGACAAGATGTCTACGCCTGGAGGGCGAGGCTGAGTCGGGTAGCCGGGTAAGAAATCCCACAACGCCTGGGTATAGTCCGGGGTTCGATATAAGTATATAGTAAGCCCTTAATAGATACAACGCGTTTTAAAGCCGTGCTGGCAGTGATCCGCCAGAAAACTCCATGGTTAAGCGTGCTCGACCTGGAGTAGTCACACGATGGGTGACCTACTGGGATGTTTTCCCAAATTTCTACGGTGAGCCAAAAGCGGACAATATTGTGTCGGGTGGGGCCCTCGGGTGGTCCTGGTCGGACCGAGAGCCCGCGGGCCGGGGCCCAGTGGAGGGCCGGGGCGTTACAATCTGGATGATTGGTCTCTGCATGGTTCTCCTCAATCCGGTTCTCTTCTTCAACAACAATAGGAGGTTCGGTGGGGTCTTTTGAAGGATTTTTTGTTGTTTTCCCGCGTCTTGTAGTTACGGCGTTCATCTCCTTCACATTATTTTGCTCAGCGCTAGATACTTGAGTCTGTTGAGGTTGAGCTGGGAACATCCCTCGTTCATGCAAGCTCAAAGAGTTGATCAGCTCCGTGATCTGGCTCTTGATCTCTTGAACATCCTCCTTTCTTTCCTTAGATTCTTGCATAATCATAAATTTCTGTTCCTGCAAACTATCAGAAAATGCGGTTGATGATGCTCGTTGCTTTGTGGAGCATTCGACTTCCAGCTGAAATTCGGATGCTCTCGCCATCCTGGATTATACGTTTCTGAGTAAGGAGTGTACGGCCTCATGAATCAGCCTACAGTGTTGCAATGCTCGTCGTACACACCCCTCATCTCAACATAAGTAGAGTTACCGTCAATCTGGTGATCCACACCTTGACAAATCACACAAGGAACAGCCGACCTCGAAGGTTCACTATATGGAGAAGTTCGGGCAGCCATCATTGTCTTTGGTCTTTAATAACTCTAGCTCCCTTGTCAGGCTCTCCACTTTAGCCTTATGTGCATCCTCCTCCCGCAGCTGATAAATTCCTCCACCTTGCTGTTGCGGTGGTGGTCTGGCCCTGTTTGTACTTTCTATTCACTCGGTCCAGTCCATGTATGAGCTTTCTCAGCAAGCTCAGTCAAATATTCAATTGTTGCATCAGGATCTTTTTACAAAAATTCACCATTACACATCATCTCAACAAATTGGTGTTCTCTAACAGTCAAACCATCATAGAAATAACTAACCAGATGCCAACTTTCATATCCATGATGAGGACATAAGATCAACATGTCTTTAAATCGTTCCCACGCCTGATACAAGGTTTCACTATCCTTCAGTGTAAAGGTTGAAATCTGTTTCTTAAGCGCATTCGTTTTGTGTTGTGGGAAATACTTGTTAAAAAACATATGTGTTATTTCAGCCCAAGATCCTATAGATCGTGCCTTCAAAGAATATAACCAACTCTTCGCTCTTTCCTTTAGTGAGAAGGGGAAGAATTTAAGTCGGATCATGTCTACAGCTCCTGGTTGGCCATGGAAAGTCTCTACTACTTCCTCAATCTACCTAATATGCACATATGGATTTTCATTTTCCATCCGGTGAAAAGTAGGAAGCAACTGAATCATACCAGGTTTAAAGTCAACATATGCTGCATTAGGTGGAAACATCATGCATGAAGGTGTAGCAGTGTGTGTGGGATACAAATATTCATGCAAACTCCTAGGAGCTTGTTGTTCCTCGTGCTCAGCCATAATGAAAGTATGATCTGAAGTTTGTGACTGTGCGTCAAAGAGATCAGCAATATATGTCTCACTATTAGAAGTTTCATAATCACCCTCGGAGTGTCTAGCAAATCTGCCTAGTTCAGCCCTATACCGAGGCATACACCAACAATCACGCAATCCAAAAGATGCAAACCAACTAAAGAAAATAAGCAAAAACAATAATAGAAACTAAGCTAACTAACTAAAACCGAATAAAAGAAAACAATCCTAATAGAGAAGGAAAATCAAAGCCGAAATAAAGAAATAAAGACTAAAGAAAATGAACGAAATTATCGCTTTCGATGTCTGCAATCACTATAATATGATTCTAGCGCTTTTCTGAACCGTCTCTCCGGCAACGGCGCCAATTTTTTATGTCGCTCAAATGTGTCTCGCACAGCGGTCGCGGTGCAATACAACATAAGAGAGTTCGATCCCACAAGGAAACAAGAAGAAAGGATCCAAAAATACAAATAACAATGCAGGGAAAACAATCAAGAGCGTAAAAGTTAAGAAAGTTAGATCAAAGATTTAATGGTAAAATAAAGTTAACATATCAATCACCTCGACTGGAACATGTAGAATTATGAATCTGATAAAATATAAATGTCTCTACCTATGATTGGTTCTTCTCATTGTAATCCTAACTCCGTCCTACCAGAACCTAAGAATACACGATACTGGCTGTCACTACAGGCAACGTATAGTAAAGATTTCACGGGATAAAGCCATAACCTTGTCTTACTAGATCCCTAAGAATATACAATATCAGCTGTCGCTACGGGCAATGCATAGCAAAGACTTCACGAGACTAGGTAGGTGAATGAAGAGAGATAACTTTGGGATCACAATATCAAAAAAAAGGCATGACTGGATTTATAATAATGTTCAACCACAAACCAATCTGTAAAGATCCAATAGATATATAGAGTTTAAACAATACAGATCAAAACATGAACCATTGATGAAGAAGAAACCCTTGCCCTTGCTCAGTGTAATGGCCTCAGTATAAAATTTCCGGGCTTTTATGCAAATTGGAGGACTTTTCACGTAATTTTAGGTTTTGCGGGGGTTTTATGCAAAAACCACCCCCCTTTCTAGAGAAATCCAAGCGTCTCCTTTCCTTCATCTTTGGCTGTCATCTCTCTCTCGAGAGAGAGAGGGAGTGAGATCGGGGGAGAGAGATCGAGAGAGATCGCGAGAGAGGGATCGGAAGAGAGATCGAGAGACAGAGAGATCGGGAGGGAGATGGAGAGGAAGCAAGGGAGAGATCGGCGCCGGAGAAGAAAGAAGGAAGGGAGGAAGAAACCGAGAGAAGCGGAGGAGCTCGCTGTGGAGTGAAGATCCAGTGGGTCTCCGCCGGATTTCTTCCCGATCTCGACTGAGGTAAGCTTCCAGCACTTTTCCCCCTTCGTTTTCGCGGTTTTCATGGGTTTCCTCGGAGTTCTTGGCGACGGTTGGGGGTTTTGGCAGTTTAACGGCGACGGGTCGCTGGAGAAGGTATCGTGGACGGCGACGGGGACCTTCCTCGGTGACTGCAGCGCCGGAGAAGGACCCCCGTGGTCCAGGGCATCTCTCTCCGAGCCCTGTCGGCTTTACCCATGACAGGGGATCCTTGATCCTCCTCCTTGCCATGGATTCCGGTGAAGGTCCGGCCGGCTTTGCTCTAGCCGTCGTGGCCGTTGGTCTCCCTTGGGGACCCGGAGCTTGGGGCAGCGAGCAAGCTCCCATCTTCGCTGTGGTGGCGATCCGGCAGTTAAGCCGGGATCGGTGGAGCTCCACCAGATCCTTTCGACGTTTGATTTCGTCATTTTTCCACGCCGTTTCGATCGGCTTTTCGAGATCGGTCTAATTCTAGTAGATTTAACAGCGTTTGGAGCCCTACTTGATCGTAATCTTGATTTTGTGCTTTAGGCGATCGATTGAGCGGCCGTCAGGTGTCGGAGTGTGACGTGGATTCCGGGACCTAGAGTTTACACTTCGATTTCTTCCTTGAGGTAGGAGTTACCTCCTAGGATTGTTGTGCTTGTATGCTATATAATTGTGGTGATGGTTTGATATATGTTTGTATGTATTTATTTAATCTTGTGTGTATATACGATGCTATGTTATGCTATGATGTTTCCTTGTATTGTATGAATATGTGATGATTGTTATTGGCTTTATTGCTATGTTCTTTGTTTGTGCATACATGATAGGATTGGGGTTATGGTTGGGTCTAGTCAGGTCCTGTAGCTAGACTAGTCAGAGTCTAGGGAGTCTAGGAACTAAGTTGATGATTTGATCTGAGGACTTTGATCTGATTGAAGATATGATTTGAGGATTTGATCTGATTGAGGATCTGATTTGAGCATTTGATCTGGTTGAGGATATGACTTGAGGATTTGATCTGATTTGAGGATCTGCCTATAGGATGTTGTACCTATACTAGTATACTGGGGCTGGGTATAGAGTCTATAGGGGTATGGGCGAGCATTGACGGCCGGACGCGGCGACTGTGCGTGTAAGACTTACCCATACTAGCCAGACCATACTTGGGCAGTAGACTAGGATAGGTGGGTGTACACCAGTGTCCTAGTTGGTGACTCCTACTGGGCTTTCGAGCTCATTGTTTGGGTTTTTGGTTTTTGGTGCAGGTAGGTCTGAGACCACTGCATCCCATGGAGATCATGTATTGTGCTGAGGAGTTATTCTATATTTTTGCTTCTTTTATTTATGTATGAAAAAGCATGTATATGTTGGAATCGGAAAAAGGGTTGTATATTGTAAATTTGGGTTGTCATATCCTGTATTTTGATGTTTACAAATCCTATGTATATGAAATGAATGAGATGAATGAATGCAGGTACATGTATATTATTTGAATTGATGTGGGCGTATGTGCCCCTAGATGTGGTGAATGATTGTAAAGAAATAAAGATGTTGATTAATTGTTTTAGGATGTGTAGTTGTATCTATTGACATGTTGTAATAGTGATCTCACGTGCCCGTGCTCAAGGGTCATGCCGAATTTTTTTGAGAAATTTGGAATATTTTATTTTAAATTGGGTCGGGGCGTGACACTCAGTCATCCATCCGCTATGCCCGAAGATTACTCGTCCATGGATGGTGGATTGGTCTTCATCTTCCTCCAAAAAAGTCCAGAAGGAGCCTCCAAAAACGTCCAAAAACTCCCCTTTTACTAACCCAAGTTTCTTATTTATAAGCTCCAAAAGTTAGGAAACTCGATTTAGGTTTAAACCCGTTATACTGTCACACCCCGACCCAGAAAAACAAATCCGGTCGAGGCGTGAAGATCCTAAACTCTAAAAACAAACGGCGAGAGCCTCCCCTGTAAATATCACTTTAAACCTTGGTACAGAATTATAATATAATATTCCAGTCTGACTGCCTAATAATCCTTGATGATATCAAACATAATCATTGATGACAATCACGTCCTAATCCTTGACTACCCAAACCCCGGTCCTAGGGCTAGATCCGGGCTGTCCGAGAACCCCGGATCGGCGATCGAATCCATTGCCTACCACCTACCTTGATGCCTCTAATGCAAACAAAATACATGCAATGCTCACGCGCATATTTAATAGATCAGGACATGCAACAGTATGTCATACATAATACAAGGCTAGGCATAGCCTACGGCTTGCCAAGGGGTAAACATGCATAAAGCAGATAAAGGTCTAAACTACAACAATCCAATATTATAACGGCGCCCACGGGCCGTAAACAAGCAACAATACATTCAATCAAAATTTCGGCATTACGACTACGTCCACAGCCGTCAACCGTAGTTTCTACAACGGGGGCACAGCCCCGGCCACGCAATCATCAATCAACAACAAATATAATAAACACAACTAGGGCATAGCTTCGGCCCACTCAACTATCTAAACATCCCAAGAGGCATGACTCCCTTGGTTCAACCACGAGTCCGACACGGGCTTAAGCAAATATAAATTACAAAAGCAGATAGCACACTACAGTTTGAAAGAAAAGCTTCTAAGCACGGGAAATCGATGAAGGAATACACGGAGTATAACACACAGTAAATCCCAATCCATTAGCCCGAGACTTGGCATTTAAATATACTAGCATGATCCGAATTACAAATACACATTGGACATTCATGCTCATTATAATAATCCAAATCACTTATAATTAATAGGCATACTTCACAATCTAATTGCTAATTAGAGGAGGGTTTTGCAACTAACTAATTAGGCTGAAATTGAGGTAATTAAGTATACAAAGATCATCACATCGAACATGTTAATCCTAGAGATCATTAGGAGCATTAACTTCATAATTCCCGAAGAATTAAACACAAGGAAAACATCGAAATTAACAAATTACACATTTTCGGATTTCTATAGTAATCCTAAATTTTGAAGCAGAGAAATCTTGTCAACTCGACGTCCAGACGACGTCAAATCTTAAATTAAACTTTGGAAGATATTGATTAACATGTGATGAACATTTCCTCCAAGAATTGGATCTAATTGATGTCTAATTTCTACTTAATTATCTTACTAATTTCACAAATCCAGTTTCACAGCAGTTCCGTAGAAAAATTATCAAACTTCGTATATAAATCCAAAAATTATAAAACCAGCGGCAATTGAAAGTAGTTTCGATGATCTACAACTTTCATCTTGAAAGTGACACAAGATCATGCTCACACAGCGCAGAAATCGAGCACGAACTCGACTGTTCATCAAAGAACAGAACATCGACGAAAATCCGTGAAAAATATGTATAAATCCAGATTAAATCCGAGATAAAATCCTACCAAGCTTAGATCTAACAAACAAACCCTAGATCTAACTTAACCTAAAGATCAAGCCTTCATTCCTCTGCTAATCCGCCGTCCTCCGTCAACGTCGCCATCTCCAGCTCACTGGAGTCCTCCTACAACTGCAGCTGTCGCTGGAGAAGGAAGAGAGGCCATCGCAGGAGAGAAGAAAGGAGGGAAGGAGAAGGGGGTAGGGTGCCCTCGCCGTCGCCTCCAGGTCACCGGGGATGAACGGAGGTTGCCGCGGGAGAGAGAAAGGGAAGGAGGAGAAGGGGTAGGGAACGGGGAAGGCAGGGGAAGGGAGAGGGAAAAGAGAGGAAAAAGAGAAAAAATAAAGAAAGAGAGAGAGAGAGAGAGAAGAGGGTTAAGTCACTTAAGTGACTTAGCCGGTTCAGACGAGCCAACTGATCGAACTGAATCCGATTTGACTCCAACTTGCGACCTCGTCGCAATCTCGTTCGGATCTGACGATCACGAACACTCCAACTGAATCTAAACAATCACGTACATCTATCAAGGTTGTGTGTGAACTACGCGGGTGTGAAACCGACCGCCAGGGCACAATTCTACCAAATTGCCCCTGGGGTTCAAAAGCAGCGATGTGATCAACCGATCGCAAACCAAGGCTAACCGAGCCAAACCACAAAACCAGATCCTTGACCCAACGCGGTCGGACCAGGTTAGAAGAACGGGTCCTAACATATACGCTCGCGGTCAATGCCACGGTCGATGCCACAGTCGACCATCAACTGTGTACTTTATTTGGAAAAGCGACGGTCGATCATCGCATCGACCCTATTAAGTTTTTTTCTTGACAGAGGCTGACGATCGATGTAACGGTCGACTGTGAGCATAGTGAGCGCGACGGTCGATCTCGCGGATGATGCGACGGTCAACCGTCACGATTCATTTAGCACTGCGCATTGGTACCAAGAATACAGTAACGTTTTATAGGAAACTTAGAATCACGAACCGTTAAATTGGTCAGAAACTAGACGTCAAGGGCTTGCCAACCATATATGACACATGATCTAGTTATTCCAAGTTCACCCATGTAATCTTTTCAGCTTCTTTTAGCTCCAATTCCTGCATTTTTCAAGCAACCACGTGAAGCACATATAAGTATAAAAATAATGCTAAAGAGGTTGATTAAGGGTGACAATTTAGCAATTGAGATGATTATAAGACTGTTCAGCGGCCTACAACACAGGTGATCACCGGCGACGAACTCCTCCGCGCCCCCACCTTCAGATCCGGCATGTACGAGGCCCCACCCATCGATCAGACCAAACGGATGAAATCCCCAGGTCCATACGACGCTTCTTATGTCGTTACCGCTCTCAGACGAGCTCGATTCGCTGTTGATCCAGTTCCGGCAGCTTCTCAGCCATCTGATCAAGACTGCAACGTGATCCAGCCGTTTGATCAGCTTGATCTTCGATCCAGTGCTTCTAATCTTTGATTTTAACCTGATCAAAGAGCTCCAAGTGACCAGGACCGTCCAGATCATGTCCAAATGATCACGATGCATCCACAACCGTTGATCAAGCATATGAAGGTTGATCTAAGCCATCAAACGAGCTACCCTCCCATCAAGCTGATCAACCAACTTCAAGTCATGACTAGTGCAACAGAAGCGTGGTCCAGCCATCTTCACTTCAGATTGGACCAAACCCAGCTTGACCCAGAATCAAGCTAAGACCCTGCATAGCTAATGAGACCAAGGAGATCATATCCCATCCTATGGTCATGGGCAACACTATTGATGGGACATGATGAGGATGATCCAGGAGAGCCATTGAAGATCTTATTCTTGGAGCTACCTGAATCATCAGATTGACCCCTAGATGCTCCTTCTTCATCACGACCTACCATATCTTTGGTACGGTTACCACTAGACCCATCATGGGATCGACCCGGTTTCTCCCCGCCGAGTCCAGAGCTATCGAAGCAAGGCAATTCGGTCAAGCCATATAGAGCCCTCCTACCTGACTTGACTCCGGCCTTGAGGACAAGGCCAATTCTGAAGGGAGGGGGGATGATATGAGTCGATCCAACTCGACTAACTGGACCCGCGCCCAGAAGAGGACCCAAACTGGTTTAGCCTCTTTGCTAGTTTGACTTGGACTTCCCTATTTCAAATTAGAGTATTTAATTAAGATTTATTATTAGACTTTTATATTTAATTGAGTCCTAGTTGATATGTGTTTGTTATGAATTAATTAAGAGTTCTATTTTGAGTTAGTAAGTTGAGTTTGAGTTTGGAAGCCTTATTACTTGCCAATTAAGTAATGGGGTTTTCTAGGTCGGATAAGGACTCAGTCAAGGCCTCTATAAAATGACCTCAATAGCTTTGTAAAATCAGGGAGAGAATTATGATGAATTAATGAGAATAGAGTAGTTAGTACAATAATTCCCAAGTAGTAGAGTTAATATAGTTTTCACCAGAAATCCACCATTGATCCACCTTCTTCCCCGTTGGTCACTTTCTCCACAGCCGGCACTGCCTCCACCGGTATTTCTCTCTCCCTACCACTTTCTCTCTCTCCCACGTCAGCGTCACGTCACCAACATTGTTCATCGTCTCCTTCCTCTTCTCACCCGTGCCCGAGCCGATTTTTATGTGCTTGATATGGAGAATGATGATCATTAATGATGATGCATAATGTTATATTTTTACCCCTTAATATTTAGCCTCCTGTTCTTATTTGATACCTAAATACTCTCATTATTGTTATATTTTGATTTAGGATGCAATTGAAGTCCTTAAGTTCGAAAAGAAGCTGAAAAGAGTATATGGATCAAATTTAAAAGATTAAACTATACCTGCTGATGAAGAACCAGATGATGTGCCATATATTATTGGAAAACTCTTGAAGTCTAGTTTCTGGATAATTTTACTGTTCGTGATTCCGAATTTTCTAGAGGAAGTTACGGTAATTTTTGTACCAATGGCGAAGTCAGGATGGCAAACTAGTAAATACTCAGGAAAGAAAGATCGATCTTTCTCCCTAGTAGGATCGATCCGTCTACGCAGCAGACCTGACATAACGCATACTTTTCAGATGATGACAGTAGGATCGATCCTACTATCCATCCGACTGAGCAGGATCAATCCTAAACCCATGGAAGGATCGATCTTACTCGAGCGTAGCCAAAAATTGAAGATTTTGATGCAAAGGATCGATCCTACACCCATGGAAGGATCGATCCTACCTTCGCAGTGAAGAAAATCAACGGTTCAGATCTAATCCAAGCATGGAGATACTTAAGACTATAAATAGGACTCTTTTTAGGGTTTGAGGGGGGAATTTCTGGATACTTTTGGCTGCTATTTTCGAGTCTTTTATATTTTTCCTATGTTTTCTCTAACTTTATGGAATCTTTTGGAGGATTGTTCTTGATGGCTCTGCGTGGCTAAATCTTGATTCTTGGTCAAGGAAACTGAAACCTCGGAATCAATGAAACTGTGAGATCTAATCTATTAATGATTCTGAGATTTCAGTTTCCTTGACCAAGAATCAAGATTTAGCCACGCAGGGCCATCAAAAACAATCCTCCAAAAGATTCCATAAAGTTAGGGAAAACCTAAGAAAAATATAAAAGAGTCGAAAATAGCAGCCAAAAGTATCCAGAAATTTCCCCCTCAAACCCTAAAAAGAGTCATATTTATAGCCTTAAGTGTCTCCATCCTCGGATTAGATCTGAACCATTGATTTTCTTCACTGCGAAGTAGGATCGATTCTTCCATGGGTGTAGGATCGATCCTTTGCATCAAAATCTTCAATTTATGGCTACGCCCGAGTAAGATCGATCATTCCATGGGTGTAGGATAGATCCTACTCAGTAGGATCGATCCTACTGTGATCATCTGAAAAGTATGCGTTCTGTCAGGTCTGCTGCGTAGACGGATCGATCCTACTAGGGAGAAGGATTGATCTTTCTTTCCTGAGTATTTACTGTTTTGACATCCAGATTGCGTCATTGGTACTAAAATTACCGTAACTTCCTCTAGGAAATTCGGAATCATAAACCGTAAAATTATCCAGAAACTAGACTTCAAGAGCTTTCCAACCATATATAGCACATCATCTGGTTCTTCATTAGCAGGTACATTTTAATCTTTTAATGTTGATCCATATACTCTTTTCAGCTTCTTTTCGAACTTAAGGACTTCAATTACATCCTAAATTAAAATATAAGAATAATGAGTGTATTTAGGTATCAAATAAGCATAGGAGGCTAAATATTAAGGGGTAAAAATATAACATTATGCATCATCATCAATCATAAAACTCCTATTTTGTTGGGAAGACTATTCTTAAAGACATCTAATACTAAGATAGATATGCATAGTGGCACACTTACCATGGAATTTGGTGGTAAAATTGTTAAGTTTAATATATATGATGCCATGAAGTATCCTACTGATAATTGTCCTATTTATTCTATTGATGGGAGGGAATTGGAAGTTGCGGTTGGAGATGTTTCGGGGGAGTTCCTAAAGAAGGCAGATGAAGAAGTTGTCCAGTTTTGGCCAGTCAACTGCAAGAAAGATTCGGTCGACCGCCAAGAACACCAGAAGCATTTATTTGACGAACATTCTCCGACTGAAGTTGAAAGCATTCCTATTATGTCGTGAGGTATATTTTTTATGGCCATTTTATCTTCATTTATTTTCGATGATGTGATCTTGACATCTTTGACAATGTGAACGAAGACATTATTAATAGGTCAATGGATGATTTGATTATAGTTGAGCATAATGTTGACTCCTTTCTTCCTGAGTACCATGATGAAATGTATTTCTGTTTTAGAGATCTAGCTATCTTGTTTACTGATGTTAGTATGGAAAAGCTAGTTCTCATTTTTGAAATATGTCACTTGGATTCATATGCTAAATTAACCTTAGTGGCACTACTGAGGTTAAATATTCAAATTTTGGCACCCAGTGATTTTGCATACCATCTTGCTAGAGAACGGCCACTGAGGGCACGATTAAAACCCTCTATATTGTACATAGTGGTTTAGTTTGTTTTATTTGTTTTCTTGTGTGCTTGAGAGTGCTTGAATTATTTTTAGGTTATGTGCTTGCTTGTTTGCTTTTGTTTTTTCTTTGCTTTGCTTTTGTTTTTAGGTGATCGAGCATCCCCTATCCTACCTGAAGAATTCACCCCAGCCATGGTTTGTTTGAAGATTCGACCACCCTGAGGAGCCTTCGATAGGATTTCAGCTATTCTGTCAGTTGAAATTCAAAGTTTAGCCACATCCAAAGCATTCAAGGTGAATGGACATCGACTTAAACCTTTCTATGAAGGATTCCAAATAGAGAATGTGGCACAACTGGACCTTGAGGATCCAATTTATACTGATTGTTGAAGGAAGTCTGAAGTCGAGCCAATGACAGAAAACAAAGGCACTGCTTGGGAGGCAACCCAAAGGGAGTTCGTTCCTTTCTCTTTTTATTTTCGAAATTTGGATTTCGGTTATTTTTGCTTTTTCTTTGCATTTCACCTTACATTGGGGACAATGTAAGTTTTAAGTGTACGGGAGAGGATTTAGGTTGCATATGCCATGAGCAAGAATTAATTAAGATTGAATTATTAATAACATGATTGAATAAGTAATCCTGCAACTTATAATTAATTAGTCTAGTTATTTTCCTTGGGGATGGTAGTGACTAAATTAGTAGACAACAGCTGGTGAGATTTTGAGTCATTAAACTGACACATTCATATCAGTCTCGAGTCTCACTATTTTCTTTCATGAGAGATATTCTTCCATGGATTTGTTTCTCTAGAACTTGCCTTGATTTTATTTGAGGTCACATTGACACATGCATACACGAACATGATTAAGGCCCTCTTTGTTATAAGCTACATAAGCCAAATAGCTTACCTTGTGATTAATTTCTCACTTTTGCTAATCCCCTTTGAGCTTTATTGACTTCATTGTTAACCCACATTACCAGCTTTAAACCTAAAAAACAATGCCGTTACCCAAGCTGTAGAACTAGTGGAGCATTGTCCATCGTTATGATATGTATGGGTGTGCAAGTTTTAAGTGTGGGGGTGTTTGGATGTGTGGTATGCCTATAATTGGTGAAATGGATTATGTTTTCATTCTCAATCCGTGATTATGTTGTTTCAGAAAGAAAAAAAAGAGAAACATAAAAGAAGACGAAAGGAAGTGATGGAGGAAACTGTTTTTCATATTACAAAATGTTCATAATTCCTCCTAAAACTCCAAGAAAAGGGTCTTGTTTTACATGATTTATTAAAAGGTGGAAGCTGTTGCAAAAGTTTGTCACCTGCTGTGAACAATAAGTGGTTCTTTGAACAATCTCTTTGTCAATGCAGGAGTTTTACATGGTTTAAGTACTTTAAAGCCAAATTGAAGAAGTTTTTGACTGGAGTGATTGGTTATACATGTCTTATTGATGTATTTTTGCTCCATTAGTTCAGTTGGCTTTTGAGCTACATTCCTAAATATTTTCCACCTTGACCCTAAACCTCGTTACAACCCTTAGAAGTCCTTATGATCCGTGTTATGTATATGATCCTAGTGGTGGAGAATGAGAAAATATGCAAGCTTATGGTAGATCATTTTCATTGGAATGAATTTGAGTGAAACACATACACTTCAAACACATGAGAGTTGAGTGTTAATTTCCGTGAGGGTCTACTTATTGAGTTTCCTCCATATTCAAGTGAAATTGCTTACTGATTGATTTTTGGCTGTTCAGGAATGTTTGTTCATGACATGTTATGAGTTTTTAAGAGCTTGGTTGTTCTTTGCTGATGGCGTTGCAACCTTGATATTTTGAGTAAAGTGAATTTTAGTTTTGCCCGAGGACGAGCAAAAGTTAAGTGTGGGGGAATTTTATGAGAGTACCAAATGTCATATTTTTTCCTTAATACATAGTCTTCTATACTTATTTGATACCTAAATGTACTCACTAATATTATATTTTGATTTAGGATGCAATTGGAGTCCTTACATGCGAAACAAAGTTGATAGTGCGATTTTGGACAGTTTTGACATCAGTTAGTAAATGGAGAATAACTTTTCCATCCAAGCATCCAAGCTCTTATTTGGATGAATCAAGATGCTATGCAACAGAAAGAAAGAGCTCTACAACTTTCATGTTTTGAGTTTTGAGAGATTCAGTAGCTCCCCGATCCACGAAGGCCCAACCGGGCCGAGCGACGCGAATCAGAACCTAACTAAATGCGGAAAAGTTTTGGCGAGGGTTCCCTCTAGCTTACTGATTTCCCTAAACAGTTAATAAGCACACTTATTAAAACGATAATTCCAAACCTCAACAATATAGTAAGATAAATTCAAATCCTCAAAAGGGTTAATATTTATACATCATACTCCCATAGGAGACTATCTAACAAAAATGCCCGTAGGAGACTATCTAACAAAAAGGGGTAAGCAGACGATCACCGCTCCTCCAGCACTACCAGACGCCGTCGCGCCACCAAACACCTGCCTGGTAGGGGCCAATGAAGAAGAGCTAACGTTTGCACCTGCAAAAAGTAGCCCGAGTAGGAGTGAGCAGTTAAGCTCAGTAGGGTTCTACACTACGACACACAGAAAGGAGGGAACACAACAGTGTCACCCTCAAGCAAGCCTGGGTGTACATAGGGAACACAACATGTCCCTTAACGCAGGAACCAACACTGCAGACCCACAAGCAGGAAACCGACACTGCTAGGCGGGAAACGACACCGCTGAGTATGCACACCCTCTACTCAAGAGCCATAGAACACTGGATATTGGCTACACCTCAGAACCGGCTCGAGGCTGATACGACCTCTAAATCATCGATGAACATGTATTCAAGTCATTTAAGCCTATCATCAATATTGACTGAATACTACCATTCAATCCTTGACCACGCTACCCGCCACTGTCCTAGAGCTAGATCCGAGCTACCCGAAAGCCTCGGATCGGCGATCAACCCATCGCCCACTCCCTATCCTTATGCATCTAATGCAAACAAAGTCATGTATGATCATACATATAGATAACAATTCAGGCATGCAACAACATGCCAATTATTACACAGGACCAGGCGCAACACACAGCTCGCCAAGGGTGAACATGGCAAGGGTCTAGATAAACTACATATTCTATTCTACACATTCCAAGGGGCGCGACCCCCTTGGTTCATCCACATGCCAAGCACAGGGCCTACGTAGATATAATAACATTATTATAAAGCGATAACAAACAGCTCAATTTATCCAATTAGAACAAATGATCTACTAATTCTGGAAAATCATAATTATCAATCTAACAGTCCGATTGATGTGAAACTTGATATGCCCACTCAACGGCACACTCCGAATCACATATATGAATACCAGATCAATCGGATAAACAAAAGTTGATCAAAACCTACAATTTCGGTACAAATCCATATTTGATAAATCAATCAAAATCCCATTGAAAATAACTTGGATTAAAACCAAACTTTGTAGCTCTCTTCCAAATATCATCAAGATCATCGCAGCCAAGAAGAACCTTAATTAAATAATTAAAAACCACTTCATTACACCAATCAAGCTAATTGTCCTGTTTCATCACAAACAGTCCATTTAATTTATCGGAAATTGTACATAGCTCCGAAAATCATGAAACCAGTTGGAAATGAAATATAACTCACGGGTCTACAACTCTCATTCAGAACACCAACTTGTATCATGTACATACCCCTCGAAAATCAAGTTAGAACACCACTGGAAATGAAATATAAACCAGAGAATCCGAAATATAACATAATGAAATCTTGCTTAAATCCACATAAAATCCAAACCAAATCCTACAAAACTTTAATAAGGTTATAAGCAAGATATCAAGCATCAGCTAGCATAGTTTTATTGAATAACAAACAATTAAACAACACACGAACACATAATCTAAGATTTAATGAAGAACCCTACCAAACTACAGGAATCCACGTTTGATTCTCAATCAAATCGTCCAAGGAGGGTGTAGATCTCTTCCTCTAGCTCCTGGCAAGCTTCTTAAGCTGCTGGATCAAGTTCCAAACAAGAATTTCTAAGGTAGGAGGATAGGAGAAGAAAAATCAGAAAAACAGAGGAGGTCTTGGGTTACTTAAAGGCTCGAGTCCGAGCGATCGATCCTAAGACCAATCGGTCGGACTGGGCCAGAGTAGGTCGGTTCGTGTTCTTATCCAGACACGTTAGCCGCATCTTTATCCTGACAACCGACACAGGTCCGATCGATCGCTCCTAGGAGCGACCGATCGCACACGGGCCCGTCAGCTGTCCTAAAGACAAGCTTTCGTGCACCCGAGCTTGGATCTTTCGATCCAAAGCCCGCCTAAGATTCTAACAAGCACATAAATCAAACATAGGGCTATGTGTGCACACGCGGGTGTGAAACAAACCGACAAGACGCAATTTGCCCTTGCGGTCTACAACGAGCCACGGGCCCGACCTAGACGGGTATACCCAAGAGTAGTGGGATATGTCCTCACAGATTCTTGTTGATTGCATCAAGGAAATCGAAGCCAGAAGGTACAAAGAAGATGGGTCAGCTTCAAAGATTAACTGTACCTACTCTGGAACAACCAGATGATGCTTCATATGCGATTGGAAAGCTCTGAAAGTCTAGTTTCTGTAGAAATTTACAGTTTATGATTTGGAGCTCACTAGAGAAAGTTACTGTGCTTTTAGTACCACCAGCGCAAGGCTGAATAGCAGAAGAAATATGCAAAAAAGAAGATTGATCTTCCTTGCATAAATGATCGATCTTTCCTCTACGATAGAGTTAACTGAGAGCAAGACTTGAAATGATCGATTTTTCCTTCCCATAAATGATTGATCATTTATTCACCAGGAGATGACATAGAGCTATGTTTACTCAGATCGATCTTTTCCCTTAATTCATGCAAAACTTCGTCGAGGGATTCACATCCGAATCATCTCGACTGGAAGATATGGAATTATAAATATGATAGAATATAAATGTCACTTTCTATGTTTGGTTCTTCTCGTTGTAGCCCTAACTCCATCCTACCAGAACTTAAGAATACACGATACCGGTTGTCACTATAGGCAACGTGTAGTAAAAGTTTCACGGGACAAAACCCTAACCTTTTCTCACCATATCCCTAAGAATACACAATACTAGCTGTCACTACGAGTAATGCATAGCAAAGAATTCACGAGACTAGGTAGGAGAATGAAGAGAGATAACTATGGGATCACAATATCATCACAAAAGCATGACTGGAATTATAAAAATGTTCAACCACATAACCATCTATGAAGATCCAATACATATATAGAGTTTAAACATTGAAGATTAAAACATGAGCCAATGATAGAGAAAGAAAACCTCGTCCTTGCTTAGTCATCCATCCATCATGCCCGAAGATTACTCGTCCATGGATGGTGGATCGGTCTCCTTTTTCCTCCAGAAAAGTCTCCAAAAGGCTCTCTTTGAATAGCCCTAAGTTTTCTATTTATATCCTCCAAAACATTCCCTCTCGGATTTGGTCTTGGCCCTTTATTTTGCTACGCCGCCGTATAAAGATCGATCTATTAGGGGTGAAGATCGATCATTTCATCCCGTACAAGTGTCACATCCCGAGGATGATCGATCATTTTAAAGAAGATGATCGATCATTTTAAAGAAGATGATCGATCATTTGCATCGTCGATTTTCTCAATTTTCTCAACTTCGTAGATGATCGATCTTCTTAAGGGAAAAGATCGATCCGAGTAAACATAGCTCTCTGTCATCTTTTGGTGAATAAATGATTGATCTTCATAAAGAAGATCGATCATTTTGCTTGTGTATTTTCTCTTTTGCCATTCAGACTATGCCATTGGTACTAACAATGCCGTAACTTCCTCTAGGAAACTTGGAATCATGAATCATAAAATTATCCAGAAACTACAGTTCAAGAGCTCTCCAATCATGTGTTGAACATCATCAAGTTCTTTATGAACAGGTACAGTTTAATATTTGAAGTAGACCCATGTAATCTTCAGAGCTTCTTTTAGCTCCAATTTCCTGCATTTTCCAAACAACTATGTGAAACAACATACAAATATAAAAATAGCACTAAAGATGTTGATTAAGGGTGACAATTTAGTAATTGAGATGGTTATAAGACTGTTCAGAGTGCACTTTCATGCACTCATCAGCAGGCTGGCAGAAGTGGTCAAGAACTTCTCAGTTCTTGACTATGCTGCCGACACCACTAGAGTCTGCCTAGCGTCGTATATGCTGACGGGGCGAGCAGTGGACTCTTGGAACATGGAGCGTGTCAGTACAGACGAGAGGACCCTCTCATGGGATCAGTTTTGTGCTCTCTTTCTTGGAGAGTACTTCCCGAGGACTGAGAGGATGGCACGGGTGCAGGAGTCTGTGACTCTAGTATCAGAGTATGCCGGCTAGTTTACTCATTTGTCCAAGTATGCTCGGGCGATGGTGGCTCTGGAGGCAGATAGGGCGAGCCGCTTCAAGCAGAGTCTTCGGGAGGATATTCGAGTGCAGGTGGCCTCGCGTTGTCTGACCACGTATGCTACGGTGCTAGACAGTGCGCGTGCCACTGAGAAGACCCTAGAGGACTCTCGCAATAGTACAGTTCAGGGAGCGGCAGCGCCAGTGGTGGTTGAGTCCAGTGCAGGGCCATCCAAAGGGCCCTTTCAGGAAGAGATTTGGGAAGAAACAGAGACCACCACACCCGGCACAACAACAATCGCAGTAGTATTAGCTGCCACAGTCACGTCAGCAGCAGCAGCAATCCCAGTAGAGGGATGACAGTCGGCAGTCACAGATGGGGAAGAGGTCAGAAGTGAAGAGCTGATAGTGGACCTCATGTGTGTTATGGGTGCTAGCAGCCCGGACACATCAAGAGGTTTTGTCCTTTTGCTCAAGGGGGACAGCTTTCTGCACAGACATCAGTTGCATCAGCCCAGGGACCACCCAAGGGAATAGGTCACAATATGCAGGGCAACGGAGGTCAGGGAGTCCGACAGGGCAGACTGTTTAAGTTGTCAGAGACTGCGATCCCGGTGGAGCCATCAGTTGTTCGAGGTACTATTTTGCCGGTGCCCCCGTCACAGTTCTTTTTTTTATGGCGCGTCACATTCTTTCATTTCCACCTCTTGTGTGTGACTTCTAGGGTTAGAGCCAGTAGCCTTAGAGACGGTGATTCATGTGGGGACACCTATCGGGAGTGGGGCCCGAGTGGATTCAGTATGTCAGGGATGCGAGTTAGAGCTTGGGGATATTCAACTGCAGGTGGACCTGTGTGTCCTTGAGATGATGGGGTTTGACGTCATCCTTCGTATGGATTGGCTGGGATCCTACCGAGCGCTGATCGACTGCTACCGGCGTAGAGTCACAACTTGTACTCCCGAGGGCAACGATTTCAGTTTCATTGGGGACAAACAGATAGCCGAGCCCACAGATTTTGCTGAGCTGAGGCATGAGTGACAGCTGACTACCTTGTTGGCGATCCTCAGTTTATCCGAGTCTGATGGGACTCTAGAAAGCAGTTTACCCTGAGTCGTGTGTGAGTTCGTTGATGTTTTCGCTGATGAGTTGTCGGGTTTCCCACCTCGTAGAGAGATAGATTTTGAGATAGAGCTTTTGCCGAGCACTGCACTGTTCTCTCTACCACTATTCAGGATGGCACCAGCAGA
The DNA here is from genome assembly GCA_963920575.1 of Narthecium ossifragum. NCBI lineage: Eukaryota > Viridiplantae > Streptophyta > Magnoliopsida > Dioscoreales > Nartheciaceae > Narthecium > Narthecium ossifragum. The sequence continues at coordinate 23,888,559 of OY986963.1, forward strand.
GCCGTGAGAACTTAGGGCTCAGCTAGATGTTTCTTGGGGTGAAGATTCATTCGGCCGAGTGTGTCACCCTGCGGAGTGCCTGCACTTTTTGTAAAGAAGGACGGATCCCTCCGGATGTGCATCGATTACTGGAAGCTGAACAGTGTGACTGTGAAGAACAAATATCCCCTCCCATTAATCGATGATCTGTTTGATCAGCTGAGAGGCACCAATGTGAGGACCTGCCCCTCTATCCCCGTGGCTTGTTGTTTACCCCAAGGGCAATTTGAGAAATTGCGCCTTGGTGGTCGTTTTCGCACTGGGTGTGCACACACAGACCTTGTTTGGTGCTTGTGTTTGCGTAGAAAGGTTAGGTGGACCCTGGTTCGGTAGTCCTGGGCTTGGGCTTGTGTCTCAGCCCAAGGTTGCCGTTTTGGGCAAGGGAGATCGATCTCCATGGTCATGAAGATCGATCTCTCTGTGCCTAGTAGTCGCCGTTCTAGGCAAGGGAGATCGATCTCCATGGCCATGAAGATCGATCTCTCTGTGCCTGGAAGTCGTTGGCGGTGGCTTTCGAAGGACGGTCACGGCGATGGCCGTCGCTTCCCCTGTCAGGGGAGGGAGGACTTTCCCTCCCCTCCCCCAGCTTTTCCCCGCCTTCGCCGGCTTTCCCCCGGCCTTACCCTTTCCCCTCCTCCTTCCTTTCCTCCTCTTCTTCCCTCTTCTTCCCCGGCTCTGCTTCCTTCCCCTATTCCGGCTGAGAGCTTTCGCTCGCCGTTCTTCCTCCTCCGGCCATCTTTCCTGGAGCTTGAAGGCTCGTTGGGTTCGTGGCGAGGCGAGGAAGGTCTTGGGGTAGGCCTTGTGGATCGAAGCTGCGTTGAAGAGGTAGGGTTCTCACTCCAAACTCCGGCTTTGTTGAGGGTTTGAAATCAGATTTTGTTTTCCGGTGGATCTCTTTGTGGAGTTGATGTTTTCCGGTTTTGAAGCCATGAGTAGCTTCTTGGCAATGAGATTTACCAGCCCACCTAGTTTGGTGAGGTATGGTGGAGGTTTCCGACGGTGTTTCCTCGCCATCCGGCCGCCGGAGAACCCAAGCATGATCGATCTCATGGGATGAGATCGATCTTGTTTTGTAGTGGCCCAGCCCGCCCGAGCGAGAGCGATCTCCCTGGGAGGGAGATCGATCTCTTGGCGGCTGGCGCCTGTGCGGTTTGCGTCTTACGTCACCTACGAGATCGATCTTCATATGGGTGGAGATCGATCTCGCGGGGTTGACCTAGACTGGTGCTCCTCGCCTTGAGGAAGATCGATCTCGCTGCTATAGGAGATCGATCTCCTTCAGTGCAGGGAGGGTTTTTACTTGTTTAAATGCTGTTTTGCCCGCGGGGCTTCGCATGTAAGTGGGTTTTGACGGTTTTGCCCTTGGGGCTTCTATGTTTACATCATGCTTGAGTATTTACTGCTTTGTGGTTAACCGAGGGAGTAATGAACCCTCGGGAATGCTTAGATTAAATGGGCCGAAGGTGTGCCCTTGCAATGTTGCATGTTACCGTTTCATTTAATATCCTGCCCTGCTCCTGTGCATTAGACATACTAGGTTAGACTGGGTAGGGTTGACCCGTGGACTCCGGTGATCTAGGACTAAGCGTGGGATGCCGTTACCCCGGCAGGGTGTCCTACAAGTGTCGTCCGGCCCACCCTGTGTCAAGGACCGTCGGAGGTAGCTCAGTCCTTGAGCAGTGGCTATCGGAGGGACGTAGGTTGGATAGGAACCCTGTGGGGGGGGGGGGAAGACATCGATGGGATCGATGGACTCCCTGGCTAGACTTAGTCCTTGGGTCAGGAGTTAGGGGTCCTGTTGGCTCTGTGGCTTGGAGTACTGAGAGATGGTAGTCTTAACCACGGTCGTTCCGCCAAGTGTGGTGATCCCGCTTGGAGAAGGGTGTCGTACCAGTAGCGTCATGTCCACCCTGTGTCAGGGATTGTCGGAGTTGTCCACCCTTGAGCAGTGGTTGTCGGAGGGGCGTACTTGGGACAGGAGTCCTTCGGGTTATAGACGGGATTTCTGGGATCCTTGGCAAGCCTCAGTACTTGGCCTCAGGGTTGGTTCGTTGGGTTTGCCTTCTTAGCGAGAGTGGTAGAGTAGGACCCTGCTGAGCTGTTGCTCATTCCTACCTGGACTGTGGTGTTTGTAGGTGCGGGTCCACGTTCTCCTCCGGTGCTTCCCCGTCGGCAGTCTCGTGGCAGCGTGCCGGATCCTGACCATGTCTGAGGGTCAGGATGGGTTCGTTTGTGCGTTCGCGGAGACCCCGGTGGGTGGTGTAGCTTCTTTTTGGGGACTGTTGATCCCTTGTAGCTTGTTGTACTAGAACCCTGTTAACGCTTTTATTACTGGTTTGTAATAAATGTTAATAGTTTTGTTTAGTAGCTTGCTTCCGCTTGTGCTTGCAATCAGCTGTTTCCGCCAGCTGTGCGTTAGTCTCAGCTGTTTCCGCCAGTTGAGGCTAGTAGATGTAGGTTTTTCCCCCTCGCGGTCCCGGCCCGGGTGCGCTCTGCCGGTCGGGGCGCGACAACCAAGGTCTTCTCGAAAATTGATCTAAGATCTGGCTACTACCAGCTAAGGATTCGGGAGAGTGAAATTCCGAATACGGCTTTCCGGACTCGATATGGCCAGTATGAGTTCGTGGTGGTGCCATTCGGCCTATCAAATGCGCCAAGGACATTTATGCAGAGGGTGTTCAGACCCTTCCTAGATCAGTTTGTCATTTTCCATTGACGACGTTTTGATCTATTCACATACTGATGAGGAGCATGCACAAATTTTGAGAACAGTGTTACAGTTGCTCAGAGATCATCGGTTGTATGCCAGGGCATGCAAGTGTGAGTTTTGGTTAATCGAAGTGGGCTTTCTGGGTCACGTAGTGTGAGGCCCGTTGGGTCTACCATGGGACAAGATGCATGTGCCTGGAGGGCGGGGCTAAGTCGGGTAGCTGGGTAAGCAATCCCACAACGCCTGGGTATGGTCTGGGGTTCGGTATAAGTATATAGTAAGCCCTTAATAGATACAACGCTTTTTAAAGCCGTGCTGATAGTGATCCGTCAGAAAACTCCATGGTTAAGCGTGCTCGACCTGGAGTAGTTAACCATGGAGTAGTCACACGATGGGTGACCTACTGGGAAGTTTTCCCAGATTTCTACGGTGAGCCAAAAGCGGACAATATTGTGTCGGGTGGGGCCCTCGGGTGGATCCTGGTCGGACCGGGAGCCCGCGGGGCGGGTCCCAGTGGAGGGTCGGGGTGTTACACGTAGCGTCAGCAGTTGGAGTGGCGGTTGATCCATAAAAGGTCAGGGCAGTGTTGCAGTGGTAGAGGCCGAAGTACATGTTTGAGATCCGCAGTTTCCTCAATTTGGCAGGATACTACACATGGTTTATCCAGGATTTCTCCAGGATTGCAGCTGCGATGACGTAGCTCACCAGGAAAGGGGTTCCTTTTGTTTGGACCGACTATTGTGATTCAACATTTTGAGGATTTGAAGAGGCGGTTGATTGAGGCTCCCGTCTTAACTATCCCGAAGAGAGATGTCAGATACAACGTCTGTTTTGATGCCTGCATCGATGGTTTAGGCCACGTACGCATGCAGGGGGGCCATCCTGTTGCCTATGGATCATGCCAGCTGAATGACCATGAGAAGAATACCCATGACCTGGAGTTGGCGGCTGTAGGTTTTGCTTTAAAGACATGGCGCCACTATCTGTTCGGCGAGCGATTCCATGTGTTTTCTGACCACAAGAGCATGAAGTACATCTTCATGCAGTGAGATCTCAACATGCGGCAGAGATGCTGTAGGGAGTTTTTGGAGGATTACGACTTCAAGTTGCTTTACCACCATGGTAAGCGAAAAGTCGTCGCCGAGACTCTTAGCCGACAGCAGAGGTCAGTGGTCGCAGGAATCGCAGTGCGTTAACATTTAATGTTTGAGGTTGTACGTCGGTTTGGACTCCACTTGGAGGAGCAGACCAGGGATGGCACTTTCTGTGCACTAGTAGTGACATAGACCTTGTAAGGGACCAATATAAAATTTCCTGAGTTTTTATGTAAATTGGAGGACTTTTCGCGTAATTTCAAGTCTTGTAGGGGGTTTTATGCAAAAACCACCCCCCTTTCTAGAAAAATCCAGGCTTCTCCTTCCTTTCTTTCTTTGGCTGCCAACCCGAGAGAGAGAGAGGGAGTGAGATCGGGAGAGAGAGAGAGATAGAGAGAGATCAAGAGAGAGGTCTGGAGAAGGAGGTGGAGATCGCCGGCGTCGGAGTTAGAGAGGGAGAGATCGGCGCCGGAGAAGGAAGAAGGAAGGGAGGAAGAACCGGGAGGAGCGGTGGAGCTCGCTATGGAGTGAAGATCCAGTGGGTCTCCGCCGGATTTCTTCCCGATCTCGACTGAGGTAAGCTTCCAGCTCTTTTCCCCCCTTCGTTTTCGTGGTTTTCATGGGTTTCCTTGGAGTTTTTTTGGTGAGGGTTGGGGGTTTTGGCGGTTTTCCGGCGACGGGTCGCCGGAGACGATGCCGGGGACGGCGTTGGGGACTTCCCCCGGCGACTGCAGCGCCGGAGGAAGAACCCCAGCGGTCCAAGGCATCTTTCCGTCCTCTGTCCCTAGTGTTTTTCAAGTCGGAAAACCCCTTTTCCTCCTTCCCGGCCATGGTTTCAGGCAAGGTTCCGGCCGGCCTTTCTCTGGCCATGGCCGTCGACCTCCCTCTAGACCTTGTGCCAGGGACAGCTAGTAGCTTCCCTCCTCCTCTGGTAGTTGTCTACCAGGTGCTTGAGCACCCTGGTTTCGAGATCCGACGGAGCTCCGGCGATCTTCCTGGGGAGGATGGCGATGCTGTGCACGTGCGCAGCTGCTGCCTTGGTGCGCTGGCCAGCACCCTGTGCGCACAGTGCACGTTAGTTGTTTGTTAACGTGCACCATAGCCTTTCGACGCCCGTCTTCGTCATTTTCTGGGTTGTTTTAATCGGTCTTCCTAGCTCTACCTGACCGCGTTCGGTGTTATTGTGCTTTAGGCGATCGGGTGAGCGGCCGTGAGGGGTCAGTGCAGGACGTGGACCCCCGGACTTAAGGAGCGCATCGACTGTCCTTTTAAGGTAGGAGTTACCTACTATTAGGATTTGTATGATTGTTGCTATGTTGTGTTAATGCTATGTTGTGCATGCTTTTTCTCTTGTGATGGTTGTATGATATGCTATGATATGATGCTTCCTTGTAATGTATGAATATATAATGATTGTTATGGGTTTTATTGCTATATTCTTTGTCTTGTGCATACATGATAGGATTGGAGTTAAGGTTGGGTTTAGTCAGGTCCTGTAGCTAGACTAGTCAGAGTCTAGGGACTAGTGAATGACTTGATCTGAGGACTTTGATCTGATTAAAGACCTGATTTGAGGATTTTATTGACTTGATATGAGGATTTTGTTGAGGATTTGGATCTTGATTTGATCTGATTGAGGATCTGATTTGATTGAGGATATGACTTGAGGATTTGATCTGATAGGATGTTGTACCTATACTAGTATACTGGGGTTGGGTATAGAGTCTATAGGGGTATAGGCGAGCATTGACGGGCGGACGCGGCGACTGTGCGTGTAAGACTTACCCATACTAGCCAGACCATACTTGGGCAGTATAGTAGGATAGGTTGGGTGTACACCGGTGTCTTAGTTGGTGACTCCTACTGGGCTTTAGAGCTCATTTTTATTAGGTTTTTGTGCAGGATGACCTATGGGTAGGCCAGAGACCAGTGCTGTCCATGGAGGTCCTGTCTCAGGATGAGGAGTCATTTTATCCTTATGTCTATTTTCTTATGTATAATAAAGGCTGTATATGTTGGATTTGAAATAAAATTGTATATTGAGGATTTGGCTGAATTATCATGTATTTTGGTGGTTATATACTCAGTTACATGAAATCTGATAAATTGAATGCAGGTACATGTATATTATTTGAATTGATGTGGGCGTAAGTGCCCCTAAATGTGGTGAATGGTTGTAAAGAGATAAGGATTTTGGTTAATTGTTTTAGGATGTGTATATATCTGTTGACAGGTTGTGTAATAGTGATGTCACGTGCCTGTCTCCAAGGATCATGCCGAAATTTTCAGTAATTATTTGGGATATTTTATAATTAATTGGGGCGGGGCGTGACAGACCTTGTTACAGAAGGTTATCTCAGCACAGGTCGGGGATCAGATGTTAGTAGCGATTAGTAGCCGAGTTCTTGTTGGGGAGGCCGCTGACGACGGAACAGTGCACAGTGATGATAGTCTTCACTTCAGAGGCAGAGTAGTGGTACCAGCTGATCATCAGCTGCGTAGAGACATCTTGTCAGAGTTTCATTCGTCTCATTTTGCGGTCCATCCAGGAGGGACACAGATGTATCATGATATTCGTTGCCAATACTGGTGGCGCAAGATGAAGGACAATATAGTGCAATTTGTGGCCAATTGTCTTACTTGTCAGCAGGTGAAGGCAGAGCACTAGAAGTCTACGGGCTTGTTACAGCCTCTCCCTGTAACTGAGTGGAAATGGGAACACATCTCCATGGACTTCGTGTCGCGAGATCACCCAAGGGTCATGATTGTATCTTGGGGATTGTGGACAGATTTACGAAGTCGGCTCATTTCTTGGGTATTTGATTGATGGACTCTTCGGAGAGTATGAGCAGGATTTTCATAGATCAGATAGTTCGACTCCATGGGACACATGTGTCGATAGTGTCAGACAGGGACCCACGGTTGACAAGTAGATTCTGGAGTGGCTTCCAAAAGGCTTTGGGCACGATGTTGACCTTTAGTACCTCCTTCCACCCTTAGATAGATAGACAACCAGAGAGGACTATCCAGATCTTGATAGATATGATGCGAGCCTGTGTGCTAGACCATAAAGGCACATGGGAAGAACATTTGCCATTGGTAGAGTTTGTATATAACAACAACTACTAATTCAGCATTTGCATGGCACCTTATGAGGCTCTGTATGGGAGACCATGCCGATCCACACTCTGTTGGACAGAGGAGAGTGGAGCTACCCACCTTGGGCCAGAACTTATTAGGCAGATGACAGATCAGGTTGTGCAGATCAGACATAGGCTTCTCACTGCTCAGAGTAGGCAGAAGAGTTATGCTGATCGAAGATGACGACCATTGGAGTGTGCTGAGGGCGATCATGTTTTCCTGAAAGTGATGCCTCGCAGAGGTCAGGTGCGGTTCGGTAAGAAAGGGAAGTTGGCCCTTAGATTCATCGGGCCATTTCAAAACTTGGAGTGGATTGGCGAGGTGGCATATCGCTTAGCACTCCCCCCGGTGATGGCGTTAGTTCACCTCACATTCCATGTGTCTATTCTGAAGAAGTATGTGCCGGATCCCTCTCACGTGATAGATTGGAGCCAGATTGAGGTAGATGCTGATGCGACGTTTAAGGAGAGGCCCGCCCAGATCCTTGCGTGATAGGAGTGAGTCTTGCGAGGCAAGACTATTCCCTTGGTCAAGATCCTGTGGAGACACAGAGGCATCGAGGAGGCTATGTGGGAGCGAGAGCAGATAATGCGTGCTACTTACTGTCAACTCTTCTGAGAATAAGGTATGAATTTATCTTCATTTTTCAAACTCGAGTCGAATTTTTGGGACTAAATTCCTTTAAGGGGAGGTTATAAGGGCCTAATTGTAAAGTTAGTGGGCTTTTATGAAAAACTCGAGGGACTTCCACTAATTTATGGTGTTGGAGGGGGTAATTTGCAAAGATCCCCACCTACTCCACCGACCCTCCCTTCTTTTTTCTTCTTCTCCCTGATCTTTTCCTTTGTCTCTCACTCTTCATCCTCGCCTCGCCGACCGGATCTGTGGTAGAGAGAGAGACAAGAAGAGAAGGGGGGAGGGAGAGGGAGTGGGAGGAGGAAGGGGATCGCCGGCGCCGGAGAAGAAGGGAGGAAGGGAGAAGAAAGGAGGAAGAAAATCGGGAGAGGGAGACGTGGAACTCACCGGAAAAGGGTAGATCCGGTGTGATTTCCGTCGGATTTCGTCTCCTTCTTGGCTCAGGTGAGCTCCTATCCTCTTTCTCCCTCCGATCTCTTCTTTTAGGGTGTTTTTCCTATGGGTTTTGGGGAGCTTCGTGGGTTCCGACGATGGGTCATAGGAGAAGATACCGTGGACAGCGTCGGGGACCTCCCTCGGCGACTACAGCGTCGGAGGAAGGACCCTCGTGGTTCGGGGCATCTATCCGAGCCCAATTTGGGAGTTTTCCCATGCCAGCTCCCGGCCATGGATTCCGGCGAAGATCCGGCCGGCCTTCCTCTGGCCATGGCCGTTGATCTCCCTCGGAATCCGGTGCATGGGGTAGCAAAAAATCTCCCCTCTTCGCCGTGGTGGCTGTCCAGTGGTTATGCACGGGTCAGTGGGCCTCAGCCAAGTTCCGACGGCCCTTCTTGGGGGAGGGGTGCATGTCACCTAGGCTGAGTTGTCGCGGATGCGTTATCGGTGCGGTAGATTCCGTCTCAGATGCGTCGTTGGTGTGGCAGTTTCCATAGCAGGCGCGACAAGTTGCAGCCGTGGTGCGGTCGAGTGTCGACGCCATGTTGTAAACGCCGGGGGGCTGGTCCACTCGTCGGCGGTGTTGTCACGTGCGCCCCAGTGTGCGAAGCGTCATTATCCGATTTCGTTGATTTTCATGTCGTTTTGACCGGTTTTTCGAGCTCTACCATACCGCTTTCCTTGTTCTTGTGCTTTACGCGATCGGGTGAGCTGCCGTCATAGTTCGGAGTATGAAATAGACACCGAGACTTAGGGACTTCACGCCAGTTGCTTTTTGAGGTAGGAGTTACCTCCTACTAGGGATGTGTGAATGTTATGCTATGTCTGCTATATGTTGTGTTTTATGCGATGATATATATTTTATGTTGTTGGTGATATATAGCATACATGTGACTCTTTTGTGACGTACCCATGTATGTTATGGTAGATGGGCTGGTTGAGCCCTGTTATACATTATTGCCATGTTATGATATGAAATGTTGCCAATGAATTGTATGCGATATTTTGAGAATTATTGTTTAGTTGTATTATTATGTTATGATGTTGTGTGGCTTTTGCATACATTCTAGGAATGTCAGTTTTGTCTTAGGACAGAGAATGTGGAGTCTAGTCAAGTCCTGTAGCTATACTAGTCAGAGTCTAGGAGTTGTATCGATGACTTGATGGATGGGTTTTTGATCTCCGTATATCGATCGAGGACTTTGACTTGATTTGATCTGAGGATTTTATTGAGGATGTTGTACCTATAGTAGTATACTGACACTGGTATAGAGTCTAGTGGGGTCTGGACGAGTATTGACGGTCGGACGCGGCATCTGTGCATGCAAGACTTACCCAGACTAGCCAGACCATACTAGGGTCAGTATATTAGGATAGGCTTGGTGTACACCAGTGTCTTAGATGATTATCAGGTGACTCCTACTGGGCTTTCAAGCTCATACTTTGAGGTTTTGTGCAGGTAGGCCCGACACCACCGTATTACATGGGGATGATGCATAGTGACGAGGCATCTGTTTTTGATTGATCTAATTGACAGTCAGTTTGTTGTAGGTGGAGAGATGAGGGTTGTATCTCAAATTTATTATCTACTCTATCTTAACTCCCAATTTGTGTATTTGACGCTTTGTATATATTAAGTATTTTGGAGAATTTGTATATTGTAGTCTCGTGGCCAGATTATGTTCTAATTGGAAAATTATGCACTCATATTTATGTGAAATGTATAGATGAATGTAATGGCGTGAAAGTGTCCCCAGAGTTATGATTTTTGTTGTAAATGTTGGCTAAAATGTCATAGGATGTGTGGTTTATATCTATTGACAGGTTGTAATTGTGAATTCGCGCGCCTGTGTCCAAGGGTCATGCCGAAATTTTTAATTTTATTATTCAATTGGGATAAATAGGAGGTTAAATTTGGGGAGGGGTGTGACATGATATATATTTTATGTTGTTGATGATATATAGCATGCCTGTGATCTTTTGTGAAGTGCTCATGTATTGGCATATGGGCTGGTAGAGCCTATTATGCATTATTTGCCATGTTATGTTATGAGATGTTGCCAATGGATTGTATGTGATATGTTGAGAAAATTTCTTTAATTGAAGTATTATTATATTATGATGTTGTGTGGCTTGTGCATACATGCTAGGAATGTCAGGTTTGTTTGAGGATATAGATTGTGGTTGGGTGTAGTAAGGTCTTGTAGCTAGACTAGTCAGAGTCTAGGAGCTGTATCGATGACTTGATGGATGGATTTTGATTTCCGTATGTCGATCGAGTACTTTGACTTGATCTGAGGATTTTTATTAAGGATGTTGTACCTATAACTAGTATACTGAGGCCGATATAGAGTCTAGAGGGGACTGGGAACAATCAGACATGGTGTTTGTGCATGTAAGACTTACCCAAACTAGTCAGATCATACTAGGGTCAGTATATTAGATTAGGTTTGGTGTACATCAGTGTCATAAATTGTCGTCAGGTGACTCCTATTACGTTTTGAGCTCATTCCCTTGGGTTTCTTGTGTGCATGAAGTAGGCTCGAGGCCAGTATACCCCAAGGAGTTGGTAAGTAGTGAACTCCAGTTAATATATAATGATGCTCTATTTTTGTTGGAATTCGGAGAAATTGTATATTTCAGATTTGGGGTTGCAATTTTGTAAATTTATGATTACACTTATGTATATGGAAATCGTGATGCATGTATGGAGCGAAAGTGTTCACTAGGATTTCAATTGTTGAAAACATTATGGATTGTATGTCCAATTGTGTATTTTTAGTGATTGCCAGGTTATAAGTTGTGATTCACGTGCCCGTGCCCAAGGGTCATACCGAAATGTTCAGTATTTTTTTGTATAATTTGGATTTAATTGGGGTGAGGCGTGATATGACGTGTGTTAGCAGCCTCCATATCTCTATCTCTCAAATATATCTATGCAATGGGGAGTTGACTCGTGTCAACTCACAACAAGAAATGTGGGATGTAGTGACAAGATAAATTTCTTGTCACTCTTATTCATTTGCCTGATCTTTTCAGTGACAAGTAACTGGAGTCACCATTGATATAGTTAGTTATAGTGAAGAATATAATTTATTTCCACTAATAGTCATCACTAAAGATTAGAAAGTAATTTGGTGGAAAACAAATTGCTCAAGTGGCATGAATAAAATCTACTTTTAGTGACAACAAGTTTTTTTTTCGTCACTACTTGTTTTCAGTGACGAGATAATAATTACTTCTCACTATAGCCTTTTCACTTTTAAGTTAAAACTAAAAATTCAAATGATAAGAAACTCCAACAGTCAAATCCCTAATCCCTCCAGCGAACTCCTTTGTACAATCCAGTGGTGAGATCAGTCGGCGGCCAGAAGCGGCGATATTGGTCATAGGCATCCGATGGCGAGCCTCCTCTATCTCCCTCTCCTCCCTCCCCTCTCTCTCCCTCCCCCTCCCCTTTGTCTCTCCCTCTTTCTCTCTTTAACTGGAGATTTTATCTTCTGTAGTGTGCACCATAACTACACAAGTTACACCATCTGCAAGGTTTCTTTATGGTTATCTAGCAAGCTTTTCTTTATGATGACGGGAAGTATTGTCAAGAGATTTCTCTCTTTCTTGGGACAGTAATGGTAATGGTAATGGTATTCGTTTTTGCTATTTTTACTTATTAATCACTAAAAATTTCTTAAATATCAAACATATCCCTCAACAGTTTGGTATTACACATGTATCTCTCAAAACATGAGAAAAGGGTTAATCTGCCTCTTCTTCAACTTCCGTCAGCCTAACTAACTTAACCATGGTTTAACTATAGTTATAACATGACCAGAACATGTAAATTTACTTAGTTGTCCATGTTACATATCTGGGCATTAATACGTAACATCCCATAAGTTTATATCATGCAATCAGGCTTATTATCGCCTTAAAGTTCTAAGTTCATATTCACATACATCACCTCCTTACCCTTCCCTTCGTCCACCTCCTTAGGGTTTTCTCTACATGATCGGCTTCACCATCATAGAAGGAGAGTCGATCGGCCCATCGTATCAAAGGTATGCGCTTTATGGTTTTGTTTTCACGCATTGATCAGCCCATCACATCAAAGTCGATCGGCCCTTCGTCCCCCTAACTTTTCATAGTTTTGTTCCTCTATTTACTTCGTTTGGCATTAGTCTCTACATTTTATCTCTTTGACATCAACATTTAGGGATATTTTATGCACCGGGCATTGATGATGTTCTTTGTCTATCTATTTAGGGATATTCTGGTGCCAGCCTCTTTTAATCTGCCTATGGAGGATGATCTCAGTTGCAATTATCTCAGTGGCATGTACCAGGGACCATTGCAGGAGGGTTGTATCCCTCGTATTAAAGACCATATGTATCCCCACTATCAAATGTATACATTGTTATGTCTGCATTATTATTGCTCCTCTGTTGTTTGTAATGTTAATTAGGAATTCATTGCCTAATTATGAAGATGTATGCATGTAGTAAACTCTTAATATTGTTTATAGAAATTCCAGTTGTTATAAGCTTAGGTAACATGTTTAGGTGATATATTTGAAATGTTGATCAGTAAATTTTGTTTTGCTCGTTTTGTGGATCCTTTGTTATGAGCATGCCCATGGATCCAAGACCACTATCATTTGAGATGAAGATAAAGCTCAAATATCCTGGGTTCTAGCAGAGGTAGCCAAACTCTCAACTGATGAAATATGAGTGGCAAGGTAAAGATACTCAAAGTTAATGCGGTGCCATCCACATATGACGAACTGAGGGGGGGGGGGGGGGGGGCATTACAACTTTGTGCTTATGGACTTTTCGTAACCAGCTGAAGATGTCATATCTAATCCCATTTTCCAACCCAAAGTTTTATGATGAAATTCAAAATGAAGAAGACTACATAAGAATGTTTGATGTACATGTTGCATATTCAAAAATGGTGATTGAGTTGTTTGTAGTGACTGGTGAAGCCTCTAACTTGTATTGTAGGGCAGAGGCTAATGCTTATGCTAGAGCAGAGGCTGGAGGACAAGGCATGGCAGAGGACAGAGCATAGGCTAGACCAGAGGTAAGAGTAGAGATTGGATCAGAGGCAGTAGTAGAGGCTAAAGCAGAGGCTGGAGGACAAGGCAGGGCGGAGGCAAGAGTAGAGGTTGGATCATAGGCAGTAGTAGAGGTGAGATCAGAGGCTAAAGTAGAGGGTCAAGGAAAGGATAGAGTAGAGGCAAGGGTGTGTCCTGTGCACAAGGTAGATCAAAGGCTAAAGGAGAGGCCAGAACATAGGTTAAGGTAAAAAGAAATATCTGCCTCCATGGTGACAGTGAATGAGAAGAGGAAGCACATGTTGATGACTGTGTGGATGATTGGAAAGAAGAATTTCAGGCCCATTGGTGTTACCACAGTGGATCCTGATGAGTGCATGAAAGTGCACTCTGAATAGCCTTATAACTAATTTAATTACTGGAGGTTTCATCCTTAATTAGTCTTTTTAGTACTATTTTTATACTTATATGTTGCTTTACAAAGTTATTTGGAATATGCAGAAAAGTGGAGCTAAAGAAGCAAAGAAATGTCATATTCAACATTAAATATGTACCTGCTCAGAAGGATTCAGATAATCTTCTATACATGGTTGGAAAGCTCTTGAAGTCTAGTTTTTGGAGAATTTTACGGTTCGTGATTTGGAGTTTCCTAAAGGAAGATATGCCATTGTTATTACGAGAGGTGCAGGAGCAAGCAGCTACGGAAGAAGAAGATTGATCTGATCCAAAGAAGATCGATCTCCTTTTGTGCTCAGACGATGACAGAGAGTTGACAGAGGACCAATTATAAAAAGATGGATCTAATCCTTAAAAGATCGATCGGAACATTAAAAAATCTTAAAAAATCTACGGAGAAAAAAGATTGATCCTTTCCCAAAGAAAATCGGTCTTAGTCGGGGCGAACCAGGTTACGAAAATTGAGAAAAGAAAGAAGATCGATCTCTTGTCGGACGACCTGAAAACGAACGGACCAGATTTAATCCAAAGGCTGAAGTAAAGTTAGGGTTTCTTACCCATATTTAAAGAAGTCGTCCAAGACATACGAGGGGGGGTCGGCCAGCACTATTGGAGGAGTTTTGAAGGCCGGAAAGAGGGGAGAAGACCGCACGAAGATCTAGGGTTTTTCTTTCTATCTATCTTCTGAATATCTTGGTTGTTTTTATGATGAACATGAGTGGCTAATCCCTTTGCTAAGGAACCGATGTAGCCCTAACTGAATCAGTCTATGTTATTGAATTAATATTTTAATCAGTTTATTTTCCTTGTTTCATTCTTTATTATAACTGAGATCTTAAATACCTTAATCTGGCCAATAGAAGTATTATAGATTGTTTTATGTGAGATTGGGCGAGGGTTCATTCCCTAATCTTGCAGGATCTATGAATGAATGAGTTTATATCGAGGTCGGGTTCAAGCTAAGACAACTCTTGGTTCATAATTGTTCTTCAGAGCTTAATGGATTCTTGATTAACACTTAGTTATGGGTTCATTAGCTAGGGTTAATTGAGGGTACTTGGTGATGACCGCGATCGAACGGATCATCATACTAGAAGAACGAGCCCTTGGAATTAAATTGAGACTTTGTTTATTCAATGCATAGAATGAGGATGTTATGGTGAAATCAGAACCTTAGTACTCATCCATTATATTTCCATCGTTTTTTTATTTCATTATTAGATCTTCTATTTTCGATACTTCATATTTTTTACTTTTCCTTCCTTATTTTCTTTCTTCTATGTTTTTTAACATTTTATTCTAATAATGTCTACAAATCTCTGTGGGTACAGTACTTGTCTTGCTCCTATACTGATCACACCGATTCGTATACTTGCGAGATATAAAATTTATTCATCAAGTTTTCGGCGCCGTTGCCGGGGATTTGATTAGAGTTTATTAGTAGTGAATGCAAGGTCGCCGATCACGGAAAGAAAAGTTGTTTTCCGTGAACGATAACATAGATCAAATTGGGAGTAAGAAGGGATGTAACAAAGATAGCATGTCCACATCAGATCTAGGAGTTCAACAAGAAGAACAAGAGGAGATGGAGCTTAATAACAATGTACGTCCTTTGGAGGAGTACGTGAGGCCTACTATTTCTACCTCACCTTCATGCTTTGCGTTACCCACAGAGGCTAGGAATTATGAACTTAAAAAACTATATTTTTCTATGCTTCCTGAATTTCATGGTTTACCTTCTGAAGATGCATTGACTTTTGTAAAGATTATTATACTACTATTCAGACTTTTCCTCTAGGTGGCATTACTGAAGATCAACTGAGAATGCGTTGTTTTCCTTATACCCTGAAGGATAAAGCTAAGAGATGGCTGATGTCATTGCCTCCTGGATGACTAACCAATTGGGATTCTGTAAGGGCCTAAGTGTAAGATTTCCGGGTTTTTATGTAAATTGGAGGACTTTTCGCGTAATTTCTTGTTTCGTGGGGTGTTTTCTGCAAAATACCCCCCAACCCTTCTAGAGAATTCGAGCCTTCTCTCTTTTCCCATTCTTTGGCTACCAACCTGAGAGAGAGAGAAAGAGATCGAGAAAGAGATCGAGAGAGAGAGAGATTGGAAGAGATCGGGAGTGCGATGGAGAGGAAGCAAGGGAGAGCAAGGAGGTTGCCGGCACCGAAGAAGGAAGGGAAGAAAGGAGGAAGAACCGGGAGAAGAAAAAGTGGAGATCACCGGAAAAAGGGCAGATCCGGTGAGCTTTCCACCGGATTTCGTCTTCCTTGGCTTAGGTAAGCTTCTAACATCTCTCCCCTTTAATTTCCCTTGTTTCTCGTCATTTTTCCGGTGGGTTTTTGGAGGAGCTTCGCGGTTACCGGTGATGGGTCGCCGGAGAAGGTGTCGTGGACGGCGACGGGGACCTCCCTCGGGGACTGCAGTGCCGGCGAAGGATCCCCGTGATCCAGGGTATCTCTCTCTGAGCCCTGTCCGGCTTTACCCATGGATTCCGGCGAAGGACCGGCCGGCTTTGCTCTAGCCGTCGTGGCCGTTGGTCTCCCTTGGGAACCCGGAGCTTGGGGCAGCGAGCAAGCTCCCGTCTTCGCTGTGGTGGCGATCCGGCAGTTAAGCCCGGGATTAGTGGAGCTCCGACGGAGCTCCGGCGAATCTTCCTGGGGAAGATGTCGATGATGTGCGCGTGCGCAGTTGCTGCCTTGGTGTGCTGGCCAGCACCCTGTGCCCACAGTGCACGTTAGCTGTTTGCTACGTGCGCCAGATCCCTTCGACGCGTGATTTCATCGTTTCCCATGTCCTTTCGATCGGCTTTCCAAGATCGGTCTAATTCTAGTAGATTTAACGGCGCTTGGAGCCCTACTTGATCGTAATCTTGATTCTTGTGCTTTAGGCAATTGATTGACCAGCCGTCAAGTGTCGGAGAGGACGTGGACCCCCATACTTAAGGAGCGCATCGACTGTCCTTTTAAGGCAGGAGTTACCTCATGGGATTTGTGTGAATGTATGCAATGTTTTGTTATGTATGATATATGATGTGTTGTGTTTATGTTATGCTATGCTCTGGTTGGTAATGTATGCTTTTCTCTTATGATGGTTGTATGATATGCTATGATATGATGATTTCTTGTATTGTATGGATATATGATAATTGTTATTTGCTTTAATATTGTGTTCTTTGTCTTGTGCATACATGATAGGATTGAGGTTGTGATTGGGTCTAGTCAGGTCCTGTAGCTAGACTAGTCAGAGTCTAGAGAGTCTAGGGACTAAGTTGATGACTAGATTTGATTTAAGGATTTGATCTGATTAAAGATTTGATTGGAGGATTTGATCTGATTAAATATCTGACTTGATGATTTGATCTGATTGAGAATCTGGCTTGAGGATTTGATCTGATTGAGGATCTGGCTTGAGGATTTGATCTGATTGAGGATGTGTTGCCTATACTAGTATAGTGAGGCCTGTAGAGTCTATAGGGGTCTGGGCGAGCATTGACGACCGGACGCGGCGACTGTGCGTGTAAGACTTACCCAGACTAGCCAGACCATACTAGGATCAGAAAACTAGTATAGGATGTTGTACCTATACTAGTATACTGGGGCTGGATATAGAGTCTATAGGGGTATGGGCGAGCATTGACGGCCGGACGCGGCGACTGTGCGTGTAAGACTTACCCATACTAGCCAGACCATACTTGGGCAGTATACTAGGATAGCGGGTGTACACCAGTGTCTTAGTTGGTGACTCCTACTGGGCTTTAGAGCTCATTTTTGTTAGGTTTTGGTTTTTGTGCAGGAGGACCTATGGGTAGGCCAGAGACCAGTGCAGTCCATGGAGGTCCTGTCTCAGGATGAGGAGTCATTTTATCCTTATGTCTATTTTCTTATGTATGATAAAGCCTGTATATGTTGGATATGAAACAAAATTGTATATTGAGGATTTGGCTGAATTATCTTGTATTTTGATGTTTACAAGTCCTATGTATATGAAATGAATGAGATGAATGAATGCAGGTACATGTATATTATTTGAATTGATGTGAGCGTATGTGCCCCTAGATGTGGTGAATGATTGTAAAGAAATAAAGATTTTGATTAATTGTTTTAGGATGTGTAGTTGTATCTACTGACATGTTGTAATAGTGATCTCACGTGCCCGTGCCCAAGGGTCATGCCGAATTTTTTGAGAAATTTGGAATATTTTATTTTAAATTGGGGTGGGGCGTGACAGATTCAATTTATAACAAGTTTGTTAGTAAATTTTATTCCCATGCCATGACTACCAACTTGAGGAGACAGATTCCAAATTTTCAACAAGCTGATGGAGAACCATTCCATGAAGCATGGGATAGATTTAAAATGCTTATGATGCAGTGTCCCCATCATAACTACTCTTGAGAAAATCAGATGTAATATTTTTATGATGGACTAAATCTTTCTTATCAGACTATCACAGATAATACTGCAGGTGGAGCGATGTTGAAAAAGACACCACCAGAGGCATATGAAATTTATGAGATGCTGGGATCCAACTTGCAGCAGAGAGACAAGAGGAATAAGACGAGTGGCATCTATGAGCTTAACCAAAATGACGACATGGCAAGGCAGATCGTAGCCCTCAACAAGAAGATGGACCCGATGATGTCCACACAAGCAAAACCGATTGAGGTTTGTTCAATTTGCAATATTTTTGGTCATAGATTTGATTCATGTCCTTCTGGTAATGAATTTCCTGAATATGTGCAAGAACAAGCTAATTTGATGAATGCTTATAACCCGAGACCTAGATTTGACCCTTATGCAAATACTTATAATCCTGGTTGGAGGGAGCATCCGATTTTTTCATGGAAAAATACTGCTAATGCTAGTATGCCTTCTGCTAATCAGTCTAACCGACCTGTTAAGTCGTTTTTGGAAGCGACTATGTTAGCTTTTATGCAGAAAATAGACTCAAAGATGGAACAGCAGGATTCAATAATTATTCAACATGAGGCAGTACTAAAGAATATGACAGCTTCCATTGGGAAGTTGGAAGTTCAAGTAGGACAGATTGCAGATGCTGTTTGAGCCCATGTTCAAGACAAATTTCCAAGCCAACCTGAGCAAGCCAACGCAGTTAATGTTCTTCGTTCAGGTAAGATAATTGATAATAAGATTAATGCTAAAGTTACTGATGAGTGTAGTGATGAAAAAATTAAGGAAGTCGAGAGGGAGGAGCCCTCGAAAAGGCTACCGAAGGCCATATCTGGTTTTGAGAATGAAAATAGAGGAATTTCAGATCCTGAGATTCATCATAGCAATCCCCTACCATATGTGCCACCAGTTCCTTTTCCAGGCCACCTAAAGAAAGCCAAAATGGATAAGTCGTATTCTAAAATTTATGATATTCTATCTAAGGTTAATGTGAACTTACCATTGCTTAATGTGATTAGGAAAATGCCAGCCTTTCCAAAGTTCTTCAAGGAACTATGTACTTATAAACGTAAGTATTAACCTCATGAAAAGGTGATGATTTCAGAAACGGTGAGCACGGTACTACAAAGGAAGCTTCCACCCAAGCTTAAGGATCCAGGGAGTTTTAACATTAGTATTACTGTTGGTGATACAAAAATAGGAGAGGCAATGCTTGATTTAGGAGTTAGTGTTAATTTGATACCTTACTCTGTTTTCCGTCAGTTAGGTGTGGGTGAATTAAAACCTACTACTATGTCTCTACAACTTGCAGATCGTTCAATTAAATATCCATTAGGCATTGTAGAAGACATCTTAGTACAAGTTGATAACTTAATTATCCCTGTTGATTTTGTGATATTGGATATGGATGATGCTCCGTTGAATGATAGAAATTTATCTATTTTGCTGGGTCGTCGATTTATGGCTACATGTGAGACTATGATTAATGTGAAGGATGGTAAACTGAGCATGACAGTTTTAGGTGAAACTGTTGAATTTAAAGTGTTTAAGTCTATGTCTTGTTCTTCAAACTCTTTTGATTGTTTTTCAATAGATGTTGTAGATTCATTGGTGTTCTCTAATTTCAGACATGAGCAAGTGAAGACTACATTGAAGTGGATTTGACAATGGTGAAAGATGACTTGCACAGTTATGAGAGAGCAAAGGAGGTCATGGCACTCCTTGAGGCATCACAACCATACAAACCTGGTTGAACCTTACGTTTTTGTAGTACGTCTTGCCAAGACGTTAAATAAAGCGCTGGGTGGGCGGCAACCCACCAAGGTAACCTGTTTTTAAGTTTCAGCTTTCAGTTTTCAGTTTTATGTTTTCTCTTTTGTGTTTTTTTGTATGTTTTCAACCACCCTGAGGATTCTTGAGGAGATGTTCACTTACTCTATCAGGTGGCCTCATTCATATTTAAACTATCTTGTATCTCCTTTACATGGAATTTTTGGATAGCCACCTCCTACATATGTTATTGTTTAGGATGCATACATTGAGGGCAATGTTGATTTCTGATTGGGGGGTGTTTTCATACTACCTTGTGGGTTTAATAGTGTTAAATTGTACATGAGCTGAAATGTTTATGCTTATCATACTTGTTGCTTTCACATGGATGGACCTATACATTGATTGCATGTGTGATAACCTGAAGGTAGAACATCATGTGGTTCACACACGAACACTTTATGTGCAGTGGCAAATATAGTCACCAGAGGAATGACCATGCTATTGTTAATATGGACCATGATTTCAACTTTAGCAAGTTGTTGAGTATTGCAAGCAGAAAAAAAAAATCTAGAGCTTGATCAAGCTGTGCCGAAGCAACTATTAAGTGATCTTCTGAGAAACCGGGTGTTCTTGCCTCAGTAAGCGGGGAGCTCGCGTAAAAAGGTAGAACTACTGATAGCTAAAAAAACTATTATGTGTTTTGCTAACTAACTGGGTCTCTGCGCCTCAAGAAGCGAAGAGTGCTCGCGTAAAAAGGCAAAGTTCTAATAGTTCAAAAAAAAATAAAACCAAAAATACCCGTTAAAATGAATGTAGTAGTGCGAGTACGAGTCGATCCCACGAAGAGTGTTTAGCCTAGTTTTGTGCTAAGTGAACAAAGATGGGGGGTTTTAAACGTGAGGAAAAACAGTAAAGAGATAATCTAAAGCGAAGAAACGAGTTAAATCAAGAGAACAAACCTTGGTCTGAGTCAACATCCACCATCGGAATCCAATAACTGATCATAGATGCAAGTATCAATCAATTTATACCATGAATATTCACCGTCCGAATTCAATTCGAAGCTCTCCTCGATCATAGTTAATTAGAAACAAGCGATCAAATCAACCCTAACTACTAGACAACCTAAGACAAGCGCTGTAGATTTAATCTAGTAGCAGCGTTAAGAATAGGGAGATCGATGAAGCTAAACAACACAAGCACAAGCGGTTGCATTTAATCTAGTTGAATATTCTTCCTAAGATCTAACAAGATCTGATCAGCAGTAAATTATTAGATCCTAGTTGCTTCGCAGATTAGAGGGATCAAACAATTCCGGATTTGATATCAAACCTAGCGGTAGATCACCATGAATAATAAACTAGTAGGCCTCCTAGCAATTAGACAAGGTAATCATGAAGATTTAATCTCAGAAGAACATCCAATACTCATGTATAAACTGAACAATAAAAATAAATTAGATCTCACAGTTTCATTGATTCCGAGGTTTCAGTCTCCTCGACCAAGGATCAAGATTTAGCCACGCAGGGCCATCGAGAACAATCCTCCAAAAGATTTCATAAAGCAAAAGAAAACCTAGAAAAAAATATAAAAGAGGAGAAAGAGTAGCCAAAAGTGTCCACGAATCCCCCCTCAAACCCTAGAAAGAGTCCTATTTATAGCCTCAATTGTATCCACCCTCGGATTAGATCACAATCGTTGATTTTTGTTACTGGGAAAGTCCGATCGATCGGACCTTGGATGCTGGATCGATCGGTCTCATTAAAATCTTCAACTTCTATTCACGCCCGAGCCCGATCGATCGGACTAAGGGAGTCGGATCGATCGATTTCGTAAAAATCCTTCGTCTCTGGCTCTTCCCGAGTTCGATCGATGGTCCGATCGATCGAACTGTGTTCCTCTAAAATGCATACGTTCTGTCGCCCTTTAATTCCCAAGTCCGATCGATCGATCGAATTTTAAGTGCTGGATCGATTGGTTGAGTAAAAATCTGCTGTTTTTGACTTTTTTCGAGTCCGATCGATCGGACCATTGGTGTCGGATCGATCGTACCCCATAGGAGCGATAGAGGGATCGATCGGATGTGTTGTGGCTGAAAAACACATGTTCTGTCACGTTTTTGCGTGGTCCGATCGATCGGTGGATCGCTCGGACTTCCAGCTTATTTTCCTTTCTGCCATTCAGACTGCGCATCGGTACTGAAATTGCCGTAACTTCCTCTAGGAAACTCGGAATCACGAACCGTAAAATTCGCCAGAATCTAGACTTCAAGAGCTTTCCAACCATGCATGGCAAATCCTCTGGTTCTTCATGAGCAGGTACAGATAAATCTTTAAAGTTGATCCATGCACTCTTTTCAGCTTCTTTTCGACTTAAGGACTTCAATTGCATCCTAAATCAAAATATAAGAATAATGAGTGTATTTAGGAACTAAATAAGCATAGGAGACTAAATATTAAGGGATAAAAATATAACATTATTCATTCTCATCAAATTCCCCCACACTTAGCTTTTGCTCGTCCTCGGGCAAAACTAAAATTCACTCTACTCAAGAAATCAAGGTTGCAACACCATCAACAAAGAACAATCAAGCTCTTCACAACTCATAACATATCATGAACAAACATTTTTAAACAACTTAAAAATCAATCAATAAGCATTTTCACTTGAAGATGAAGCATACTAAATAAGTAGACCCTCACGGAAATTAACACTCAACTCTCATGTGTTTGAAGGGTATGTATTTCACTCAAATTCATTCCAATGAAAATGATCTACCATAAGCTTGCATATCTTCTCATTCTCCACCACTAGAATCACATGCATAACACAAATCATAAGGACTTCAAAAGGTTGTAATGGGGTCCAGGATTAAGGTGGGAAATATTTGGGAATGTAGCTCAAAAGCCAATGGAACTAATGGAGCAAAAATACATCAATAAGACATGTACAACCAATCACTCCATTCAACAACTTCCTCAACTTTGCTTTAACATCCTCGAACCATATAACATTACCACATTGGCAAAGAGATTGTTCAAAGGAATACTTTTTAACTGAAATGGTGAACAATCTTTTGCAAAAACTTCCACCTTTGTAGAGATCATACATAAACATACCCCTTTCTTGGAGTATTAGGAGGATTCATACACACATTTTGTAACATGAGAAACAATTTCCTCCTTCACTTTCTTTTCTTTTTTTTTTCTTTTTTTTTTCAAATATAGCCAAACCACAAATCCAAACACCCCCACACTTGAACTTTTGCACCCATACATGTCATAATAATGATCAATGCTCCACTAGTTTCATAGCTTGGGTAACGGAAATATTTTTTTTTCAGGTTTAAAGCTTGTAATGTGGGTTAACAATAAAGTCAATAAAGCTCAAAGGTGTTTAGCAAAAGGAAAAATTAAGCACAAGGTAGGCTATTTGGCTTAAGTAACTTATAACAAAAATGGCCTTAATCATGTTCATGTCTGCATGTGTCAATGTGACCTCGAATAGAATCAAAGCAAGTTCTAGAAAAACAAATCCATGGAAGAATATCTCTCATGAAAGAAATTAGTGAGACTGATATGAATGTGTCAGTCTAAAGGCTCAAAATCTCACCAGCTTTTGTCTACTCATTTAGTCACTACCATCTCAAGGAAAATAACTCAACTAATTAATTCTAAGTCGCAAAATTACTCATTCAATCATGTTATGAAAATGTCATGCTTAACTAACCCACACTTGAAACTGACATTGTCCCCAATGGAAGGTTGAATGCAAAGAAAAGCAAAAATAACTAAAATGGAAATGCGAAAATAAAAAGAGAAAGGAACGAACTCCCCTTGGGTTGCCTCCCAAGCAGCGCCTTTGTTTATTGTCATTGGCTCGACTTCATACTTGCTTCTTTAATCAGTATAAGTTGGCTCCTCAAGGTCCAATTTTTCCAACTTTTCTGTTGGAACGCCTTCATAGAAAGGTTTAAGTCGATGGCCATTCACCGTAAATATTTTGGAAGTGGCTAAACTTTGAATTTCAACTGCACCATGAGAAAAAACATTAGTAACAATAAAAGGTCCAATCCAACGAGAACGCAACTTATCTGGAAACAAACGTAAGCGTGATTGGTAAAGGAGAACTTTTTGACCAACTTTAAACTCCTTTCTAGAGATCATCTTATCATGAAAAGCTTTTGTCTTTTCCTTGTAAATCCTAGCGCTCTCATAGGCATCATTGCGAATTTCCTCTAATTCTTGCAGTTGCAACTCCCTGTGTTCTCCACTCTCATCCACGTTCATATTAAAGCTCTTGATAGCCCAATAAGCTTTATGTTCTAACTCAACTGGAAGGTGACATGGTTTCCCAAATACCAAGCGATAAGGTGACATACCGATGGGTGTCTTATATGCAGTCCTATATGCCCATAATGCATCATCCAAACGCAAACTCCAATCTTTTCTATTTGAATTTACCGTCTTTTCAATGATGGACTTGATCTCTCGATTTGACACTTCCGCTTGTCCACTCGTTTGCGAATGATAGGCGGTTGATACCTTATGGGTCACATGGTACTTCCTTAGCAACGCCTCCACAGTTCGATTGCAAAAGTGCGTGCCTCGATCACTTATGAAAGCTCTTGGAATTCCAAACCTGGATAATATGTTGGACTTGATAAAATCTGCAACAACTTTAGAATCATCAGTCCTGGTAGCTTTAGTTTCTACCCATTTTGAAACATAATCCACAGCAAGTAGAATATAAACATAACCAAAAGATATAGGGAACGGACCCATGAAATCAATGCCCCAAACATCAAAAATTTCGCAAAATAATATGGGGGTTTGTGGCATCTCATTCCTTTGGAATATATTACCTGTCTTTTGACAATTTTCGCATGATTTACAAAGAAAGTATGAATCTCGAAATAAAGAAGGCCAATAGAAACCACATTCTAACACTTTTTTGGCCGTTCTCTTAACTCCAAAGTGACCTCCACAAGCATAAGAATGACAAAAAGTGAGTATAGAAATAATTTCACTTTCAGGAACGCGCCTTCTTATTACTTGATCTGCACAATGCTTCCATAAATATGGGTCATCCCACACATAATATTTAGCATCACTTTTAATCTTATCTCTTTGAGCCTTAGACAATTCAGAAGGTAACATATTAGTAACCAAATAATTCACAATATTTGCATACCAAGGTAATGTCACAGTTGCAGAAAACAATTGTTCATCAGGGAATGTTTCCTGTAGACGAAGTTTATCCTCCACATGAACTAACCGACTCAGATGATCTGCAACTCGACTCTTTTGTCTTTTATCTCCAAATCAAATTCACTCAAGAGAAGTATCCATCGGATTAATCTCGGCTTTGCCTCCTTCTTCGTCATTAAATAAGGAAGGGCTGCATGATCAGAGTAAACAATGACTTTAGTACCAAGTAAATAAGAACGAAATTTTTCTAAAGCAAACACAACGGCTAAAAGTTCTTTTTCAGTTGTAGAATAATTTCTCTGGGCATCATCCAAAGTCTTGGAAGCATAGTAAATTGCATGAGAAGCTCTTCCAATCTTTTGACCCAAAACTGCGCCCACTGCATAATCACTTGCATCACACATTATCTCGAAAGGAACGCTCCAATCTGGGGGTTGAATAATTGGAGTAGAAGTCAACAATTCCTTCAGCTTATCAAATGCCTTTTTGCATGCTTCATCGAACTCAAAAACCTTGTCCTTTTGTAACAACGTGCACAACGGTAATGCTATTTTGGAGAAGTCCTTGATGAATCTTCGGTAAAAACCTGCATGTCCAAGAAAAGAACGAACTTCCTGCACACTAGTGGGATAAGGTAAAGATTGAATGACATTAACTTTAGCTTTATCAACCTCAATTCCTTTAGATGAAACAACATGACCCAAAACTATACCTTGTTCAACCATGAAATGACATTTCTCATAATTTAACACAAGGCTAGTTTCTATGCATCTTTGAAGAACAAGTGTAAGGTTATGTAAACAATTATCAAAGGAGTTTCCATAAACTGTGAAATCATCCATAAAAACCTCTATGATCTGTTCAATATAATCTGAGAATATACTAAGCATACACCTTTGGAAAGTAGCTGGGGCGTTGCAAAGACCAAAAGGCATGCGACGATATGCAGAAGTTCCAAATGGGCATGTGAACGTCGTCTTTTCCTGATCTTCAGGGGCAATTGCAATCTGAAAGTAACCTGAATAACCATCAAGGAAACAATAATAAGAATGACCAGCTAACCTTTCAAGCATCTGATCAATAAAAGGTAAAGGAAAGTGGTCCTTGCGGGTTATAGCATTTAATTTTCTATAATCAATACAAACCCTCCACCCATTTTGCACACGGGTGGGAACTAACTCATCTTTGTGATTTCTCACCACGGTTATTCCTGTCTTTTTAGGAACAACTTGAACTGGACTAACCCAAGTGCTATCCGAAATAGGATAGATCACTCCAACTTCAAGCAGTTTGAGGATCTCCTTCTTTACAACATCCATCATGGGCGGATTTAACCTTCTTTGTGGTTGGCGGGAAGGTTTCGCTCCCTCTTCAAGCAAGATACGATGCATACATGTACTTGGACTGATTCCCTTGATGTCTGCAATTGTCCAACCAATAGCTATCTTATGCTCCTTAAGAACCAGCACAAGTTTTTCTTCTTGTGGTGCACTAAGGTTATTGGAGATAATCACTGGTAATACTCCTTCATCTCCAAGAAAAGCATATTTAAGATGATTAGGAAGAGGTTTCAGATCTGGACTAGGTGCTTGCAATTCAGAAGGTAATGATTTCTCATTAGATACAGGTAATGAACTAGAAGAATCGTTACCTGATTGCTGAATTATTGAAAAATCATTCAGTGTTGCAACAGTTTCCTGCAAATTAGTACTCAAAGATAGCTCCTCATTTTCTTCCTCAAGAGATTTGCTAATAGCCACTTCCAATTCATCTTTATCACTAAGTTCAAAAACTTCCTGTGATAAATAATCAATCACATCAATTGAATACACTGAACAATCATCAGCAGGATATTTCATGGCCTCATAAATATTAAACTTAACAGTTTCACCATCAAATTCCATGGTAAGTGTGCCACTATGGACATCTATCTTAGTCTTGGATGTCTTCAAGAAAGGTCTTCCCAACAAAATAGGAGTACTATGATCACCATTCTCCATATCAAGCACATAAAAATTAGCAGGGAAAACTAAATCATTGATCTGCACAAGAATATCTTCAACTACACCTTTAGGATAGGCGTTAGATCTGTCAGCCAGTTGAATCACAACACCAGTTTCATTCAAAGGCCCAAGTTTTAAAGAAGAATATATAGAATATGGCATGACATTGATAGAAGCTCCCAAATCTAACATAGGTTTCTCAAATTTGGTGTTACCAATTGTACATGGGATAGTAAACATACTTGGATCCCTACACTTCGTAGGAATTTTTCTTTGAAGAATTGCAGAAACATTTTCCCCTACTTTCACCTTCTCACATCCTTTAAGTTTCTGCTTTCTCTTAATTGTGCACAATTCTTTCAAGAATTTAGCATAACGAGGTACTTGTTTAAGAGCATCTAAGAGTGGAATATTTACCTTGCATCTGCGAAAAGTCTCATATAGATCTGAATTCTTCTCATATTTTTTTAATTCTGTCAAAGCCTGAGGAAAAGGAGGTACAAGTTTATAATCAGAAATAGGTGAAAACTTACGTTTAGGTACGTCGTCGTCATCAGGAAAGATTTTGTCCGCGACGATGTCTTGCTCTTTTCCTTGCACAGACGATGTAGGAACTTCCTTTATTGGAGTCTCAAGTTCTTTA
The DNA here is from genome assembly GCA_963920575.1 of Narthecium ossifragum. Classification (NCBI taxonomy): domain Eukaryota; kingdom Viridiplantae; phylum Streptophyta; class Magnoliopsida; order Dioscoreales; family Nartheciaceae; genus Narthecium; species Narthecium ossifragum. Next base: position 23,916,167 of record OY986963.1, read on the forward strand.
CCACTTCTCAAAATGATTGCACTTGCATTCTCTCTTGGATTTATTACCGTTTGAGAAGGTAATTTTCCCGAATTCTGCGCCTCTAGCTTGCTAATTGCTGACGCCATCTGGCCCATTTGATGTTCCAAACCTTGGATACTGGCCTTTGCGTCTTGTTGAAATTGTTTTGTATCTTGTTGAAATTGTTTTGTATCATGTTGAAATTGCATAGCACTAGTAGCAAGGGAATTAACAATATCTTCTAAAGATATACCAGAATTCGGAGTTGGATTTTGTTGTGGTCTCGGGGGGTATGGCGGTCTATATTGTTGATATTGCTGTCCAGTTGGGCGAAATTGAGTTGTAGGCTGATTCACTTGTGGATTCCCATAGTTGAGATTGGGGTGATCCCTCCATCCCGGATTATACGTGTTTGAATAGGGATCATACTTCCTTTGCGGTGGTCCTGGAAAACTCCCAGCTGCATTTACTTGTTCAATGGGCTCCTCTTGAAGAGTTGGGCACATATCGGTTGGATGTCCCGCCACCGAGCAAATTCCACAAACCTTCGCTGTCTGCATATTACCTACAGCCATTTGACGAACAAGAGAAGTTAGACTCGCAATCTGTTGTTCAAGAGATGAAACATTTACCTCATTAACATGTTTTGAATAAGAATCCAGTCTAGTATTAAATTGTTGAGAATTAGCTGCCATATTTGCAATCAAGTTCCTCGCGGCTTCATGAGTTTTATCCACCAAAGCTCCTCCACTAGCTGCATCAATCATACTCCTGTCATTGGTTAGTAAGCCCTCATAAAAATATTGAATAAGTAATTGCTCACTAATTTGATGATGGGGACAGCTTGCACATAATTTCATAAAACGTTCCCAATATTCATGTAGAGATTCTCCATTATGTTGCCTTACACCACAGATCTCTTTCCTAATGTTGGCCGCTCTTGAGGCTGGAAAATACTTCTCTAAAAACAACTTCTTCATCTCATTCCATGTAGTAATACTCGCAGATGGTAAATAATAAAGCCAATCCTTAGCCGAATCCTTCAAAGAAAACGGGAAGGCTCTCAATTTGATTTGATCTTCAGTCACCCCCATAGGTTTCATACTTGTGCACAACACATGAAGCTCCTTTAAATGCTTGTGAGGATCCTCACCTGAAAGTCCATGAAAAGTGGGTAAGAGGTGTATTAGTCCAGATTTTAATTCAAAAGTAGTAGCAACATCCAAAGTAGGAAATGTAATGCATAAGGGTTGTTGATTCAAATCTGGGGAAGCAAGCTCTTTCAAAGTCCGATTTCCGGCCATGACTTCCTCCTCTAATTCAGAATCACTGATAAATACGTGGTCAAGAGCCAAATCGTCCTCCTCAGGATTTATCCGAGCTTCTCTCCTTAACCTGCGCAGAGTTCTTTCTATCTCTGGATCGTACTGTAAACCACCTTGATTAAAAGATCGAGCTATACTCATAAACAATCAAGAGAATTCCGGCAAAATGAGAAAAAGAAATCAAGAAAATTCGAATAACTCTTTTTTTTATGAAAATAAAGATCACAATAAACACAAAAATCAACTAGAATCACTCCCCGGCAACGGCACCAAAATTTGGTGTGCTGTCGCAGGCACTCAAAAATAAAACCAATACCCGTTAAAATGAATGTAGTAGTGCGAGTATGAGTCGATCCCACGAAGAGTGTTTAGCCTAGTTTTGTGCTAAGTGAACAAAGATGGGGGGTTTTAAACGTGAGGAAAAACAGTAAAGAGATAATCTAAAGCGAAGAAACGAGTTAAATCAAGAGAACAAACCTTGGTCTGAGTCAACATCCACCATCGGAATCCAATAACTGATCATAGATGCAAGTATCAATCAATTTATACCATGAATATTCACCGTCCGAATTCAATTCGAAGCTCTCCTCGATCATAGTTAATTAGAAACAAGCGATCTAATCAACCTTAACTACTAGACAACCTAAGACAAGCGCTGTAGATTTAATCTAGTAGCAGCGTTAAGAATAGGGAGATCGATGAAGCTAAACAACACAAGCACAAGCGGTTACATTTAATCTAGTTGAATATTCTTCCTAAGATCTAACAAGATCTGATCAGCAGTAAATTATTAGATCCTAATTGCTTCGCAGATTAGAGGGATCAAACAATTCCAGATTTGATATCAAACCTAGCGGTAGATCACCATGAATAATAAACTAGTAGGCCTCCTAGCAATTAGACAAGGTAATCATGAAGATTTAATCTCAGAAGAACATCCAATACTCATGTATAAACTGAACAATAAAAATAAATTAGATCTCACAGTTTCATTGATTCCGAGGTTTCAGTCTCCTCGACCAAGGATCAAGATTTAGCCACGCAGGGCCATCGAGAACAATCCTCCAAAAGATTTCATTAAGCAAAAGAAAACCTAGAAAAAAATATAAAAGAGGAGAAAGAGTAGCCAAAAGTGTCCACGAATCCCCCCTCAAACCCTAGAAAGAGTCCTATTTATAGCCTCAATTGTATCCACCCTCGGATTAGATCACAATCGTTGATTTTTGTTACTGGGAAAGTCCGATCGATCGGACCTTGGATGCTGGATCGATCGGTCTCATTAAAATCTTCAACTTCTATTCACGCCTGAGCCCGATCGATCGGACTAAGGGAGTCGGATCGATCAATTTCGTAAAAATCCTTCATCTCTGGCTCTTCCCGAGTTCGATCGATGGTCCAATCGATCGAACTGTGTTCCTCTAGAAAGCATACGTTCTGTCGCCCTTTAATTCCCAAGTCCGATCGATCGAATTTTAAGTGCTGGATCGATTGGTTGAGTAAAAATCTGCTGTTTTTGACTTTTTCCGAGTCCGATCGATCGGACCATTGGTGTCGGATCGATCGGACCCCATAGGTGCGATAGAGGGATCGATCGGATGTGTTGTGGTTGAAAAACACAAGTTCTGTCACGTTTTTGCGTGGTCCGATCGATCGGTGGATCGCTCGGACTTCCAGCTTATTTTCCTTTCTGCCATTCAGACTGCGCATCGGTACTGAAATTGCCGTAACTTCCTCTAGGAAACTCGGAATCAAGAACCGTAAAATTCTCTAGAATCTAGACTTCAAGAGCTTTCCAACAATGTATGGCACATCCTCTGGTTCTTCATGAGCAGGTACAGATAAATCTTTAAAGTTGATCCATGCACTCTTTTCAGCTTCTTTTCGACTTAAGGACTTCAATTGCATCCTAAATCAAAATATAAGAATAATGAGTGTATTTAGGAACTAAATAAGCATAGGAGACTAAATATTAAGGGATAAAAATATAACATTATGCATTCTCATCACCAGGAAAGGCCAGAAAACCATGTTCAAGGGCCCACGGACGATGTGACGGTCGATCCGACGGTCGACCGTGAGGCCACGGTCGATGTCACGGTCGATGCCACAGTCGACCGTGAAGCCACGGAAGATGTCACGGTCGATCTGACGGTCGACCGTGAGACCAAGGCAAAGAAAACCAAAGGGGCAACGGTCGATCCACTAATCGACCCTGGGAAGCCCAAAACCAAACAGTGCCTGACGGTCGATCCGACGGTCGACCGTCAGGTAAAATCGGAAAAGAGAAGATCCCGCAGTCGATCCATGCATCGACCCTGGGAGACAAAAATCCCGACAGAGTGCGACGGTCGATCCGCCGGTGGACCGTCAGGCCCAGAAAGAGCAAATCAATACTTGACGGTCGATGCACCGATCAACCGTCGAGCCTTAGCCACACACAGTTCATCATAACAGTGCCGGAAATCCAATTCTTTGGATTTCAAGGTTCAAATCAAGTTGGAAAACAATAAGATTTTGCAAGCAAGTGTAATTCTCGATGGGGAAGCCGATGGTATAAAGAAATCCCATTTTTGACGATTAAATCTCCAATTTAGGTCAAAACGGCCGAAAACCGATAAACGGCGACAATACAAGATTCGGCCGATTAAATACGGAAATCGTGAGGTAGGAATACTTCAAAGCATCTATAACACATGCACAATAAATTAGACAACATTCTAATAAGTACTCCTACAGCGAAAAGGCATTAAACCTATCCTAGGAGAACCCGATCCTAAGATCGAGGTAGAAACACCTACTTGATGAAGCAGGGCAGCTCCTCCACGCATCCCCCAACTCCGATCGCCGGAAGCCGCTCCTCGAAATCCACACTCCAATGCCCTAGCACCCAGCCGCAGGAGAGAGAGAGAGAAGAAAGAGAATGGCAGGAGAAGGAAAGAAGGAAAGAAAGAGAAAGAAGGAGCTTAAATAGAAAGTTGGAATCGATCACAGCCGTCCGATTCGATCTCTCCCGATCGAACTCCGATCTTCCGATCGGAAGCGCCCTAAAGGTTCTAATCAAACGTATACATCAATCAAAGGCCATGTGTGCAACGCGGGTGTGAAACTGACCACCAGGGTGCATATTTACCAAAATGCCACTGGGGTCAAACACAGCGATGCGATCAACCGATCGCATCCCAAGGCCAACCGAGCCAAACCACAAACCCAGACCCTCGACCTAACGCTGTCGCGCCCCGCCCCGCGAAAGCCCAACCGGGCCGGGCGACGCGAACCGGAACCTACAAAACGCGGAAAAAGAACGGCGAGGGTTCCCTCTAACCTATTGGTCTCCCTAACAATTCACCAAAAGCACCCTCAATTAAGGACATTAATTCAACAACATCGAACCACAGATTTAAAACCCAAGTGTTTAATATACAAATCCTCGGAGAGGGGAAGATCCAAATACAACATCACTCCCGTATGAGACTAACTAGCAAAAGGGGTAAAAGCTGTAAATATCGCCACCTCTCAAAAGCCACCAGGCGCCGCCGCACCGCTGACCAACTACCCGGTAGGGGCCACGGAGGAAGAACTGACGCCTGCACCTGCAAAACGCAGCCCGGGTAGGTGTGAGTACTAAGCTCAGTAGGGATCTATACTACGACACACAGAAGGAAGAGGGAAACGCAACAGTGCCGCCCTCAAGTAGAACCTGGGTGTATACAGGGGTCTCATAACCCCACCGCGTGTCCCTGAGGCCCACGATCATAGTCTTCCAGCCGGGCTGGTCACATGTCAGGTCACACTCAATAGCAGGAAAAGGACACTGCTGACTCTCAACAGGACACTGAACACTGTTTGGTGGGAAAAGACACCACTGAGTAGGCAAATCCTCTACTCAAGAGTTTTAGGAACAACGGACACCGGCTACACCTCAGATCCGACTCGACGCCGACACGACCTCTACAATCATCAAGCAACAAGTGTACCAGTCATCTAAGCCTATCATCGAAAGGACTGGACACCACAATTCAAACCGGGTCCAAACAGCCCAACCCCGGTCCTAGGGCTAAGTCCGAGCTTCCAGCCTCGGGACAGCGACCCAAAGATCACCCACGCCCTAACTAAAGCAACTAATGCACAACGAGGGAAATGCATGCTATGACATACACAGATAAGAGGCAAAACATGCAACAGTATGTCAAGCATCATATAAGTGTACTGGATCGCTGCAGCGGTACTACCAGCCGCTGCCAGCCGATCCGCAGCGGGTCCCTGCATTACGACGGTACCACGACCGTCAACCGCGAACTCCTGCAACGGGAAGCAACCCCGAAAACCGCTGAATGAACAGTAACAATATAATATTATATTTTGAAATATAATATTATATTCAAACACCCAAAACCTCTACTTAGGGGCTAATTGATCCCGTCGATCCGACGTCCAAACGACGTCGGATTTATGATCCAACTTAGCCACCAGGAGGTGTACATACTAGGATCAACATATCCAAAATTCATAAACATCCAACGGTTGGATCGACGGGAAAACACTAATCAAAACCGCAAAAGAATAGTCAATAAACTCCATCAGTCAGCTATTGGATCGATCCGAACAATTTGGATCGATCCGAACAATTTTGATCGATCCGAATGGCTTCGCACCAGCTTACCAGTTAATTGCTGCAACGCAGCCCTCCAACAAACAATTCATAAGAAATCGTAGAAAAATCAGAAAATTATCATACAAGATGGAATGGAAAGCTAACGAATAGATCTACACATCTTATGTTTATGAAAAGCCAAGATCATGCACTCTCCGGCCGAAAAACTCGCCACAAGCCGGCTGTTCTTCAAGAACAGCAGAAAACCAGAAATCCGAGTTTAATTATGGAATAAACCTATTCAAATCTCAACCAAATAACATGAAACTTATATCAGTAATTCTAATAGGCATAAGAAATCCAACAAAATAAGGATCAACAAGATCCAATGGCTAAATCTAGAGAAAACCCGAAATAAACATCAGTAGGTATAACCCTACCTAGCTGCGCTTTCCTCGGCTGATTCCCTGTGATTTGTTCACCAACAAGCTTCCAAACCACTTTAGGGATCTTCCTCTCGTTGTCACGGATCCAACGAGCCTTAGAACACCAAATTTGATGGTCGGAGGAGGGAGAACGGAAGAGGAGAAGGTGGTTGTCGGAAAAACAGGGGAAGAGCAACGTCGGGAGAGAAGAAAGAAGGAGAAGAAGAAGAAGGAAGGAGGGGAAGAAGAAAAGGAGGAAAGGGGGAGGGGACAGCCGGGAAAGAGGGGAGAAAGGTGAAGGAGGGGAGGGAAAGTCCTCCCCCTCTGACAGAGGAGAGCAACGGCCAACGGCTGTCCTCGCGAAAGAGAACGAAACCACCGACTAGCTACAGTGTCTGGATCGATCCAACACCATGCTGGATCGATCCAAGACAAGGATGGATCGATCCAACACTAGTTGGGATCGATCCACACCCCGACTCGCTCACGAGTCCGATCGATCGCTCCTACGAGCGACCGATCGCTCGAGGGCCGCCAGCAGCCCAAAGACGGGTTGTTATGCTCCCGAGCTGGGATCCTCCGATTCCGGGTCCACCTAGCCATTCTAAACAAGCACTAACACAGACAAGGTCAGTGTATGCACACGCGGGTGTGAAACAAACCAACAAGGCGCAATTTACCAAATTGCCCTTGCGGTCTACAACGAGTCACAGGGGTAGAGGGACAGGTCCTCACATCCTAATACCCTTAAAAGAAATCTTGTCCCGAGATTCGATATGGGTAGGATTCGGAACAACAAAATAGCTACACTAGAAGACAGGACAAAAAGTACCTCGAGAAGGAAACAACTATGGAAACTCCTGCCGCATGCGCGCCTCGCGCTCCCAAGTGATCTCCTCGGTACCTCTGTGCCTCCACAGTACCTTGACCAAGGGAATCGTCTTGCCCCGCAAAACCTGATCCCTCCGGTCAAGTACTCGAACCGGCTGCTCAACAAAAGTCGCATCTGCCTCAAGCTCAATGTCATCCACCCTGATGACATGAGACGGGTCTGGGTGATACTTCCTCAGCATCGACACATGGAAAGTCGGATGCACAGCAGACATGTGCTGAGGAAGATCCAGGCGGTAAGCTACCTCGCCGACCCCTCTCTAAGATCTCGAACGGCCCGACAAACCTCAACGCCAACTTGCCACCTCTGCCAAACCTGACAGAACCTCTGTATGGCGATGCTCGCAAGAACAATCGGTCGCCGACTACAAACTCCAACGGTCGTCGCCTCTGATCTGCATAACTCTTCTGCCGGCTCTGAGCCGTGAAAAGCCTCTGCCTGATCTGCACTAACCTCTCTGACGACCGCGGCCTACCGTACAATGCCTCGAAAGGAGCTACTCCAAGACTAGACTAGTAGCTGCTGTTGTACGCGAACTCCACCAAGGGAATATGCTTTTCCCAACTGCCTCCTGCATCGAGTACACATGCTCTCAGCATGTCCTCCAAGATCTGGATCGTCCGCTCTGACTGCCCGTCTGTCTGCGGATGGAAAGCTGTACTGAAAGTCAAGTGTACACCAACTGCCTCCTGAAAGTCCTGCCAGAACCTGCTGGTGAACATGGGGTCACGGTCTGATACAACAGAAACTGGAACTCCGTGTAGTCTGACCACCTCTCTGACGTACAAGCTACCCAACCTATCCGTCGAGTCTGTCACCCGCATAGGCAGGAAGTGCGCCGATTTGATCAACCGATCAACGATGACCCAAATCGCGTCATTCCCCCTAGGAGATCTCGATAGCCCGGTCACGAAGTCCATCGTGATGTGCTCCCACTTCCACTCAGCTAGTGGAAGCGACTGAAGTAACCCCGGAGTCCGCTGGTGCTCTGCCTTGACCTTCTGACAGGTAAGGCAGCGCGATACGAACTCCGTCACTGCCCTCTTCATCCTGCGCCACCAGAACTGTCGCCGTAGGTCCTGGTACATCTTGGTGCTGCCGGGATGAACCGCAAAACGAGAGTGGTGGAACTCTCGTAGGACGTCGTCTCGAAGAACTGGATCTGCTGGAACTGCTACTCTGCCTCTGAACCGTAGCCCTCCGTCTGACGATATTGCCCAGTCCCCGTCTGCGCCCTCTGTACCCGCTGCTGTGCGTAACTCCTCGAGCTCTGGGTCACTGTGTTGTGCCTCTAATACTCTGGCAAGAACTGCTGGCATACTCTGCACTGCATAGAGAAAGCTGCTGGATCCCTGATCCTCAAACTCGAGTCCAAACTGGCCCGCCGTATCTAGAGCCTGCCACTGCCGCGCTGAAAACCCTGCAACTGCTGCTCTGGTGTCTCTCACCTGTCTGCTCAGCGCGTCTGCTACGACGTTTGCCTTACCAGGATGGTAATGCAACTCGAAGTTGTAGTCCTCCAGTAGCTCCATCCAGCGTCGCTGCCTCAGGTTGAGGTCACGTTGGGTGAAAACGTGCCTCAAACTCTTATGGTCCGAGAAGACTGAGAACTTCTCGCCATAAAGATAATGCCGCCAGGTCTTCAGGGCGAAGACCACTGCTGCTAGCTCCAAGTCGTGAGTCGGGTGGTTCCTCTCATAGTTCTTCAGCTGACGAGAACCATAGGAAACTACGTGGCCCTCCTGCATGAGGACACACCCCAAACCCTCACCGCTGGCATTGCAGTAAACACTGTAACCAACACCTCGCTCGGGGACGATTAGCACCGGCGCACTGGTCAACCTGGTCCTCTGCTCCACGAAGGCTCGCTCACAAGCATCATCCCACACGAACGGGATGGCCTTCTGTGTCAGTCTGGTCAACGGTCCGGCAACTTTGGAGAAGTCCCGCACGAACCGCCTGTAGTAACCCGCCAGGCCTAAGAAACTACGGACCTCAAACACTGTCCTCGGTCTCTGCCACTGTACCACTGCCCCGACCTTGGCCGGGTCAACTGAGATCCCTGCTACCGACACTACGTGTCCAAGGAAACTCACCTGTGCAAGCCAGAACTCGCACTTGGAAGCCTTGGCATAAAGCCGATGCTCCCGAAGTAGCTGCAACACCGTCGCCAAGTGTCGCTCGTGCTCCGCCTCTGATCGGGAGTAGATAAGGATGTCGTCGACGAACACCACCACGAACTCGTCTGGGAAAGGCCAGAAGATCCTCTGCATGAGATCCATGAACGCTGCCGGTGCGTTTGTCAGCCCAAACGGCATCACCACGAACTCGTACAGGCCGTACCGAGTCCGAAAAGCCGTCTTCGGGATGTCGCAATCCCGAACCCTCAACAGGTGGTAGCCGGTGCGGAGGTCGATCTTCAAGAACACTGAAGAACCTCGCAACTGGTCAAACAGGTCGTCTATCCTCGACATCGGATACCGGTTCTTCACCATCACCCTGTTGAGCCGCCTGTAGTCTATGCAAAGTCGAAGGGTACCGTCCTTCTTCTTTGCGAACAACACTGGCGCCCCCCAGGGAGACATGCTGGGACGGATGAAACCTCTGCTGGTAAGCTCGTCTAGCTGGGTCCTCAACTCACTCTGCTCTGCTGGTGCCATCCTGAAAGTTGGGAGAGAGATCGGTGCGGTACCCGGTACCAGTTCGATCTCAAAATCGACCTCTCTGGGCGGTGGAAGCCCTGGCAACACCTCGGGAAACACGTCGGTGTAGTCGCACACGATCCTGGGGAAACTGCTCTGCTGTACTCCCTCTGACCCAAATAGGGACAGGCTGGCCAGCAGGGCTGAAAGCTCGCTGCCACGCCTTACCACACCACAAGCAAAGGAATCGGCTGAAAACCGATCCCCCAACAACACAAACTGTGTCCCATCGGGTGTCCAAGCGACCACCCTCCGGCGACCACAGTCGATGATAGCTCGGTATGCTGCTAACCAGTCCATACCGAGTATCACATCGAAGCCAGTCATGTCTAGCACCCGCAGGTCTAGACAGACACGGAGGCCTCCAACCTCCAAAGAACAAGATCGGCAGACCCGGTCTACCCTGACTGTGCCGCCGATCGGTGAGTCTACAAACTGTGCCACCTCTAGCCAACTCGTCTCTAATCCTAGCGATGCCACACACATGCTAGCAATATAGGAATGAGACGCCCCAGAGTCTATCAGCACATCTACTAAAGAATTAGAAAGCTGGAAGATACCTCTGAGGACGGATGGCTCTGCCGCTGCCTGCTGATACTGCTGCGGCTGCTGGTACTGCAACGACTGCTGGTACTGTGGTGGCGCCTGATACTACGGTAGCGGCTGATACAGCTGGACGGTGTCCTGCCGCTCGCGAACTGGGAGGGCAAACACCTGCCCCCGCTGGCCGCCTCTGCATCTGGGACGCCCCGACCCGCGTCCACCCCCGCTCCCCTGCCAGGCACCGGACCCTCCGCCTCTACTGCCTTGCAGCATAGCGCTCTGCGCTCCTCGCGAAGTGCAGTCTCTACGGTAGTGCCCCGGCTGCCCTCACAGGTAGCAAGTGACTGATGCGCCCGGCTGTCGTCCCTGGTCTCCCCTTGACAAAGCCTACCCAGATGGCCCGGCTGCCAGTAAAAACGGGGCTGGTGGGCTCGGTAGTGGCTGCTGGTACTGCGGTGCACGCTGCGGTCGCCGCTGAAAAGGCCGCTGATGCCACGGCTGCCCCCTACCGAACCCCCCTCTACCCTTGGGTCGCTGCTGTGTACCGGTAGAGGATGCCGGTGGAACTGCCCGGCACCTCTCGTCTCGCAACTGCACCTCCACTACCAAGGCGCAGTTCAGTCCTTCTGAGTGCGTCTGAAAACGGTGGGAACTCGTCTGGCGCCTGATCTCTGGACGAAGACCCCACTCAAACTGCCGTGCCCTGGCCACTGAATCTGCTGCCATTGCCCCCGCGAAACAGACCAAATGCATGAACCGGGTGGCATACTGTAGCGCCCCGACCGGCGAAAGCCCAACCGGGCTGGACGACGCGAACCGGAACCTAACCAACGCGGAAAAAGAACGGCGAGGGTTCCTTCTAACCTATTGGTCTCCTTAGCAAATCATCAAAAAACCCCAATTAAAACAACATTAACAACATCGAACCACAGATTTAAATTCAAAGTGTTAATATACAAATTCTCGGAGAGGGGAAGATTCAAAGTACAACATTACTCCCGTAGAAGACTATCTAACATAATAACATAAGGGTAAAAACGGTAAATATCGCCACCTCTCAAAAGCCACCAGGCGCCGCCGCACCGCCGTCCAACTGCCCGGTAGGGGCCACAGAGGAAGAACTGACGCCTGCACCTGCAAAACGCAGCCCGGGTAGGAGTGAGCACTAAGCTCAGTAGGGATCTACACTACGACACGCAGAAGGAAGAGGGAAACGCAACAGTGTCGCCCTCCAGTAGGACCTGGGTGTATACAGGGGTCCCATAACCCCACCGCGTGTCCCTGAGGCCCACGATCATTGTCTTCCAGCCGGGCTGGTCACATGTCAGGTCACACTCAGTAGCAGGAAAGGACACTGCTGACTCTCAACAGGACACTGAACACTGTTTGGTGGGAAGAGACACCACTGAGTAGCCAAATCCTCTACTCAAGAGTTTTAAGAAGAACCGGACACCGGCTAGACCTCAGTCTCCGACTCGAGACCGACACGACCTCTACTATTATCAAGCCACAAGGGCACCAGTCATCTAAGCCTATCATCGAATCAACTGGGCACCACAATTCAAACCGGGTCCAAACAACCCAACCCCGGTCCTAGGGCTAAGACCGAGCTTCCAGCCTCGGGACGGCGACCCAAAGATCACCCACGCCCTAACCAATGCAACTAATGCAAAAGTCAACGATGCATGCTATGACATACACAAATAAGAAGCAAAGCATGCAACATATGTCAAGCATCATATAAGTTTACTGGATCGCTGCAGCGGCACTACCGACCGCTGCCAGCCGATCCACAGCGGGTCCCGGCATTACGACGGTACCGCGACCGTCAACCGCGAACTCCTGCAACGGGACAACCCCGAAAACCGCTGATGAACAGTACAAAATATAATATTATATTCCGAAATATAATATTATATTCAAACACCCAAAGTCACTACTTAGGGGCTAATTGATCCCGTCGATCCGACGTCTAAACGACGTCAGATTCAAGATCCAACTTAGCCACCAGTAGGTGGATATACCAAGATCATCATATCCAAAACTCATAATCATCCAACGGTTGGATTAACGAGAAAATACAAATCAAAATCGCTAATCAAACTAACGTACGAAAATAATATAGTCCGATTGATCGGGCCTGCATGTCCGATCGATCGGGCTTACATGTCCGATCGATCCTACTCCACTTACCAAGCACTTGCTGCAACGCAGCCCTTCTCAAACAATTTGTAACAAATCGTACAAAAATCGGAAAAATAAGAAACAAGATGGAATGGAAAGCTAACGAGTAGATGTACAACTCTTATGTTTATTAGAAACCAAGATCATGTACTCGCCGGCCGGAAAACTCGCCGCAAGCCGGCTGTTTCTCAAGAACAGCAGAAAACCAGAAATCCGAGACTAATCATGCATAAAACCTACTCAAATCTCAACTGATTAAAATGAAACTTGAATCAGTAATTCTAACAGGTATAAGGAATCTAACAAAGAAAGGATCAACAAAATCCAACGGCTAGATCTAGAGAAAACCCGAAATAAACCTCAGTAGGTATAACCCTACCTAGCTGCGCTTTCCTCGGCTGATTCACCGCAATTTGATCACTAACAAGCCTCCAAACCACTTCAGAGATCTTCCTCTTGTTGTCACGAATCCAACGAGCCTTAGAACGCCGAAAAAGATGGCCGGAGGAGGGAGAACGGAGGTGATGAAGCTTGGCTGCCGGAATAGGGGAAGAAGCAGAGCTTCGGGTGAGAAAGAAAGAAGGAAGAAGAAAGAGAGGAGAAGTAGGAAGAGGAGGAGAAGAAAGGAGGGGAAAGGGGGAGGGGAAAGCCGGGAAAGAGGGGAAAAAGTGAGGGGAGGGGAGGGGAGGGAAAGTCCTCCCCCCCTCTGACAGAGGAGAACGACGGCCGTCGGTGGCCGTCCTCGCGAAGCAGAAAAGCCACCGACGCGATTCCGATCAGTCGCTCCAAGGAGCGATCGATCGTTCTCGCCCCGGATCAAAACAAACCGACTCGCTCACGAGTCCGATCGATCGTCCCAAGGAGCGATCGATCGCTCAAGGGTCGTCAGCTGCCCAAAGGCAAGCTTTCGCGCGCCCGAGCTGGGATCTTCCGATCCCGGGTCCACCTAGCCATTCTAAACAAACACTAACACATACAAGGCCAGTGTGTGCACACGCGGGTGTGAAACAAACCAACAAGGCGCAATTTACCAAATTGCCCTTTCAGTCTACAACTAGCCACAAGGATAGAGGGGCAGGTCCTCACACATACTGCTGAACAGTGCGAGTACCCTGCAAGAGGGACTGGTACTCGCGAGACATGGCGTCACGCGTAGTCTCCGGGAAGTACGCGTCCAAGAACAACGCCCTGAACTCCTCTCACATCGGCTCCTCTCTATCACTTTTGTGCTGGACAGTGCACCACCAGTCAAGGGTGTCACCATCGAGCTGGAACGCCGCGAGGGTGACCCGAATCCGGTCATCCCCAATGAAGAGAGCGTCGAGAACGCGCGTGACTCCTCGGAGCCAGCCGTCTGCCGTGGTCGGATCTCCAGTCTCACCACTGAACCTAGGCGGGTTCAGCCGCTGGAAGTCCATCATGACCGCTGCCGCGGCCCGTCCGTCGACCGGAGCGAGGACCCCCTCCTCGGCGAGAGGAGCCTCCTCCCGTGCGACCGCAACCGTCGCTGGTGATGGTCCAGTCCGTCGAGCTCTGACCGTCCTGACAGGTGCTACCCTGTCTGGTCGAGCGGGACGACCAGGTCGTGCCCCACCTCGACCAACAACCGAAGGTCGGATTCGAGCTCCCGACATCTGTGCCATCGCCAACGACAACGAGCGTTCACTCGGAAGAAGCCGCAAAAACAAGGCAACACAAACAGAAAGAGGAAAAGCATAACACATCAAAATGGGCATGCACGGATGTTCTAGACATAGAACTAACCCATTCCATGCTCAATCTCAACCGAATCCTGATCCTAAACCCTGGGATCTACAATCTATGCTCTGATACCAAGCTGTCGCGCCCCGACCCGCGAAAGCCCAACCGGGCCGGGCGACGCGAACCGAAACCTACAAAACGCGAAAAAAGAACGGCGAGGGTTCCCTCTAACCTATTGGTCTCCCTAATAATTCACTAAAAGCACCCTCAATTAAAGACATTAATTCAACAACATCGAACCACAGATTTAAAACCCAAGTGTTTAATATACAAATCCTCGGAGAGGGGAAGATCCAAATACAACATCACTCCCGTAGGAGACTAACTAGCAAAAGGGGTAAAAGCAGTAAATATCGCCACCTCTCAAAAGCTACCAGGCGCCGCCACACCCCCGACCAACTGCCCGGTAGGGGCCACGGAGGAAGAACTGACGCCTAAACCTGCAAAACGCAGCCCGGGTAGGTGTGAGCACTAAGCTCAGTAGGGATCTACACTACGACACACAGAAGGAAGAGGGAAACGCAAGAGTATCGCCCTCAAGTAGAACCTGGGTGTATACAGGGGTCCCATAACCCCACCGCGTGTCCCTGAGGCCCACGATCATAGTCTTCCAGCCGGGCTGGTCACATGTCAGGTCACACTCAGTAGCAGGAAAAGGACACTGCTGACTCTCAACAGGACACTGACTGCTGACTCTCAACAGGACACTGAACACTGTTTGGTCGGAAAAGACACCACTGAGTAGGCAAATCCTCTACTCAAGAGTTTTAGGAACAACGGACACCGGCTACACCTCAGATCCGATTCGAGGCCGACACGACCTCTACAATCATCAAGCAACAAGTGTACCAGTCATCTAAGCCTATCATCGAAACGACTGGACACCACAATTCAAACCGGGTCCAAACAGCCCAACCCCGGTCCTAGGGCTAAGTCCAAGCTTCCAGCCTCGGGACGGCGACCCAAAGATCACCCTCGCCCTAACCAATGCAACTAATGCACAACAGGGAAATGCATGCTATGACATACACAGATAAGAGGCAAAACATGCAACAGTATGTCAAGCATCATATAAGTCTACTGGATCGCTGCAGCGGTACTACCAGTCGCTGCCAGCCGATCCGCAGCGGGTCCCGGCATTACGACGGTACCATGACCGTCAACCGCGAACTCCTGCAACAGGAAGCAACCCCGAAAACCGCTGAATGAACAGTAACAATATAATATTATATTCAAACACCCAAAACCTCTACTTAGGGGCTAATTGATCCCGTCGATCCGACGTCCAAACGACGTCGGATTCAAGATCCAACTTAGCCACCAATAGGTGTACATACCAGGATCAACATATCCAAAATTCATACACATCCAACGGTTGGATCGACGGGAAAACACTAATCAAAACCGCGAAAGAATAGTCAATAAACTCCATCAGTCAGCTATTGGATCGATCCGAACAATTTGGATCGATCCGAACGGCTTCGCACCAGCTTACCAGTTAATTGCTGCAACGCAGCCCTCCAGCAAACAATTCATAAGAAATCGTAGAAAACTCGGAAAATTACGGAACAAGATGGAATGGAAAGCTAACGAATAGATCTACAACTCTTATGTTTATGAAAAGCCAAGATCATGTACTCGCCGGCCGAAAAACTCGCCGCAAGTCGGCTATTCTTCAAGAACAGCAGAAAACCAGAAATCCGAGCTTAATCATGGAATAAACCTACTCAAATCTCAACCAAATAACATGAAACTTATATCAGTAATTCTAATATGCATAAGGAATCCAACAAAATAAGAATCAACAAGATCCAACGGCTAGATCTAGAGAAAACCCGAAATAAACATCAGTAGGTATAACCCTACCTAGCTGCGCTTTACTCGGCTGATTCCCCGCGATTTGATCACCAACAAGCTTCCAAACCACTTTAGGGATCTTCCTCTCGTTGTCACGGATCCAACGAGCCTTAGAACACCCAATTTGATGGTCGGAGGAGGGAGAACGGAAGAGGAGAAGGTGGCTGTCGGAAAAACAGGGGAAGAGCAACGTCAGGAGAGAAGAAAGAAGGAGAAGAAGAAGAAGGAAGGAGGGGAAGAAGAAAAGGAGGAAAGGGGGAGGGGACAGCCGGGAAAGAGGGGAGAAAGGTGAAGGAGGGGAGGGAAATTCCTCCCCCTTTGACAGAGGAGATCGACGGCCAACGGCTGTCCTCGCGAAAGAGAAGGAAGCCACCGACTAGCTACAGTGTCTGGATCGATCCAACACCATGCTGGATCGATCCAAGACAAGGATGGATCGATCCAACACTAGTTGGGATCGATCCACAGGGTCAAAAACCCCCCGACTCGCTCACGAGTCCGATCGATCGCTCCTACGAGCGACCAATCACTCGAGGGCCGCCAGCAGCCCAAAGACGGGCTGTTGCGCGCCCGAGCTGGGATCCTCCGATCCCGGGTCCACCTAGCCATTCTAAACAAACACTAACACAGACAAGGTCAGTGTATGCACACGCAGGTGTGAAACAAACCAACAAGGCACAATTTACTAAATTGTCCTTGCGGTCTACAACGAGCCACAGGGGTAGAGGGACAGGTCCTCACAAACGCGGTCGGACCGGGTTGTAGGTACGGGTCCTCACAATCGATCTCTATCCTTAAGAAGATCGATCTCTTGTCGGGCGACCTGAAAATGAACCGACCAGATTTAATCCAAAAGTTGAAGTAAAGCTAGGGTTTCTTACCCATATTTATGGAAGTCGTCCAAGACATATGAGGAGGGGTCCGCCAGCACTATTGGAGGAGTTTTGAAGGCCGGAAAGAGGGGAGAAGACCGCACGAAGATCTAGGGTTTTTCTTTCTATCTTTCTTCTGAATATCTTGGTTGTTTTTATGATGAACATGAGTGGCTAATCCCTTTGCTAAGGAACCGATGTAGCCCTAACTGAATCATTCTATGTTATTGAATTAATGTTTTAATTAGTTTATTTTGCTTGTTTCATTCATTATTATAACTGAGATCTTAAATATCTTTATCTGGCCAATAGAAGTATTATAGATTATTTTATGTGAGATTGGGTGAGGGTTCATTCCCTAATCTTGCAGGATCTATGAATGAATGAGTTTATGTCGAGGCCGGGTTCAAGCTAAGACAACACTTGGTTCATAATTGTTCTTCAAGGCTTAATGGATTCTTAATTAACACTTAGTTATGGGTTCATTAGCTAGGGTTAATTGAGGGTACTTGGTGAAGACTGTGATCGAACGGATCATCATACTAGAAGAACGAGCCCTTGGAATTAAATTGAGATTTTGTTGATTCAATGCATAGAATGAGGATGTTATGGTGAAATCGGAACCTTAGTATTCATCCATTATATTTCCATCGTTTTCTTATTTCGTTATTAGATCTTCTATTTTCGATACTTCATATTTCTTACTTTACCTTCCTTATTTTCTTTCTTCTATGTTGTTTAGTGTTTTATTTTCTTTCTTCTATGTTGTTCTGTGGGTACGATACTCGTCTTGCTGCTATACTAATCACACCGATTCGTATACTTGCGAGATATAAAATTTCTTCATCAGATCCATATGTACACCAACATAAAGCAGGCTCTGTTCTCGAAGACCTTGATACCATCCATTTTACAGTCATGAAGAGGAGGAGCTAGAGAGGGGGAGTGAAGATGAGGCTGATTTTGTACCTAGCTATGAAGGCCATACTGCTCCTGTGAACGTGGAAGATCCTAAACTGGCTATTGGTAGAAAGTACAGAGATGTACCACAACTCAGAATTGCAATTAAGCAAAACTCCGTCCTCAACAACTACAGTTTTAGGATTGTTAAAAGTGATAGGATGAGGCTCACTATTAGGTGTCAAGAACCTGATTGTGGTTGGAGGGTTCATGCCTCGAGGTTATATGACAAGAAGACATATGAGATCAAGATGGTAGCTGGAGACCACACATGTTTTGGACACAATGTTGCTGGAGGGGATATGGCAACCACATCATGGATATCCAGCAGGATCACTATCTTGGTAGCAGGTGACCATAAAATTTGGGCCGGAGATATAAGGAAGCTTATATGGGAGAAATATCAGGTGATTGTGTCATACACGAAGTGTTGGAGAGATAAGGCGTTGGCTTATGAGCTAGTTCATGGAGATATAGGAGAGTCATTCAACCATATCCCTGCTTTGAGAGAGGAGCTGCTGTAGAGGAACCCTGAGAGTGTGATTGAGTACAAAGACGGCCCAAGCCACACATTTGAAAGATTCTTCTGCTACTTTAAGACATTCATAGATGGATTTATTATAGGTTGCAGACCTTTCATAGGTGTTGATTCAACCCATTTGAAGGGTTGCTACTTGGGACAGCTCATGGCAGCTACTGCCTTGGATGGGAATAATGGCTTGTTCCCAATTGCATTTGCAGTGGTGGAGTCTGAGTGTGGAAATGCATGGGATTGGTTCTTTGAGCTGCTCTTAAAGGCAATGGATGGTAGAGTGAAGGATTTAAAAGTCATATCTGATCAAGACAAGGGAATAAAAGAAGCTGTCTACGCCATCCTTCCTGATGCGGAGTATAGAATATGTACGAGGTATTACAACAAGAATTTTACGAAGACATTTCCAGGAGATGCTCTTGAGAATGCTGTATGGAGTGCAGTTAGAGAATTCACAAAAGAATGAGTTTGATGATGCTATAGCAGAGATTGGTAGAGAGTCTGATGCTGTTGTCAGTCATTTAGGCACCATTGTCAGTGTTTGATCAAGACACAGTTTCAGTGAAACTTCTAAGAACATTTACCTAACAAACAACCTGTCTAAATCATTTAATTCGTGGGTATCAGATGAAAGATATTTGCCTTGTCTTGCTTTGGTGTATATGCTAAGGACAAAGTTTTCATGATCAAAATGAATCAAAGATGAAGGATGTTAGGTAGGTGGAAGGGGAAACTGGTTCCCAGAGCTAGGAAGTATCTTCTTGAAGTGAGCAAAAATGTAGGGGGTTATTTAGTGACTATGTGCAATGACACACAAGCTGAGGTACAACCTTCAGCTGGAAGATGTGAAGTAGACCTTTGCTAAGCATACATGCACCTGTAGGAGATGGTAGCTCTCAGGCATGCCTTGTCATCATGTTGTAACCATTATTGCTCGCATAAGGAACCCCAATTGGGTGTCTTTTGTCCATGACTACTATAGTGTTCAAAGGTATACTTCTCTCAATGGTCAATACTATTGCCGAGTTTTGCTTAGATGGATGAATTTACACACAGATAAATGCTATGTCTCAGGTTTAGGGCAGCATATGCTGGATTCGTTAGTGATAGAGCTTGAAAAGTGTCGTGGCTTAACGCACCCGATCAAAATTACAAATTTATAATTGAACTTCAAACTAACTACTTTGGGGGCAGATAGCAGTGAATCCCAGCCGAATCCACAGGGAATGTGTAGGAAAATAACTAAACTACTAAACTCAATCTAAGTATTCCTACCAATAAGTTGAGAAAAGATTCAGAATCGAAATTAAACTAACTTTATACTAAAGGATTAATAAATACGAGAAAAGGTACCAGGGAATTCTTAATCAATAACTAGGATTCTACTAGGTCTTCCTAGGATTAGAACGAGCTAACCAAAATGAATGGTTTTCCTAATGGTTGATAGGTGAATGGCTAGTTCTCCCTATCACTCAATAAGTTCCGGTTAGGATCTCTTGTCGGTGAGAGCAATTATGTAAAACTCAGTGATCTAATGATTAGTTATGATCACTGCTAATGATTCCTCTGATTATGATGAATTCATCACGAGAAAATAGTATAATATGGATTTTGGTGTAAGATCAAGATGGCTCTAGCACCTTGAGGTTGTCAAATAGAATGTATCAAGGATTATGATTAGTTAGTGATCTAATGATTAGTTATGATCACTGCTAATGATTCCTCTGATTATGATGAATTCATCACGAGAAATAGTATAATATGGATTTTGGTGTAAGATCAAGATGGCTCTAGCACCTTGAGGTTGTCAAATAGAATGTATCAAGGATTAGAAGTTACCCTAGTGGTTGTAGCACTAGCATAGTGGTTCTAGCACAAGCGTAGTGGTTCTAACACTACGAAATCCCTAATCTTGAATTAAGATGAATAACGGATTAAGAGTTGGTCCTAATGGTTCTAGCATTATGTGTAATGGTCCTAATATCATAAGACTCTTAATCTCGAGAAGAAAATCCTCACATCCATGGTTCTAACATGAATGTTTTGATGAGAATCACTAATCTCAAGCCCTAACATGCTCAAGACCTAGATCTAGGGCAGAAAAAAACAAATCATTCATCCACTAATAATAAAATCACACCAAGTCCATAAAGAAATTAAGATCAATCCATACACACCATTCAAAGAGGTATACAAGCCCTAAATCTTAGGAATCCCTAATAGAAACCCTAATTACATCATAAGAATCCCATGATAAAACGTTTAGCTACTCATCTTTAGGGCTTGATTCGTGGATGAAGGTTGATGAAGCTCTTCCGCCATGGATTTCTTCCCAAAAGATTCTAAAAAGAAAAATTAAAAAGAGGAAAAGGAAACTAAGAAAGAGTGCTCCCTCTCCTTGGCCTCCAAGCAGCCAAGACAAAGTCTAGAGAGCCCCCTAAAAACCCTAAAAGATGCCTATTTATAGCCTAGGTATCCCCTTAATTCGGATTAGATCTTGGCCTTTGATTTTGCTTAACTGCTATCAAATGATCGATCATTTAAGGGTGAAGATCGATCATTTGATCCCAAAATATTGGCTACGGTCGAGGATGATCGATCATTCCTATAGGAGATGATCGATCATTTCCTTGTGTTATTGATCA
Source organism: Narthecium ossifragum (assembly GCA_963920575.1). Taxonomy (NCBI): domain Eukaryota; kingdom Viridiplantae; phylum Streptophyta; class Magnoliopsida; order Dioscoreales; family Nartheciaceae; genus Narthecium; species Narthecium ossifragum. Next base: position 23,937,456 of record OY986963.1, read on the forward strand.
CGCCGAGTGGATGATCGATCATTCCATGAAGGAAGATCGATCCTTTTAAACCTTGCTTTCTGTCACTATTGTCGTGCATACAAGATCGATCCTTTGCTTCTTTGAAGATCGATCCTTTGCTTCTTTGAAGATCGATCCTTTGAAATGGTGCTCTCTTGATCGCTTGCAAACTCAATCAAATATTAAATTTATAATCGTTATTCAATCACTTAACTACTAGGTAGAAATAGCGATGAAGTTGGGAGTCGATCCACAGGGAAAACGTTGGAAATCAAAATCAATTCTCAAAACCCTAAAACTAAGGAAAAGAATCAAAGATAGAATATAGTTATCTAAACTAATAAAGAAAAGAGATAAAAGGTTGATCAATTTGAATCAATGGGGTAGTTACTTAGGAATTACTCAATCCGTCCTAGTTTCATTATTAGTCTTCTCTAGTTATCATCTTGTTCCCTTCTCTCAGCATTATGGATCATATGGCTACAAGCTCACATGAATCCCTAAAAGAAAGTTAATGTTCCCAACGACATAACCTATCTTTGCTTGACATAGATTGTCTTTGGTCCTACGATTACTTTAAATTATACTAATCCTAATGACCTTGGCACAACCTATCTTCGCGTAGCATAGCTTATCTCAAAGGCAAACCAATAACTTCATGAAAATCATCTCATAAATCTCTACAATCAATCACAGAAATTATGTAGGACTGAAAGTACATCAAGGGAACTCTGTTCCTTCAACTCTATTAACAATAAAACCATATTTATGAGATCATGTATCGAGAAGTTTACAAGAATCAAACTAAAGAAAACCAAAACTACACTTGGGTTTCATGAATAATTCTAAGTATAAGAATTAGCAACTCATCTTTTGGATGAAAGCCATCGGGTTGGAATAGGAAGCTGTCACCATCCACATCCTCTCCGTCTTCTTCTTCCTCCTCCAAATATTGTCAAAAAGATGAGAAATTCGGCTGGAATAACCCCTTTATATAATAGAAACCCTTAATCCCGAAATTATGAATTATAATTGAACTTAAACTCTAATTTCCGTAAATTCCGGGTTGATGACGTCATCAGAGAGCGATCCATCGGACTCAAATCCGATCCATCGCTCTAGTCGGTCTGATTGGGTCATTAAGTGCCACGTCATTAATTCATTTCAGCTTTTATCAAATTTTAGCTTTCATAGATTCAACTTTGCTTAAAAACTGACGCCAAATTATAGAGAATCTCATAAAAGCTTCAACATGAAAGTTGTATCTCTTGAAGTCTTCTTTCATCTCCTAGAATTTCAGAATATTTGGAGTTTTGTAAAATATCTGGTAATTTATTGTCAAACAGTCGATGAAGCAATCTTTTTATAGAATTTAGTGATTTTTGGCCGAATTTCTTGTATTTCTTCTCAAATCCAACTTAAACCTGAAATCAAACAATAAGATATCAAATACACCCACTCTAGGCCTAACAAAGGTAATTTAAGATGTTTAATTAGGAATAACTGGTGACACATCATCTCTGTCATGTTAGTGCACTTAAATGATCGATCCTTTCCTGATGTTATGATCGATCATTCATGCTGGAATTGCCCAAATGAGCTCGTTTTGACTCCAAACTTGATCTAACTCGTACTAGGATTTGTTGTACCTGAAATAGGATAAAAATAGTCAGTGAAGCATCGCTCGGAGACTAACAAAGCCAAATTATAAGGGTGATTTGTGCACTTTTCAAGTCTTATCAATTAGCACTTTGCCAAGTAAAGAGTGTTGTAGAAGAATTGATCTTGGTTATAATCTGCTTCCCCCCTTGGCTAGAAGGCCTAGAGGCAGGCCAAAGAAGAAACGCAATAGAGGAGCAGATAAGACAAGAAAAACCAAAAGGCTACACAAGTGTGAAAGATGTGGAAAGTGGGGCCATCATAGAAACACTTGTAAAGAGCGATTGACTGAAGGAGTCTCTCAAAGCCATGACACTGCACCCAACATGTAAACATTTTCTATATGGTGCTTGCCCACAAGGTCATTTATATATTTTGTTAAGTTTATAGTTCCATATCTTCCGGTTAAGGTTAACTGAGTATTGAATGAACCGTTGATAGAAGAAGAACCTAAATCCGAGTAAAGTGATTCCCGATGCCTAGCCTTATTCAAATCCTTTGATCTAATTTAGTTAATTCTTAAGTTCTCGTTTGTCTTCAATTCAATGTTATTTGTATTTTGGATGTTTTCTGCTTGTCTCTCTGTGGGTTCGACCTCTCTTATGTTATGCTGCACTGCACCGTTGTGTTGTGATACATTTGAGCGATATCAACATACCAACATCCAAAATATCCAAAAAATGTCCCAAATTAATAGCTAATATTCATTAGAATCCCTTAAATCATGTGGTCTAACGGAAGTAGAGGAGTAGGCCAGCTAAGACTGCGCAATCCTAGCAAAGCTGCGGCAAACCTCTACCATTAGTCTGCAAGTCATGGAGTCAACTACTACTGTAAGTGTAAAAATCAACCCTAGATGCGGCTCCGGCCTGGTCAAACTGGCTCAAGACTGTGGAACACTACACCGCAGACGACTCATAAACTTCGACTATGTGCCCTTCCTAAACACTACTTGTCCTAAGACTTGATGAAAATAGCAAACAATAAGCTAGGGTTCGGAATTGAAGAAAAACCATGGAATACCACAAATAAATGAAAATTTGCAGGTTAGAAGACTTACCTATCACGTGCAGATCGGTTGTGATGTGATTGATTAGTGCTATGGGCGATCGATCGTCTGTCGGGGCTAGGCAAGGGTTCTAATCCGAGAAAATTCCACTTCAAGCTGCAATAATGAGGAAAATTGTCAGATAAATCCTAAAAAGTGAAAAATAAATAAAAGGAAAAATAAGAAAGATAAACCCCTAACTAGGTAAAGAAAAAGAGTCAAGAGAAAATTAATCAATTTACCTAAAGTAATTCCCCGACAACGGTGCCAAAAATTGATGTGTTGCGAACGTGTAATTAAAACGTTGCAAACTCAATCAAATATTAAATTTATAATCCTTATTCAATCTCTACACTACTAGTTAGAATAGCAGTGAAGTCCAGAGTCGAAGCACAGGGAATTTAATCGGAAAGATTGAAATCAATTCTCAAAACTCTAAACCTAAGCAAAAGAAGCAATGATAAGTTTGAATTAACCTAAAACCATCTAAGGAAAGCAATTAAAGATGATCAATTCGAATCAATGGTAAGTGACTTAGGAATTACTCAATCCATCCTAGTTTCGCCTTCAATCTTCTCTATTTATCCTCTTGTTTTAATCTCAAAACATTATGGATCCACAACTTTTTAAGCTTAAATGCATCCCTAAAATAAAGTGAGTGTTTTCCAAAGGCATTCTTTATCTGCGATTAGTATAGCTTGCCTTCAGGGTAACCTTAGCACAACCTATCATCACTAAGCATAAAGTATCTCATCGGTTATTCACAAACCATATTAAAACTGTCTTATAAATCTCTACCATCAATCACCGAATCCAAGTAAGCTTAAAAATACGTCAAGGAACTCTGTTTCCTCAACTCTATTAACATTAAAATCAAATTCATAACATCACGTCTTGAGAATATTACAAGAGTCAAACCAAAGAAGATAGAAAACTCTGCTAGGGTTTCATGAATAATCCTAAATACAATAATTAGCAACTCTTTTTTTGGATGAACGCCATCGGCTTGGAATAGGAAGTTGTCACCATCCGCATCCTCACCATCTTCTTTTTCCTTCTCCAAAGATAGTCAAAAAGATGAGAAATTCGAATTTAATAACCCTATTTCTAGGAGAACTCCCGAAATTAGAGTTTTAGTTAAGTTTGACTTCAATTACAACTCAGATTTACTGAATTAATTCTGGCAGTCTTACTCGGAGCACAACTGGGCCCAATCAGTTGGGAATATGAAAGTTTATCCTACACAAAAGTTATATATTAGGAAGGCTTCTGTTATATCCCGAAGATTTCATAATATTTTGACTTATAGAGAATATTTTAAGAATATTCTTCTGAACGTCGACGGACCCATTTTCTAGCAGCTACGCATCTTTATCTTCTTCAAAACTGGTATCAATACATCAAGAGTCTCGTAAAGTGTCCAACATGAAAGTTGTATCTCTTGAAGTCTTCTATCACGTACTAAAATTTTAGAATATTTGGACTTATAAAAATTTTCAGAATATTTGAACTTAGAGACGACGAAGCAGTATTTACCACATAAATTCAACTTTTTAGCCGAATTTCTTGTATTTCTTGTCAAATCATGATTAAACCAGAAATCAATTTACAAACTATTAAATACAACTACTGTAGGTTTAACAAAAGAAAATTAAGGGGTTTAATTAGGAATATTTAATGATTCGTTAGTGTGTGTGTGAAACTAGTTTTCCGTGATTGTTCTGCTATTGCATAGCCATGGTTTTTTTTTATTAATGGTTAGATATCTGATGAAAAAAGTGAGCACATTCTATTTCTGGCATTGTCAAAAGAATAATCGCTCATCCTATTTGTTTAGAAGTCCTTAAATCTACTTTTCTTGATAAGTTTACTATGGCAAAAATTTTATCGAGTATATCTCTTCCTTTAAATTCTACTCTGTTTAGTCTACGTGTGGACTATAAGTTCGGAAACTTTAGATGTGGAATATAAGAAAGATTGACTTGGCATATGTCCTTTGTAGTTTCAACCTGTATACATTAATCTATGGATGGAGTTCGTTGCACTAATTTGTTACATTGATGTTTTCTTCAACTTAACAAATTGGATAATACTGTGATTTTGGTTTGTTTATTAGCAGTTTATAGCTATAAACAAACTCATCAAAACTAGCAGTGGCTTATCTTAATGTCATTGAAGTTTAAGAGTTACTAAAGAGAGATAACTAAAGGTCAACAAAGAGTGTGTTTGGTTAGAGTTTCTTTATCAGATTTGAAATAGTGATGTGATGGACCACTGTTTTATACATTGTGTAGGTTGTACATAATAACTGTATGAATGATAAGAAATGTATGACTTTTATGGTAGAAAGATATTGTAGATGATGCATGACATTTTATTTATTCAGATGATAACATTTGTACTATTGGGAAATTCTATCCATTTGATTTCTCGAATTAAATCATAAAGTATAGAAGTTATGAATTATAGAGTCATCGTTAATACACATATGACATATCTAGTGTTTTATTAAAATACATTATATCTATGTTTCTAGATGATTAGAATCTTTTTTCCCTTGTCACTTTCTACATAACACTTGAGATGTCATTCGATGGTTCAAGGTAACAGAACTGGTGTGGACACCTTGAAGACTTGTTTCACAACATTTTGTTACTATCGAATTTCAAGTGTACTTTTTTGAGTAAACATGATATGTAATTTTGTTAGTTCATAATTATCTTTTTGTGGGCAACATATGTGACCATAATACCTTTCGTATTGTATATGGATTGGTCAAACATACATGCTATGAATTTGTTTGTTAGTTTTTTTGGAAAATATGCGTATATGAATCAAATTCCAAATTAAAATGTCAATTATAAAATTAGATTCAGTGACAAAAAAAAGGTTGTCATTGAAACAAGGTATAGTAACATGAAAATATTTGTCACTATGAACGAATTTAGTGACAACCCATTTAGTTGTCATAACAAAGACTTACAATGACAACAAAATGTGTCACTGTAAGAGTACATTTATTTTGAATATATTTTAAGTAAATATTAATTAACTGTACAGTGAGAACAACTTTGTTTTAATCCATTTAGTCGTCATAAAATAAAAGCATTTAGTGACAATCCATTTAGTTGTCACCACAGACGCTTTCAATGACAACAAAACTTGTCATTGTATGAGCTTTTATTATCATGAATATAATTTAAAAATATAATATTTAATCATACCGTGAAAAGAATTTCATCTCTTGTGACAATATTTGTCGTCACAAAATACAAACAATAGTGACAAGTGACTTTGTCACTAAAGATGATGTTTTTGTAACAACGGATCATGTCACTAATAAAGATGATTTAGTGACGATGCGATAATGTTGTCACTAAACTTTCAACGATGGAAGTATATGCGACGAGATGAAGTCGTCACGGGACTTGTCACTGAAGAGTTTCTGTGACGAGACGCTTCAATGACGAGATGAAGTTGTCACTAAACGTTTAGTCACGGCTATTGTTGTCACTAAAGGCCTTATTTCTTGTAGTGACTTCTCATATCTCTCTCCTTCTATCTCATTTATAATTATTTTGAACTTCAATGTAATCTATGTGAAATTAAGAAAGTATTTTATTTTTATTTTAAGCTAATAATATCATATTGTATTGTCAATTTTGTATTAAAATACTCATTGTGTGGTTCTCAATATACAATAAAAAAAGACATTAATATTATTCAATTCTTCATATATATACAACACAAGGGTAGTTTTGACATTTTACCTTCAAAACCTACAATTTCCATCCTTATTTCACCTTTTTACATCCAAACACTCTTTTTTATTCCAAACAATTATTATAAATTTATTTTAAAATATCAAACCCAAAATTAGTTGTGGGAGTGGTGTAACCAATCCTGGAATTGATTGCACGAAACCTTGGATTGCAGCCAAACAGCTTTATTTCAGGGGTTGGAATAGAACTTGGAATAAGTCAAGGTGAATATATGCATTATAATATGATACCTATATGAAGATATGCGGCCTTTATATAGGTATCATACAAGAAACCTAACAAGGGAAGAACTCTGGCTTTCTGACTTTCTACTCAAGTAATGGCCTATTCTAGAAGGGAAAAAGAAAACATTCTAAAGGGAGTCGAACTCCAACTAGGTTACTTCCTACGCAAACAATAGCCTATTTTAAAAAACAAAAGAAAGAGTCCTACTACAATGTAAGTAACTAAACTAGAAAAGCAATAAATGACCTAAACTAGAATAGGGTGAGCTGCTTGGCTCATGGAACCTACAAGGGGTAGGCTTCTTGGGATCTGTCTAAGCATGGGTCGGATTTTGGGTTAGCCCAATTCAGATCTGGTGGCGTTAGCGACTGCGTCCAAATGGTCAAGAATTTGAGAAAGTATCTAACAAAAAAGTTTTAGGTTTATGAGTTCTTTATCTGGTCCAACTTGTCTTATAATATTCTGTCTGTTAAGGAATATTTGATGAGTATTCTCCCGATGGTCGATGGTACAGTCTTCGTGGACAAGATGGTCAAAAATCGACCGTAACATTCTCTCCCCCTTTAAAGCGTCCTTGTCCTCAATGACCATGGCGAGTAGGGGTAGAGGGCTCTTGTTAACTCTAAGGATATGCAGAGCATTGCTAGTTGATGATTGTCGAGCCATAGTCAATACCCAAGTGGTATTGTTGGTCATAGGAAGAGTGAGGTGGACCACATAAGCTTTAAGAGAATTCCAATGGTAAATGTGGAGGACTGTGTTAGGCCGTAATGACGGTGAGATCTCGTGCCATTTGGGTGGTAGTGTGGATGCTGACCAGAGAGGTGCTCTAGATGCGTTGAGCGTAGCAAAAGGCCTGAAGAGAACCTTGGATGACTCCAAGATGGACTAGCAGACAGGTGGTCCACCAAGTTGGGAAGCAGCTAGGAGGGAATGCCGAGTCACACTTCGGGTACCAAGAACAGGGAACTTGTATGAGGAAGTCGGGAATCCGGCAAAGTTAGAAGAGCAGGGAACTACCGCGTATGGATTGATTGTAACAGCTCGAGCCAAAGAATGTCATAGATTATAGTAGGGGATGACTTTATTATGATCAGGCCAAGTTCCAGACTTGGTGGTTTGTCTCAATTTCTGCATCACCTTGTATATCCAGATCTTGTCAACCCGGTATGAGCCCGAATCGAAACTGTATGTCAGATATGGCTCTATGGTTTGGTGTGGGGATAGGCTAGTGCAACTACGCTCGAACGTTTGTTTCTCATATTCAAGGGATAGTGTATGAAGGTCGAAGAGGGGGTTAGTCTTAGGCATTATAAAAGAAATCAATTATTGAAACCTACAGAGGAGAAGTCTAATAAAATTGTACACTTGTAAATGAATAGAGTATAAAATAAAGCAAGTAAATGAAGGATAAGAGATGTGAGTTAAGGGAGATTGCAACAGATTTTATAGTGGTTCGGCAAACCTTACCTACGTCCACTTCACTCAATGCCCTCCTTAAGGTTCCACTACTTGCAAGACCTTTACAAGCTTTCCACCAAGCATACGGGTGCTTGGCAACCTATCCACCAAGCTTATGGGTGCTTGGCAACCTTAAAATCCCTCCCAACCTCTTAGGTATCCTCCAAATTCACTCTTGGATGTCTCTCATAAATTCTACTTCACACTTGAAGTAGTTTTACAAAGATTAAGCTCTCAAGAAAAAGACTAAAACCTATTACAATGTTTACAAATAATCCTCTCAGTCTTGTTGCAAGTTTGATGCTTCTTCCTATTTATACTTGAGCTTCTAAGTCTCCAAAAGTAGCTTCCAATGGCCACTTTGCTGTTATGCAATGGCTCTCTAACGGCTATATTTTTGACTGGAGGTCGACCATCGTATCGTCCACCACATCATCTGCCACACTCAAACCAAAGCTTGGATTGACCGTCACATCAGCCTTCACACTTCACGGTCGACCATCGCATCCACCGTCACATCATCTATGAGCCTCTATAATGAAATGGGCTTCTCAGGGTTGATGCCTCGTTAGACCATCGCACCTCCAAAGCAGGTCACATAGGCCATGGTCGATCGGTCCATCGACCGTCAGCCTATTTGCCACGAACAACTACCGCGGTTGATGCGTTCATCAACCGCCAGTCTCCATGGTCGATCTGTGCATCAACCGCCGCATCTACCATGAGCACAAAAACTTATAGATATGAAATTTAAGGCTTCTAATTTAAGAGATATTAATATTCAAAATAAGTTTTATCATCATACATAATTTGACATCATAAAAATAATACTAGGACTAACAATCTCCCACTTTTTGATGAGGGCAATCTTTTGAATTGTGATGATAAAACCTCAATAGCTCCCCCTTAATGTTTGATGCAACTAGGTCATATGCCATTAAAAAGATATAACAAGCTTGATTATAGGTCAAAACGTATGAAAGTGTAAAATATGACATATGTACTTCTTTGGCTAGAAACATGAGACATCATATTTGAGCATGAATTATATTCTATATTTGTGAGCTTAATTTTTCACATCACAATATTTCTCCCTGTTAGAGATTCTACATATAATGAGGGACACAGAATACCTTGTGCGGAAGTATTGTAGATCTCGATTGCTTTACGAACTCCGATGCGGATCTGCTCCTCGTCGTTACACTTCGATCCCGAATCTTGTTGCGTTAAAAGAAGCTTACAAGAGCCTTCTCCACTCACACACACTCCAAACCCTAGGGTTCTAGATGGTAACCCTAGGAGAGAATAAGAAAGACGGCTATTATCCAGATTGCTCTGTTGTTAGGGTTTCACTCCTCTATTTATAGAGGTGTAGGACCAATCTTATCTCAATTGGTTAGAGTCATGGCTAGTCTAATCAATTAGATAGACTAGAACCCAAATGCCCATGTGGACGCACCACTGGATTGGACTCTATGCAATATCTCCCACTCGTACACAACGGGCATTGCATATTTCACCCAACAATCGTTTCTCATCCTATTCTCCCTTCATACAGTGAAATGGAGTGTGCGACCGCGCGAGAACAAGTACCAATGAAGGGTGTCATATTAAGCTACCATCATACCAACATAACACCACTTCTAAAATCTCGTGTATACCCCAAATCATCTTAACCACACAAGATCATTGCATCTCTGATCCCTCATATAACTAATATTGCGCCATGCAAGATCTCTTTCTGCATTTGTACTCATAATCATACATGGGAACTATTCCCAACATGATTGCCCGGGCTATGAGCCACAAATCATTAGCGTGATATCGAATGATTTTTTCTTGGAAACTCATGTCAATTCATCTAAACCTGATTGCTTTCCTAGACAAGCTCCGCTGAATCGTATTTTCTCTTGATGCTTGGATAACATGCTAAAGTAGCAACATCAAGCTTCAACTACTTGACATAGTCCCTAGTCCCAAAGGGTACAAGTATTGGACATAGAGTCCAATAAGAGCTCGCACAGTGACGAAGCAGGGATCTATTCAGTCACTTCCCTTTTATGGTCGATTTCTAGCACATACAGTATGATATGTGATGTGCTGTCGCAGGCACTCAAAAATAAATCCAATACTCGTTAAAATAAATGTAGTAGTGCGAGTACGAGTCGATCCCACGAAGAGTGTTTAGCCTAGTTTTGTGCTAAGTGAACAAAGATGGGGGGGTTTTAAACGTGAGGAAAAAAAACAATAAAGAAATAATCTAAAGCGAAGAAACGAGTTAAATCAAGAGAACAAACCTTGGTCTGAGTCAACATCCACCATCGGAATCCAATAACTGATCATAGATGCAAGTATCAATCAATTTATACCATAAATATTCACCGTCCGAATTCAATTCGAATCTCTCCTCAATCTTAGTTAATTAAAAACAAGCGATCTAATCAACCCTAACTACTAAACAACCTAAGACAAGCGCTGTAGATTTAATCTAGTAGCAGCGTTAAGAATAGGGAGATCGATGAAGCTAAACAACACAAGCACAAGCGGTTGCATTTAATCTAGTTGAATATTCTTCCTAAGATCTAACAAGATCTGATCAGCAGTAAATTATTAGATCCTAGTTGCTTCGCAGATTAGAGGGATCAAATAATTTCGGATTTGATATCAAACCTAGCAGTAGATCACCATGAATAATAAACTAGTAGGCCTCCTAGCAATTAGACAAGGTAATCATGAAGATTTAATCTCAGAAGAACATCCAATACTCATGTATAAACTGAACAATAAAAATAAATTAGATCTCACAGTTTCATTGATTCCGAGGTTTCAGTCTCCTCGACCAAGGATCAAGATTTAGCCACGCAGGGCCATCGAGAACAATCCTCCAAAAGATTTCATAAAGCAAAAGAAAACCTAGAAAAAATATAAAAGAGGAGAAAGAGTAGCCAAAAGTGTCCAAGAATCCCCCGTCAAACCCTAGAAAGAGTCCTATTTATAGCCCCAAGTGTATCCACCCTCGGATTAGATCACAACCGTTGATTTCCTTTACTGGGAAAGTCCGATCGATCGGACCTTGGATGCTGGATCGATCGGTCTCATTAAAATCTTCAACTTCTATTCACGCCCGAGCCCGATCGATCGGACTAAAGGAGTCGGATCGATCGATTTCGTAAAAATCCTTCGTCCGATCGATGGATGGATCGATCGAACTGTGTTCCTCTAAAAAGCATACGTTTTGTCACCTTTTAATTCCCAAGTCCGATCGATCGAATTATGAGTGTTGGATCGATCGGTTGAGTAAAAATCCGTTGTTTTCGACTTTTTCCGAGTCCAATCGATCGGACAATTGGTGTCGGATCGATCGGACCCCATAAGAGCGATGGAGGGATCGATCGGATGCGTTGTGGCTGAAAAACACATGTTCTGTCACGTTTTTGCGTGGTCCGATCGATCGGCGGATCGCTCGGACTTCCAGCTTATTTTCCTTTCTGCCATTCAGACTGCGCATCGGTACTGAAATTGCCGTAACTTCCTCTAGGAAACTCGGAATCACGAACCGTAAAATTCTCCAGAATCTAGAAATCAAGAGCTTTCCAACCATGTATGGCACATCCTCTGATTCTTCATGAGAAGGTACAGATAAATCTTTAAAATTGATCCATGCACTCTTTTTAGCTTCTTTTCGACTTAAGGGCTTCAATTGCATCCTAAATCAAAATATAAGAATAATGAGTGTATTTAGGAACTAAGTATTAAGGGATAAAAATATAACATTATGTATTCTCATCAATATGCATGTTAAGGCGGAGCTCCCACTACGGATCTGTCACACTCAACGCCATACGGATCTTAGTCCAGTCGCTTCTCATAGCGGCTAACTTGAGCATTTCGAGACAATTGGTACTCAACCAATTTCTCAGGTATCTCATATCCAGCTTTGTACAGGCTTCATGGAGATGTGGATATACTCCATGTTCGACTTTATCAGTCTGATCTTAGACTTACTAAGGCGACATCCAAAAATAACCCTCAAGCTTATTCAACACTAAAGGGGATCACTTGCAAGTGGTACTTAGTGATCTTATTGTCTCATCCTGCCCGCACTCAGTGTCAGGGCGATCACCCGTGTGAGAGGGCCGAACGTAAGCCTGGTGACAACAACTTACAAGATATGTGCTTTCGTAAACAAATTACGAAATATATAATATGAAAACGAATCTCATAAATGTAAGGTGTTCATTACACAAAAGTAATGATGTCCCAAGTAGTATCAAATTTCACATATATCTATAAAAGATATCTTTAACCATGAGTTCTGGTTATTTGATCAGCAGCCAAATGCTGACTCAAACGTACTTAAGGACCACCTTACTTTTTGCAATCACCAATGAATTAAGTGACAACTAATTTACCCGGACAACTTTGAGATTGCTACCACGGTAGCATACAACGAGGTTTTCATTCCCTTGATAGTGCCGGAGCATCCTTTTAATTGCTTCCCAACGCTCAACTTTAGGATTACAATGATATCAGCTAACCACGCTAACAACATGATTCAAGTTTGATCAATTACACAACATAATGTATATCAGACTAATAACCTTCCTATAGGCAGCTCATACTATTTATTTCTCTCTTCTAGTCGTAGGACATTGCTCGATATTAAGAACTAAACCCTTTTCTTTTGGAGTTTATGTGAACTATGAATAGTGCGCACTGATCAATTTAGCATCCTCTTGTGACAAACCAAAAGGTCAATTAAATTCGATCTGTCAAGAACCTATCTCAAGCAATAGTTCACATAGGTCATGTCCATCTCACACATGGAGGACAACCACTTCTAAGTGGTGACTTTTAACTCCCACTTACATAAAGCTCACAAAGACTTCATGGAATATGATGTGAGCCTAGCTACTCAAATTGTAATTGAAACATTTTAATCAACTAAGCTTAATATTTAGTGTCCCTTACTATTTATCAGATGATCCACAAAGGACTCATTTTCTGGTTCTTCACGGAAAAGTGAAACATCACATCAATAATGTGTTTGGAACGATTCCAAACCGATCGGGTCTATATTTGTCAATTGATACAAAATCAACTGACATTCACACAGAATTTATAGTCCTTAATTATTGAGCTACTTCTTTTTCTACATTTGCTAATCATTTTTTCACCAATTGGTCAATTTCATCTCCACAAAGGAAGCAAATTCACATAAGCACTCATGAAGGACCTACCTTCAATCTCGAAATCCAAATAAGGAACAATTCCTCATGAATTTCTATATAGTCGTGAATACTGAGATTTTCCTAATGACACAATTCTCCCACTAGGCAAAAGGAATACTTCCACTATCTCTGACAGTCACTTGATGTGAATCCAAATTCTCATCTTGTCATTGAAATGACAACACATTTCAGTGAGACGCCTTTAACGAATAGAGTGGGAATCATTTTTTACTACCAATATTAGGAAAACTATTTCCTACTTGTCGCAACCCATCTCAGTCATTCCCCATTTTTGGATGTTCACCGTACACAACGTGTCCCATCGAGAATCCTTAAGAACCGATAAAACATATTTATCCGCTGTAGAATCCAATTGTCCTAACATATCAAGTAGAATCACATGGGTGCAAGTCATCTAAGTTTGACTATTCCCATTCCACAACTGATATGGACTAGTTGGAATTGACTTTTAAAGGCATTTGGTTATTGATTCAAGCAACATTTAATAGCCTGTCTGTAACTCCCCGGCCCTCCACTGGGCCCCGACCCGTGGGCTCCCAGTCTGACCAGGATCCACCCGAGGGCCTCACCCGACACAATATTGTCCGCTTTTCGCTCACCGCAGAAATCTGGAAAAACTTCCCAGTAGGTCACCCATCGTGTGACTACTCCAGGTCGAGCACGCTTAACCTTGGAGTTTTCTGGCGGATCACTGCCAACACGGTTTTAAAACGAGTTGTGTCTATTAAGGGATTACTATATACTTATATCGAACCTCGTACCATACCCAGGCGTTGTGGGATTGCTTATCCGGCTACCCGACTCAGCCCCGCCCTCCAGGCGCAGGCATCTTGTCCCACGGTAGACCCAGCGGGCCTCACACTATCTCTCATGAACTTATCAGGAGATTAGCCTGTGCTATTTTCAATCTAACCATGTCACTAAAGAGTTTGATTTATGCTCTCTGCAATCACTTTAGCAGCAAGATATTACAAATCTTCAACTCTGTATATACCTATATCTTCACATGATTTTATGAACTAATCAGATAATCACTTTCTACACACCAAACCGAAATTTGAAGAACCATTAACAAATAATGTAGGATATACTATGACATGCCTAAAAACTTTGGGTGCGTAGATGTATGAATAGACTAGCTTCTAAAAGATGAAAAGTATTAGAGGTTTACTCAAAAAACCTCTCTGATTGTCCTATAGTTAAATAAAACTCATAGGTAGATGGGCTTGCATTAGCGAGAAGGCCCAATAGCCATTCTCTAGTTAGTGTAGCCTGTCTTTCTTAACCTATGTGACCAAGCCCATGATTCTATTTGACATACTTATAGAATATGGACCGAACAAGAGAGACTAAAATAGAATTATTATATTTCACTAAGAATATAATTCCAACATCAATGAAAACATATTTCAAAATATCACAGCCATAAGTTTTTTTTTTATTTGAGACAGACAACTAATGTCACTGATAATAGATAGGAAATTCTAATATTACAAGCTAGAACTGATTAAATTGGACTATGGGTGTATGAAACACATCATTTAAGAGCAAGTTGCACCATATGTGCATCTTGAGCCGGTTGACTCCAACTCTCAAGACATATTCCCGCGCTCTATCTTCTATCACAAAGCGAAGACTTCCCGCTAGTATTCAATGATAATCATACATCCAGCTTGATCTCTAGCTACATGTCTGCATGCTCCCAAATCTACAATCCAACCAAGGCTTCTTTCCACAATTGTAGCACTTCAAATTTGCTACGTTTATGATGCTCCCGTGCTGATATTTATGACATTTCAAAAATCTGTCAATATGTGTATCATTACTAGCTGACCCTTGTCCCTCGTAAACAGGCTTTGAATGCCTGCGCTTTGCAGCTTGAGAGATGGGGACTTCCTTTTTACGGTTCGCCTCAATACACTCTGCCTCAAGCTCGAGATGACGCGATATATCCTTGAAAGTCTTGACATCATCGCTATAGGTCATCAAGAGCTTCACTTGAGTCCACTCAAGGTCCGGCAAGGAACGAATCACTGCCAAGACTTGTTGTTCATCAGAAATCTCATTTCCAGTAGCTCTCATGTACTTAATCATGAGGCTCATCGAATGAAGGTGCTCGATCAACGAATGGCCTGGATCCTTCATGCATTGCTGGAACTGTAAATTCAAAGCACGTAGCTTCGTAACCGGAGTTCGATAGAAAGCAATCTTTAACTGGTTCCACATATCTCGAGCAGTGGGGCAGTGCTCAAATCTGTCAATCAGGTCCTCGTGCATGCAATTAAGCATGGCAAATTGTACAAAACGGTTTTCCCTGAGCCAATTGTCATAATCCTTTTGGTCAGAACGATGTTGGACTGCATTTCCTTCCTTAGGTGGAGTTCTGTCATTTATCAAATAATCGAGCAACAGACGCTCCTTGAGAAGATTTTGAATTTTCTCTTGCCAGATATCATAGTTTTGACCATCTAATTTCACTATCTTGTGGAGCTCAATCACATTCCAAGGGGCCATGTCACTACATTGATTGCACATAAAAAATATGTTAGGCACGTATCATACAATTTTATCCAAGAACTCAACAAGATCACAAAATTCTATCCCCACATACTGAGATCGAAAATTTTGCAACGCAAAGATGCTAGTAATCATCTCCCAATACTGCAGGTTGAAATTAAGTGTTGAGTTAATTCCGAATAAAATTATGGGAACACTTCCCATTATTCACATCATTCGTTAACAAATAATGAATGAAAAATGACAATGAATTCACATAAAATCCAATATCACATAAGCATATATACGCTTATTTTATGTAAATATGCAATTTCATGGAAGCGGCAAAAGCGTAAATAACTAATATTTACATCATTTTCTGTAAGTGTCTATTTTCAGCTACATAAACTGAAAATATTCATTTTTGTTGAATTTACAGAAATGCCAAGGATTTCCTCTCTAATGTGCCTTACATGCTATTCTCATTAAGTTTTAAAACACCACTAAAGTGCATAAAAAAAAATTATAGCATGTGATAATCCACTAAAGACTTTATTTGCAACTATTTATTTTTAGACACATAGTCTGAAACCAACAAGATTCATGAAGCTAATTCTAATAACTCAAAGCATACATTATCTGTTTTACGCAAAGTACGGATTAAGCAATTAGTTATCAGACTCATCTTCAGATACAAAATCTGAAAATAAGAGCTCATACAACAATTTATTCTAAAATTTAGGCCACATGCTGCAAATTCTAACCAACACTTAAGCATACAACCATAAATTACACACTATTAAACAGTACCAAACTGCAAACATATAAATTTCTGGTGTTTGACATGATATGCTAAGCATAGCATTCATAGAGCAAAAATTGCGGCAGCACTTAACTGAGGAAGGTAGTACACATGACATGGAAATTATACATGCTACTATCACCCAAAAAGAGAACATGACAAGGTCCAAATAACAAATGTATATCTTATACATGAGAGATCGGGTTGGATACTGGGTTTCCAAAGAGAAAACAAAGCCTGCTTTATATCATCCAAAAACAGAGCATGCTCTGTTTATCATCTCCCTCGATGGGAGATGGGTTTCTAAACCGGATTCGGAACGGATCCGAATCCCATTCCTCGTTCATCATCTCCCACGATGGGAGATCCTCATGGCTACCGTCGTTTGCCCCTCGCGACGGACACGGAGATCCACGGCAACTTCGGCCGTCTCAAGCAATCGCGTCTCCGAGGGCTCGGCGTCGACTTCCCTTCCAGCGATGACGGTTGTGGGTAGAACGGAGCTGCCCAAGCGCCATCATCGCTGCCGACCGAGTAGCATCGCGGATTGCATCCCGACGTTTTCGAACTCATTGCCGGCATTTTACGACGGTATGCCCATCGTCGTCCATGCGTGATCTGCCATTGCAAGCAGCACCCAGCCGCTGGCACATGGCTGCCGTCCCTTTGGTTCGTTTCTTCGTTGGCGCCGATCTCACACAGAGAACTCCGACTATGAGGTGATGTCATGGGAGATCTAGCGACACCAAGTCGCTGATCAGTAGAGCAAGGAACGAGAGAGAACCCATAGTCGTTGGTCAAATTCAACCAGCAAACCAAAACCATGCATGATATGCATGTATCCACGAAGTCAACATCCCAATCAACCTTAAAAAATATATATATTCTCATATACATGATCACAACATGCAGATCTCGTCCGGAATGGTTTCACGGAAAAATAATGCAAGAAGACACGGATCCAGAGCGAAAGCAAGTATGGACCTGGCTCTGATGTCATGTTAGAGATTCTAGCATATAATGAGGGACATGGAATACCTCGTGTGGAAGCGTTGTAAATCTCGATTACTTTACGATCTCCGATGCGGATCTACACCTCGTCGTTACACTTCGATCCCGAACCTCGCTGCGTTAAAAGAAGCCTACAAGAGCCTTCTCCACTCACACACACTCCAAACCCTATGGTTCTAGATGGTAACCCTAGGAGAGAATAAGAAAGACGACTATTATCAAGATTGCTCTGTTGTTAGGGTTTCACTCCTTTATTTATAGAGGTGTAGGACCAATCTTATCTCAATTGGTTAGAGTCATGGCTAGTCTAATCAATTAGATAGATTAGAACCCAAATGCCCATGTGGATGCACCACTGGATTGGACTCTATGCAACACCCCCTGATGAGTCACTAAATATTCATGATTGAACCTGTAACGCCTCGGCCCTCCACTGGGCCCCGCCCCGCGGGCTCCCGGTCCGACCAGGATCCACCCGAGGGCCCCACCAGACACAATATTGTCCGCTTTTGGCTCGCCGCAGCCGATCGATCGATAAACCCACCGATCGATCGAACTTTCCGGGAGGTCACCCCTCCCAAACCTACTCCAGCCCAAGGTTCATTGCCATCACGGCTTTAAAACGCGTTGTATCTATTAAGAGGTTACTATGTACTTATATCGAACCCCGGACCATACCCAGGCATTGTGGGATTGCTTACCCGGCTACCCGACTCAGCCCCGCCCTCCAGGCGTAGGCATCTTGTCGCCCCGGTAGACCCAGCGGGCCTCACAGAACCCCTTAATTTACCTTTGTTAGCCCGAGAGTATTTGTATTTGATATTTTATTAGTTGATTTCAGATTTAATGAAGATTCAAGTTAGAAAATACAGAAATAGACTAATATGTTGAAATTATGTCGCTCCGCTGTCAATTTGGAAAGAATTTGCTAGAAATTATTCATAAGTTAAAATGCTCTGAAATTTGGAAGACATCTATAAGACATCAAGACGTACAACTTTCATGTTGGACACTTCACAAGATTCTTAACAGATTAATACCAGTTTTGAAGACTATGAAGATATTCAGATCCTGAAAAACTGGTCTGTCGATGTTCAGGATGATATTCTCCAAATATTTCAGATAAGTCTAAATAATGTCAAATCTTCGAGAGAGGACCGCCGACTTCCTAATCAAAATCTTTCATGTTGAACACATTTCCAAATTCTGGCTTGGGTGGACCCAGTTGCTACCGGAATAAGACAACCATGAATTAATCCAAGGAATCCGAGTTATAGTAGGAGTCCAACTTAGTCATAACCCTAATTCCGGAAATACAGCTACAAGAGGGTGTTTGCTAGCTGAAAATTGGAGGTCCCCATAGAGAGAAAATAGAAGATTAGGGTTTCTGAAGAAGATGGAGATGGGACGTGGATCCTTGCAATTCTTCATCAAACTTATGGCTTCTATCCCCAAGATGAGTGGCTGATTTTTATATCTAGGGATCTCATGAAGCTTTAGTAGATCTTCCTTGTATTTTTCTAGTTGAATTTTATATTTTTATACTAGACATGATCTTATAGATTTGGTTTTAATGATAAGAGAGTTGAGGGAACAGAGTTCCTTGACGTATTTTTAAACCTACTTGATTTTGGTGATTGATAGTAGAGATCTATAAAATGATTTTTATGTAGTTTGTGAATAACCGATGAGATATTTTATGCTTAGTAATGATAGCTTGTGCTAAGGTTACCCCGAAGACAATCTATGCTAATCGAAGATAAAATATACCTTTAGAAAACACTCACTTTCTTTTATGGATTCATGTAAACTTAAAAAGTTATGAATCTATAATGTCTAGATAAGAAAACAAGAGCATAACTAAAGAGTACAGGAACTGAAACTAAAGTGAATTAAGTAATCCCTAAGTTTTCTCTCATTAATATATTTCAATCTTTCTACATCGCTTTCTTAAGTAGTTTTAATTAATAAGTTTCTACAACCCAAATCAATCCTTTTTCGCTTTAGGATTAGAGTCTTGAAATTTAATTCTGATTTCTCCTTCGTAATCAAAGTTTTCCATGTGGTTCGATCCTGTATTTCATCACTATTTTACCCCATAGTTTAGTATTTTGAATAAGGGTTTATAAATTCTATTTTTGATTGAGTTTGCATCTGATTTAATAACGCGTTTGCAAGCCATCACTCCCCCTTAAACATCATCAAAAAGTAAAGAGGGGAAAGAAGAATCACATAAAAAGATCAAGAATAAAAAAAATTCTTTAGAGAACCAATAGAAGGTTTTAAAATCAACATTGAAGGTTTAAAATCTTCTCAACCAAGATACCAAATGATGATTTAGTAGTAAAAGTCATTTTAAGATAAAAAGTAATCAATGCTTTAAAAAAGAAGTTATCAATAGAGATTTCCTTGAATCATTTGATGTTCAACATGAAATAACTTTATAACATGGAATAACAAGTTATAATGGAGGGATCATTTATCAATGAAAAATTAATGCAAACCTCCATTACTTTTAATAGCAAATAGTTATCCACCGTCAAATACCTTGAGCCTTCACTTGTCAATTTTATTTTATTTTTCTCCGAATGCAGTTAAACAAAGGTTTGTAATTTCATCTTCATCTTCTTCAGAGGTGGAGCTCAAGTCATTTTCTTTCTTGGCCTTCTTCTTCTTCATTGAAGATTTCTTGAGCTTTAGACAATTGGACTTGTAATGTTCGGGTTTCCTACACTTATAGCAGATAATTTTGTTCAAATAAGAAGATGAGTTTTCTTTATCACCTTGAAGTTTGAAGATCTTTTTAATTCTCCTTGTGATCTTTTGCATCTCCTCATCATCATCTTCATCGCTTGAGTCAGATGAATCTTTGTATGTGGACTTGAGGGCAATAGTTTTCTTTTTATTCCTCTCTTCATCATTGCTCCTCTCCACGTTCATCTCATAGGTCATGAGAGAACCCATGAGCTCGTCAAGGGACAGCTTTGATAAATCTTTAGCTTCTTCGATTGTCGTCAACTTGGGATCCAACGTCTTAGGTAGACACCTAAGGATCTTTCTCACCATCTCATCATTAGTATAGCTTTTACCAAGAGAATCAAGAACATTAATAATATTGGTAAAGCGAGTCAATATTTCATTTATATTCTCATCATCCTTCATAGAAAATAACTTATAATCATTAACAAGCATGCTAATCTTAGACTCATTCACTCGGCTTGTTC
Source organism: Narthecium ossifragum (assembly GCA_963920575.1). Lineage (NCBI taxonomy): Eukaryota > Viridiplantae > Streptophyta > Magnoliopsida > Dioscoreales > Nartheciaceae > Narthecium > Narthecium ossifragum. The sequence goes on from OY986963.1 coordinate 23,958,416, forward strand.
CCTCATAGGTAACCTCAAGTTTTTCTCATATTTCCTTAGCCGATTTAGATGTTGAAATTTTATTGAATTCATTTGAGCTAAGGGCACAAAATAGAAAAATTTTAGCCTTGGCATTGATTTGAAGTTTCCTAAAATCAGTAGGGGTATATTCACTCTTTGTTTTTGGGACTTATTTTCCCTTAATGATCCTCATAGGAATCAAATTTCCATCTTCTATCACCATTCATGCTTCATAATCGATGGATTGTATAAAGATCTCCATCCTAGTCTTCCAATAGGTATAATTTGATCCATTGAAGTAAGGTGGTCTATTGGTGGATTGTCCTTCTATGTTTTCCATATCAATTTAGGATCCTCTAAGGTTAGTTACACCACTAAAATAGAGATCTAGCTCTGATACTAATTGAAGGTCTAAGAGGGGGTTGGTCTTAGGCCTTATAAAAGAAAATGAACTATGGAAACCTAGACAGGAGAAGTCTAATAAAATCGTATGCTTGTAAATGAATAGAGTATAAAATAAAGCAAATAAATGAAGGATAAGAGATGAGAGTTAAGAGGGATTGCACCAGATTTTATAGTGGTTCGACAAACCTTACCTACGTCCACTTCACTTAAGGCCCTTTTTGAGGTTTCACTACTTACAAGACCTTTACTAGCTTTCCACTAAGCTTACAGGTGCTTGGCAACCTATCCACCAAGCTTACGAGTGCTTGGCAACCTTACAATCTATCCCAACCTCTTTGGTATCATCCAAATTCACTCTTGGATGTCTCTAAAAAATTCTACTTCACACTTGAAGTAGTTTTACAAATATTAAGCTCTCAAGAAGAAGACTAAAACTTGTTACAATGTTTACAAATAATCCTCTCAGTCTTGTTGCAAGTTTGTTGCTTCTTCCTATTTATACTTGAACTTCTGAGCCTCCAAAAGTAGCTTCCAATGGCTACTTTGTTGTTCTACAACAGCTCTCTAATAGCTATATTTCTGACTGGCGGTCGACCGTCAGATCATCCGCCACATCGTCTGTCACGCTCAAACCATAGCCTAAATCAACCGTCGCATCAGCCTTCACACTTCACGGTCAACCGTCGCATCGACGGTCGCTTCATCCGTGTGTCTCTATGACGAAATGGGCTTCTCAGGGTTGATGCCTCGTTCGACCTTCGCACCTCCAAAGCATGTCACATAGGCTGCGATCGATCCGTCCATCGATCGTCGGCCTATTTCCCATGAACAACTACCACGGTTGATTCGTGTATCAACCGCCGCATCGATCGCGAGCAAAAAAACTTATAGATATGAAATTTAAGGCTTCCAATTTAAGGGATATTAACATTCAAAATAAATTTTATCATCATACATAATTTGACATCATCAGACAATAATATGACTAACAATGTAGAGGCTAGGACAGAGGATGAGGGAATGCTCTTGGGTTGAGATGACTGATGGCGTCTTTCGACCCTTGATGTCCCTCGTTCACAAGGTAGGGATCCAAATGTATTTAACCATGGAGCTTAATTAGGAATAGGATCACACCTTGTGGTTTGTAGTGGAGGGACAATCTTGAAAATTTGTGTCATCAAAAGGGGTAAGCCGCTTTTGATGTATAGAGAGATCGGGACCTCTTTGATGCTGATATGCTTGCACCGTGGCAACTGGTTGAGTGGATCTAGATCGTCTTGAGATGTTTGATGAAGTTCAGACTGTCGATCGGAGCTTTTGGTTCTGTAATTAACTTGATGGGATGATAGGATTTCTTTGTAGGTTGATCTAAGGTTGCGGATAGTCGGCGTTTGACTAGCGCCCATGAGAGGTTGCCGACGATTGGTGCCGCGGGGGGTGTGGAACAGCCATGACATGAAGCGTCGCATGGCAATGACACGGCATGGGGTTGGCGCGGTGCAGCATGGGCATAGCTCGGGTCAACTCAGATCAGGTTGGTAAGGAAGCTGGCTTGGTCTAATATGAGTCGATCTTGAATTAGAGATCAAGTCGAATTGGATCAGGTCTGGCCTAACCAAGTCAAAATCAGACTGAAACTTCGATCGAGATCATGTTTGATCGGTATCAACGATCGAGATCCTCCCAAGCTGGTTTTGAAGCCTGGAGAAGGGGTCAAGCGTGGATCCGGTAGCTGGGAGGTCTCCGGTGCTTGATTGCCGGTGAGGGGGCCTCCTTGGAGGATGGGACCGATGGAGGAAGGGTCGTGAGATCCATGGGATTCAATCCTTTGAGCGGGATACGGCCGATAGGGGCTGGAATTGGCTCTGGAATCTTCCGGGTGGCCATACGAAGCCTCTTTTGGCGTTGCAATGATCCGAGGTGGCTCAGACGGTGATGGATCAACGGCGCCGGAGAAGGAGGTCTTGAGCGAGGCTGAGGTCAGATCGAGTGTATGGTGGAAGGCGGTGGTGATTGGTGGTGTTTGGGAGAAGTGGGGAGGTTAGAGTGGCCAGGTCGGCAGACGGAGGGGGCGGCTCTGGGTGAGCCGGGAAGATGAACTCTGGCTTGCTGTTGAGCGGCGCGTGGGTGCTGGCTGAGCCACGAGCGGCTACGGCAAGCCAGGGGCGAGCGGAGGCCGGGGAAGAGAGAGAAAAGAGGAAAAATAGGTCGGGGGAAAATAGGAAATTTCAGGAAAAATTGGGGAAAGAGGTGGGTAGCTCCGGTAGAAGATTCCACTAGAATTTAAGGAGTATGTCCGCCAAGGGGGGTCGTAACTGGCTCTGATAATAAGTTGTTAAGAACAATTTTGCCTGTAACGTCATGAGGGTTTTATTGGTGACCCTGGTGCCCTTTTTTCGACCGCAAAAGTTTCAAGTGGTGATGACACGACCGAGAAGAGGGTTGGAGGAAGGAAAGCTAGGCTTAGAGTTTGGAGAGGATGAAGATGGGGAAGAGGTGAAGTCCTAGGGTAAGTTGGAAATGACAGGGAAGAGGGGTGTAGGAAAAGGGAAGATGGAGGAAGGCGGCCTGCGGCGGGAGCAGATGGCCTTGGGTCGTGACCTCTCGATGAGGAAGGTAACGTGTGAGGACCTGTCCATCTACTCCTGGGTCGGGTATGTGGCTCGTTTGCTTGTTTCGCGTCGATCCTATCCCTGGGACCTACAACCGGCTGGGGGAATGCGAATGGGAGGCTAACTAACTGCGAAAAATTTGGTGAGAGTTCCATTTAATCTACTGATCTCCCTAAACAAACCTCAAGCACCCTCATTAAATTAAAGCAATTTTAGAAACTTCAAGATTAGATTAAAAACCCAAATAAGAGGGTAAATCAAGTACATACATTTACACACTCCCGTAGGAGGCTAACTATACAAGGGTTCAGCTGAAAAGATCGTCGCTCCTCAAACACCGCGAAACGCCGCCGCGCCACCAAACAGCTGCCTGATAGGAACCATAGAAGAGGAGCTAACGTCTGTACCTACAAAACGCAACCCGGGTAGTAATGAACAACTAAGCTCAGCAGAGAAACTACATTACGACTCACAGAAAAAAGAGGGAAACGCAACAGTGTCGCCCTCAACCAAAGCCTGGGTGTACACAGGGGCCCCATAACCCCACCGCGTGTCCCTTTGGGGCCTCAATCATGGTCTTTCAGCCAAACTGGTCACATACTAGGTCACCCTCGGCGAGGCATGAAACCAACACTTCCATCTTACAAGCAAGAAACCGGCACTGCTAGGCAGGAACCGACACCGCTGAGTAGGCACACCCTCTACTCAAGAGACAAGAGAATCGGACACTGGCTACACCTCAGAACCCGGCTCGAGGCCGACACGACCTCTAAAACCTCGATCAACAAGTGTTTAAGTCATCTATGCCTATCATCGAATTCGACTGAACACAACCATCCACCCTGGACCACGCTACCCAACCACGGTCCTAGGGTTAAATCCAAACTTCCAAGGCCTCGGGACGGTGATACTACATATCGCCCACGCCTTACTCTTATGCAACTAATGCATAATCGTATTCATGCTATGAACACACGCAGGAAGACAAGTAAGGATGCAACATATGTGATGATAATATAAAACATGGTCTGGGCTCGGTACCCTGCTGGCCTAGGGTGGTGAACAGATAAATAAGCCAAGGAACTGCTGCAGTTGTAACCCCACCAACTGCTAGCTAGTTCACAGAAGAACAACATGCTACAGGGAACAACCCCGGCAAACACAGCTAACAATACAACATGGCTATCTACAGATCCTGAGAGTCATTACTCTCCCGGTTCACCACTACCCCTCATTATGGGGCTAACATGCTCAAACGTATGTAAAATGTATAAAGCAGTAGAGGAAAACTGTATATACAAAGCCCCGCGGGCAAAAGCCGAAGAAAACAACTCCCTGCCACCAAAATGATCGATCCTTTGAAAGGATCGATCTTCTCAGTAACCTGGGAGTTCTATCACGATCAAGCCAAAAAGGATCGATCTTCCTGAAGATCGATCACATTCGTGACCCGGGACCCTGTCCATACCGCCAAGCAAAAGATTGTTCCTTCTCCACCAGAAGATCGATCATGCACGGACCATGCATGATGCCCCAAGAATGATCGATCCTTTCTCAAGAAAGATCGATCCTCATGGGTTCTCCAGCGAATCGAAGGAGAAGAAAACCGCCGAAAAACTCTACCACATGCCACAAGACCCTGGGATCTGGTAGTACGAAGGACCATGAGTCCAAAACTAGTACTTGCACTGAAAACCATCAAGCATATAAGGAGATCTACTCAAAACAAACACATGCAAGCTCAAAACTCTCAAAAACCGAAATAACAAGTAGGTAGAATCCCTACCTAGAGTAGAGCAGCTTCAATCCGTGTTGCTGAGCTTATGATCGTCCTCAATCTCCTCCAAAATCTCGCTAGATCTGAGCTCAAGAACCGCGGATTTCAAAAGGAGAAAAGAGATGGGGGTTGCGTTCATTTTATAGACGGACGAATCGACTTATGAATGATCGATCGATCCTTCATGACAATGCACTTGACTTTCTAGCACCAAATGATCGATCTTCCTAGCAAGAGAAGATCGATCCTTTTGTGTAGAAAGATAGACTTGGGCTAGAATACAAGCCCAAGCCCGGAACTTCTGATCACGGGTTCACCTAACCATTTTAAACAATCCTTAACACAAGCACAGTCAATGTGTGTACACGTGGGTATAAAACAAACCGACAAGGCACAATTTACCAAATTACCCATACGGTCCACAAAACAAAAGCGAACCACCGGACCACGCGATCGACGCGAAACAAGCAAACGAGCCATGGGCCCAACCCAGATGGTCGACCCAGGAGTAGAGGGACAAGTCTTCACATTGAGTGTGGGATGGGATAGTTCTTTGTCTAGAACATCCGTGCATGCTCTTTTGTGATGTGTTGTGCTTTTGCTTTTTGGTTGTGCTGCTTTGTTTTGTTGTTTTCTGACGAGTGGACGCTCGTTGTCGTTGGTGATGTCACAAATGTCGGGAGCTCGGGGCCAACCGTCAGTTCTTGGTCGGGGTGGGGCACGACCCCGTCAACCCGCCCGACCGAGCAGGGAGGTTCATGTTAGGGTGGTCTGAGCTAGACGGGTTGCGCCATCACCAGTGACGGTTTTGATCGAATAGGAGCAGGCCCTTCTCGCCGAGGAGAGGGTCCTCCCTCCTGTCGACGGGTGGACCGTTGCGGCGGTCATGATGGAGTTTTAGTTTGACGGAGACGCCCTTGACTGGTGGTGCACCGCCCAGCACACAGGTGACGGAGGGGAGCCACTGTGGGAGGAGTTCAGGATGATGTTCTTGGACGTGTACTTTCCGGAGAGTACACGTGACGCCTTGTCACGCGAGTACCAGTCCCTTCTCCAGGTCAGCATAATGCCACAAGGTTCACCCATCATGTCCGTTTTGCGGGGGCAGTGGTAGGAGATCCGACAGCCAGGGCACGGCAGAGCCATCCGTACGGGTAGCTGGGACACTAATAAGTCACAGATTATATATAATTAAACCCCTTAAATTACCTTTGTTAGGCCTAAAGTAGGTGTATTTGATATCCTATTGTTTGATTTAAGGTTTAAGTAGGATTTGAGAAGAAATATAAGAAATTCAGCAAAAAATCACTAAATTCTGCAAGAAGACTGCTTCGTCGACTGTTTGGAAATAAATCATTAGAAATGCTATAGAGGTTCAAATATTCTGACATTTTGGGATATGAAATAAGACTTCAAGGTCTACAACTGTCATGTTGAACACTTTGTGAGATTCTCTATATATTGGCGCCTGTTGTGAAGCAAAGTTGGATCTATGAAAGCTGAAATTTGAGAAAGGCTGAAATTAATTAATGACGTGGCAGTCAAGACCCAGTCAAGCCGACTGGAGCGATGGCTCGATTTGGAGTCCGATCGGTCGCTAGGATGACGTCATCAACCCGGAATATAGGGAAATTAGAGTTTCTATTACATAAAAGGGGTTATTCCAGCCGAAAATTATCATCTTTTGTACCACGTTTGAAGGAGAAGGCTAGGATTTTGAAGATGGAGATCTTTCGGCGGGGATCGACGGCTTCCTTCCGAACACCTATGAATCTTTCCCAGAAGATCGATGAGTAACTAATTCTTAAACTTTGGGATATCATGAAACCCTAGTGTAGCTTTTGATTTTCTTGGGGTTGATTCTTGTAAACTTCTTCTCAACATGATCTCATAAATATGGTTTTAATGATTAGAGATTTGAGGGAACAGAATTCCTTTAAAGTATTTTCAGTCATCTAAGCTTTCTGTGATTGTTTATACAGATTTATGAGATGGTTTTCATGTGATTTATGGTTTGCTTTTGAGATAGGCTATGCTATGCTAGGATAGGTTGTGCCAAGGTCATTAGGAGTAGTATAACTTAAAGTAATCGTAGGATCGAAGACAACCTATGCTAAGAAAAATAGGCTATGCCGTTAGGAACATAAATCTTATTTTAGGGATTCATGTGAGCTTGTAGCCATATGATCCATAATGTTGAAAGAAGGGAACAAGAGGATAACTAGAGAAGATTGAAGGTGAAGTTAGGGTGGATTGAGTAATCCCTAGGTAATTCATCTCTTGGTTCAAATCCCGATCACTTTACTTGTTTTCTTAGATATTTTTTAGATAATTCAATCCAGTCAGTGGACTCATCGATCAGCGGGACAGTCATGATCGTCCTCGTTATAGGTTGGAGGCCTCTGTGTCTGTCTAGTCCTACGAGTGGTAGACATAATCGGCTTTGACGTGATACTCGGTATGGACTGGTCAGCAGCATACCAAGCCGTCATTGATTGTGGTCGCCGGAGGGTGGTCGCTTGGATGCCCGATGGGACCCGGTTTGTGTTGCTAGGGGATCGGTTCTCAGCCGATTCCTTTCCTTGTTGTGTGGGAAGATGTGGTAGCGAGCTTTCAATCTTGCTGACCAGCCTGCCCCTCTTTAGTTCTGAGGGAGTGCAGCAGTGCAGTTTTCCCAGGATCATGTGCGACTATCTAGATGTGATCCCCGAGGAGTTGGCAGGGCTTCCACCGTCCAGAGAGGTCGATTTTGAGATCGACCTAGTGCCAAGCACCGCACCAATCTCTCTTCCAGCATTTAAGAGGGACACGTAGTTTCCTATGGTTCTCTTCAGCTAAAAAACCAATAGAGGAACTACCCGACCCATGACTTAAAGCTAGCAATCGTGGTCTTCGTCCTGAAGACATGACGACATTACCTCTATGGAGAGAAGTTCTCAGTCTTTTCAGACCATAAGAGTTTGTGGCACGTTTTCACCCAACGTGACCTCAACCTGAGGCAGCGACGCTGGATGGAGTTACTGGAGGACTACGAGTTGCATTACCATCCGGGTAAGAAAAACATTGTAGCGAGCGTACTGAGCAGACAGGCGAGAGAGACCATAGCAACAATGCTAGGGTTATCGGTGCGGCATCGGTAGACATTAGAGATTGTGGGCCAGTTGAAGCTCGAGTTCGATGATCAAGGTTCCAACAGTTTCTTCTACACAGTGCAGAGTATGCCAGCAGTTCTAGCCAAAGTGATAGCGGCGTAACACAGTGATGCAGAGCTAGAGGAGTCGCGCACATTAGTATGCACGGAGGGCGCAGGCGGGGACTGGACAGTATCATCAGACGAAGGGCTACGATTCAGATGCAGATTAGTGGTTCCGGCAGATCCAGTTCTACGAGAGGACGTCCTACGAGAGTTTCATCACTCTCATTTTGCAGTTCATCCCGGGGGCACCAAGATATACCAAAACATGCGGCGGTTGTTTTGATGGTGCGGGATGAAGAGGGCAGTGATGGAAGACCCTAGAGGACTGCCGCGATAGCAGAGTTCAGGAAGCGGCAGTGCCAGCAGTGGTGGAGCCCAGTGCAGGGTCATCCAAGGGGCCCTTCAGGAAGAGATTTGTGAAGAGGCAGAGACCACCACACCCGGGACAGCGGCAGTCGCATCAGTACCAGCAGCCACAGTCACATCAGCAATTGCAACGATATCAACAGAGGGATGAAAGTCGGTAACCACACATGGGCAGAGGTCAGAAGAGAAGAGCTGATAGTGAACCTCCTATGTGTTTTGGGTGTCAGCAGCACGGACACATCAAGAGGTTTTGTCCTTTTGCTCAAGGGGGACAGCCTTCTGCTCAAACATCTGTCGCTTCGGCTCAGGGACCGTATGCGGGAGCGGGTCCTAGTACGTAGGGTAGAGTGTTTGCGTTGCCAGAGACTGTGACCCCGATAAAGCCATCGGTTGCTCAAGGTACCATTTTGCTTTTTGGTGCCCCTGTCTCAGTTCTTTTCGATTCTAGTGCGTCGCATATGTTGCTAAGGCGTGGGCAACTAACTGCCTTGTTGGCAAGCCTTAGTCTACGTGAGTCTGATGGGACTCAAGATATCAGCTTGCCCCAAGTCATATATGAGTTTCCTGCTGTTTTCCCTGATGAGTTGCCGGGTTTACCACCCCGTAGAGAGATAGATTTTGAGATAGAGCTTCCGTCGGACACTACACCAATCTCTCTACCGCCATTCAGGATGGCACTAGCAGAGCTGTGAGAACTTAGGGCTCAGCTGGATGATTTGTTGGTGCGAGGATTCATTCTGTCAAGTGTCACCCTGGGGAGCGTCTGCACTTTTTGTAAAGAAGAAGGACGGATCCCTCTGGATGTGTATTGATTACGGGAAGCTGAAGAGGGTGACTGTGAAGAACAAATATCCCCTGCCTCGGATCGATGGTATGTTTGATCAGCTGAAAGGCGCCAAGGTCTTAACGAAAATTGATCTGAGATCTGGCTACTACCAGCTGAGGATTCGAAAGAGTGATATCCCGAACATGGCTTTCCGGACTCGATATGGCCATTATGAGTTCGTGGTGATGTCTTTTGGTCTGTCAAATACACCAGCAACATTTATGGATTTGATGCAGAGGGTGTTTAGGTCCTTCCTAGTTCAGTTTGTCATTGTCTTCATTGACGACATTTTGATCTACTCGCATACTGATGAGGAGCATGCAGAGCATTTAAGAATAGTGTTACAGTTGCTCAGAGATCATCAGTTGTATGCTAAGTCATCAAAGTGTGAGTTCTGGCTAGCTGAAGTGAGATTTCTGGGTCATGTGGTGTCTGCTGCTGGAGTGGTAGTTGATCCATCAAAAGTCCAAGTAGTATTGCAGTGGCAGTGACCGAAGTATATATTTGAAGTCCACAGTTTCCTCGGGTTGGCAGGATACTACAGACGATTTATCCAAAATTTCTCCATAATTGCAACTCCGATGATACAGCTCACCAGGAAAGGGGTTCCTTTTGTTTAGACTGACTCATGTGAGGTAGCATTTGAGGAGTTGAAGAGGCGGTTGACTGAGGCACACGTCTTGACTATCCCGAAGATAGATGTCGGATACAGCGTCTACTATGATGCATGCATTGAGGGTATAGGTTGTGTACTCATGCAGGAGGGCCATCCTGTTGCCTGTGGATCACGCTAGTTGAAGGATCATGAGAAGAATTACCCTACCCATGAACTGGAGTTGGCGGGCGTGGTCTTTGCTTTAAAGACATGGTGCCACTATCTGTTTGGCGACTGATTCCAAGTGTTCTCTAACCACAAGAGCTTGAAGTACATCTTCACGCAGCGAAAACCTCAACTTGCGGCAGAGGCACTGGATGGAGTTTTGGGAGGATTACGATTTCGAGTTGCTTTACCACCTCGGTAAAGCAAACGTCGTCGCTGACAGCAGAGGGTGGTGGTCACAGGGATCGCAATGCATGAAAATTTGATGTTTGAGGGCGTAGGTCGGTTGGGACTCCACTTGGAGCAGACTAGGGATGGCGTTTTTTGTGCACTAGTGGCGACACTGACCTTGTTACAGAAGGTTATCGCAGCTCAGGCCGGAGATAAAAGGTTAGTACATGTTCGTGCCCGAGTTCATGCTAGGGAGGTCGTTGAAGGCTGGACAGTGCACAGTGATGGTAACCTTCGCTTCAGAGGCAAGGTAGTGGTACCAGCTGACCAGCAGTTGCGTAGAGACATCTTGTCAGAGTTTCACTCGTCTCGTTTTGCAGTCCATCATCGAGGGATGAAGATGTATCATGATCTTCATCGCTAGTATTGGTGGTGCAAGATGAAGGATGATGTAGCGTAGTTTGTGGCCAGCTTGTCTTACCTGTTAGGAGGTGAAGGCGGAGCACCAGAAGCCTGCGGGCTTGCTGCAACCTCTCCCAGTAGCTGAGTGGAAGTGGGAATACATCTCCATGGACTTTATGATGGGCTTACAAAGATCACCCAAAGGACATGATGCTATCTGGGTGATTGTGGACAGATTTACGAAGTCGGCTCACTTCTTGGGTATGCGGTTGACGTACTCTTCGGAGCGTCTGAGCAGGCTTTTCGTAGATCAGATAGTCCGGCTCCATGGGACCCCTGTATCGATAGTGTCAGACAGGGACCCACGGTTGACAGGCAGATTCTGGAGTGGCTTCCAGAAGGTTTTGGGCACGATGTTGACCTTTAGTATTGCCTTCCACCCTCAGACAGATGGACAATCAGAGAGGACTATCCAGATCCAAGAAGATATGCTGCGAGCATGTGTGTTGGACTTGAAGGGTAGCTGGGAAGACCATTTGCCCCTGGTAGAGTTTGTGTATAACAACAGCTAACAATCCAGCATTGGCATGGCACTGTATGAGGCCCTGTATGGGAGACTATGCCGATCTCCACTCTATTGGACAGAAGAAGGTGGAGCTGCCCGCCTTGGACCAGACCTCATCCAGTAGATATCCGAGCAGGTCGTGTAGATCAGACAGAGGCTTCTCACTGCTCAGAGTGGCCAGAAGAGTTATGCTGATCACAGATGATGGCCTTTGGAGTTCGCTAAGGGCGACCATGTTTTCCTGAAAGTGATGCCTCTCAGAGGTCAAGTGCGGTTCAGTAAGAAAGGAAAGTTGGGCCCCATATTCATCAGACCGTTTCATATCTTGGAGGGCATTGGTGAGGTGGCGTATTGCTTAGCACTCCCCCTGATGATGGCGTCAGCTCACCCCACGTTCCATGTGTCTCTTCTGAGGAAGTATGTGTCGGATCCCTCTCACGTGATAGATTGGAGCCAGATCGAGGTAGATGCTAGTGTGACGTTTGATTAGAGGCCTGTTCAGATCCTTGATAGATAGGAGCGAGTCTTACGAGGAAAGACTATTCCTTTGGTCAAGGTCCTATGGAGACACAGAGAGATCGAGGAGGCCACGTGGGAGCAAGAACAAATGAGGCGCGCCACTTACCCCCAACTCTTCCGGGAGTAAGCTATGAATTGATCTTCGTTTTTCGTACTCAAGTTGAATTTCGGGAATGAAATTCCTTTTACGGGGGAGGTTGTAAGGGCATAAGTATAAATTTTTGGGCTTTTATGTAAATTTGAGGGGTTTTCTTGTAATTTGGAGTTTTGCAAGGGGTTTTCTGCAAAACACCCCACCTACTCCACCGACCTTCTCTCCCAAGATATTTTTCTCTCTCATCCTCATCTCACCTCACTCAGCCGGACCCGAGAGAGAGAGAGAGAAGGGAGAGAGAAAAAGGGGAAGGGAGAGGGAGTTGGAGGAAACTAACTTTGGAAACTACAACTTAATTGGACGCCCTCGGAAGCCGATCGATCCGAGACGCTCGCGGGGGCCGATCGATCCGGGACGCCCGCGGGGGCCGATCGATCCGGGACGCCCGCGGGGGCCGATCGATCCGGAAACCCATTAGAGAGCGCCATCGTGGTGTGCGCTCCGAAAGGGAACCGGGTCAAAAATCCCGGGCCGGGACGCGGCGACTAACGGCGATATTAGGGAGTCTGGAGAAGTCGGCGGGGCTCCAGGAAGAGTTATCTTTTCTGCTTAACGACCCGCCCACCCTGGAAACGGCTCAGCCAGAGGTAGGGTCCAGCAGCCGGAAGAGCGCTGATGTGCTGTCACAGGCACTCAAAAATAAAACCAATACCCGTTAAAATGAATGTAGTAGTGCGAGTACGAGTCGATCCCACGAAGAGTGTTTAGCCTAGTTTTGTGCTCAGTGAATAAAGATGGGGGGTTTTAAACGTGAGGAAAACAGTAAAGAAATAATCTAAAGCGAAGGAACAAGTTGAATCAAGAGAACAAACCTTGGTCTGAGTCAACATCCACCATCGGAATCCAACAACTGATCATAGATGCAAATATCAATCAATTTATACCATGAATATTCATCGTCCGAATTCAATTCGAAGCTCTCCTCGATCATAGTTAATTAGAAACAAGCGATCTAATCAACCCTAACTACTAGACAACCTAAGACAAGCGCTGTAGATTTAATCTAGTAGCAGCGTTAAGAATAGGGAGATCGATGAAGCTAAACAACACAAGCACAAGCGGTTGCATTTAATCTAGTTGAATATTCTTCCTAAGATCTAACAAGATCTGATCAGCAGTAAATTATTAGATCCTAATTGCTTCGCAGATTAGAGGGATCAAACAATTCCGGATTTGATATCAAACCTAGCAGTAGATCACCATGAATAATAAACTAGTAGGCCTCCTAGCAATTAGACAAGGTAATCATGAAGATTTAATCTCAGAAGAACATCCAATACTCATGTATAAACCAAGGTTCTAAAAAACGCTAGGCGCTAGTCGGGCGGAAGCCCGGGGACTAGCGCCCAGAGGACTAGTCGGACGCCTAGGCGGGGACTAGGCGGTTTTATTTTTTTTTATTTTAATTTAATTTTTATTACATATAAATGATAAAATTATATAAAAAAAATACAAAGATTAAATAGCAACACTATTCCTTTCAAAGTTTTGATTCTAACAACTTTCAAGCATATGCCTCAAATTCTTCTTCTCCATATCCCTCTAGTACTCCCTCCGTATCGGACTCAAACTCAAAATCCATCTCTTCTTCTTCTTCTTCCTCTTCATCCGATACAAAATCCTCCTCAAGTTCTCTAATTTCTTGAAGTCTAGAACTTCTCCTAGACTCTAAGCCACCATCGATGGAGAACTGGAGATTGGAGATCTGTCGAGGACCCGAGGTGAGGGCGGCGAGGAGCGGCGGAGGGGAGATCTCGAGATCCCATCGGCGCCGGTGGAGATCAGAGAGGAAACCGACGGAGGTGAGATAGATGGAGATCGATGGAGAACTGGAGATCGGAGGAGATTAGGATTTAGAGTTTACTATTTACTTGTTTAGAGAGCATAATGGGTTAACCGGTTAAGTGACTTAAGTCATAAGTGGATAGCCCGCCCAACCAGCCCAGCCCGCCTAGGCGGCCGCCCAGCCCGCCTAGGCGGCCGCCCAGCCCGCCTAGCCCGTCGCTTTTCTGCCGAGCGCCTAGCTCTATCGCTTAGGCTGTAATCGGGGCGGCTGGGAAGCGCCCAGCGCCTAGGCGGCCGCCCATCCCGATTTTTAGAACATTGGTATAAACTGAACAATAAAAATAAATTAGATCTCACAGTTTCATTGATTCCGAGGTTTCAGTCTCCTCGACTAAGGATCAAGATTTAGCCACACAGGGCCATCGAGAACAATCCTCAAAAAATTTCAATAAACAAGATAAAACCTAGAAAAAATATAAAGGAGGAGAAAGAGCAGCCAAAAGTGTCCAAGAATCCCCCCTCAAACCCTAGAAAGAGTCCTATTTATAGCCTCAATTGTATCCACCCTCGGATTAGATCACAATCGTTGATTTTTGTTACTGGGAAAGTCCGATCGATCGGACCTTGGATGCTGGATCGATCGGTCTCATAAAAATCTTCAACTTCTATTCACGCCCGAGCCCGATCGATCGGACTAAAGGAGTCGGATCGATCGATTTCGTAAAAATCCTTCGTCTCTGGTTCTTCTCGAGTTCGATCGATGGATGGATCAATCGAACCGTGTTCCTCTAAAAAGCATACGTTCTGTCACCTTTTTATTCCGAAGTCCGATCGATCGAATTATGAGTGTTGGATCGATCGGTTGAGTAAAAATCCGCTGTTTTTGACTTTTTCCGAGTCCGATCGATCGGACCATTGGTGTCGGATCGATCGGACCCCATAGGAGCGATGGAGGGATCGATCGGATGCGTTGTGGCTGAAAAACACATGTTCTGTCACGTTTTTGCGTGGTCCGATCGATCGGCGGATCGCTCGGACTTCCAGCTTATTTTCCTTTCTGCCATTCAGACTGCGCATCGGTACTGAAATTGCCGTAACTTCCTCTAGGAAACTCGGAATCATGAACCGTAAAATTCTCCAGAATCTAGACTTCAAGAGCTTTCCAACCATATATGGAACATCCTCTGGTTCTTCATGAGCTGGTACAGATAAATCTTTAAAGTTGATCCATGCACTCTTTTTAGCTTCTTTTCGACTTAAGGGCTTCAATTGCATCCTAAATCAAAATATAAGAATAATGAGTGTATTTAGGAACTAAATAAACATAGGAGACTAAGTATTAAGGGATAAAAATATAACATTATGTATTCTCATCAAGCGCCGTACGTCACGCGGCGTCCAGTGCACCCCCGTGGGCCCGTGAAAATATGTAGGACCGAGTGCCGCCCGCGCCCGATCGTACTCATAACCGCATCAGGTCTCCAAGGTGAATAACCTCTGGGCGATGGAAAAATGTAGGCAAGGGAAGTCGGCAAAATGGATCTGTAACTTCGGGAAATGGATTGGCTCTAAGGGCGGGGCACGGGGGTCCCAGCCCCGAAGCCGTCGTCTGTCGGTGGACGGATCGAGCTGCTCCCGTGGTGAGAGCGGGTAACTGCATGCTGACCAGGGGATGGACGGGGAATGGCCGTGCCTCGGCGTGGCCTTCCCTAGGCATCGAACAACAGACTCAGAACTGGTACGGACAAGGTGAATCCAACTATTTAATTGAAACAAAGCATTGCGATGGTCTCAGCGGATGCTCACGTAATGTGATTTCTGCCCAGGGCTCTGAATGTCAAAGTGAAGAAATTCAACCAAGCACGGGTAAACGACGGGAGTAACTATGACTCTCTTAAGGTAGCCAAATGCCTCGTCATCTAATTAGTGACGTGCATGAATGGATTAACGAGATTCCCACTGTCCCTGTCTACCATCCAGCGAAACCACAACCAAGGGAACGGGCTTGGCAGAATCAGCGGGGAAAGAAGACCCTGTTGAGCTTGACTCTGGTCCGACTTTGTGAAATGACTTGAGAGGTGTAGGATAAGTGGGAGCCAGAAATGGCGAAAGTGAAATACCACTGCTTTAAACGTTATTTTACTTATTCCGTGAGCCGGAGGCGGGGCTCCGCCGCTCCTTTTTGACCCAAGGCCCGCCCCGTGCGGGCCAATCCAGGTACAAGACATTGTCAGGTGGGGAGTTTGGCTTGGACGGCACATCTGTTAAAAGATAACGCAGGTGTCCTAAGATGAGCTCAACAAGAACATAAATCTCGTGTAGAACAAAAGGGTAAATGCTCGTTTGATTCTGATTTCCACTACGAATACAAACTATGAAAGCGTGCCCTATCGATCCTTTAGACCTTCAAAATTTGAAGCTAGAGGTGTCAGAAAAGTTACCACAGGGATAACTGGCTTGTGGCAGCCAAGCGTTCATATCGACGTTGTCACACCCCGACCTAGAAAACCCATCCAGGACAAGGCGTGAAGGTTCCTATCACTATTCATCTCCAATTGACGCGATACAATTCGGAAAAGACAAATAAATTTAAACAATTTATATTCTAGAGGCAATCTGTAATTCAATTTATAAATACATCAAGTTGTACTGTTTAAACATCTGATACAATTCTTTATCAAACTCCTCCAAGGGAAAGATATTATACATTAATCCAAAATTCCTCGAAAGATGTTTACAATATACAAACTATCAAAAAGTACAACAGTCGTCCTTCAGCAACCTCAAGCACCTCTGGAAGTACTCGCGCCGCCAAACGCAGATCCCGCCGGCTCTACTGAATAAGAACTGGCGCCTGCACCTGCAAACGCAGCTCGGGTAGGAGTGAGCGATAAGCTCAATAGGGTTCTACTCTACGGTACACAGAAGGGAGGAAAACAACAATAATTTTGACTTCCCGCTCAAGCCTAAGGAATGCCACGGGGTCCACAACCCCTGTCGACTACTCCAAGGGATCCTACTCTTCTCAACCGACCACGCTGGGATACATCAACCAAACACGCTGAGAGGAAACAGAGAACCAGAACCAGTAGGATCACCCTTACCCAGCAAGAAGCCACTGCCTGGGGACCATGTCAGGGGCACCGACAACCATCCCTAGCACTCAACCTTGGAAAGACAACACGACCTCTAAACCTCAAAACATTGATCAGAGCCAACTAGCGTACATCTCCAATAACATGATATTCTGATTAAACAATCACGCCCTAATCCTGACTACCCAGCCGCGGTCCTAAGGCTAGATCCGAGCTACCCGAGAGCCTCGGATCGGGGATCAACCCATCGCCCACCTAACCTAATATGCCTCTAATGCAAACAAGATGCATGCAATGCTCAGGTAGAGATAACGAGTTATAGGAATGCAACAATATGACGATAATCATACAGGGCTAGGCATAGCCTATAGCTAGCCAAAGGGTGAGCATAGCAAGGGCCTCAATTACAGATAATCTATACTAACCAAACAATGATTAGCGCAAAGAGATAGACACAGATATACAATAGTCTTCAGTGCTCTCTTGCACCTGACAGACTAAGGTTCCACAATTACCCCGCAGGTAAGGTTCCACAATACCTCATTAGCTAACACTCATAGTTAGCTAACGGCTAAGGAAAGCTACAAGCATTTAAACTATTAGCCAATCACGTATTTTAATGCAATCAAAACCATAATTTCAGCCAAAAGGGAAAGTACACGAATCGATCCTCAATCTCGATAGAATTCCTTTAAAAACTCTATAGAAATGACGTGTAAACTTCCCAACATGCTTAGATGTATATCACGAATGAAATCCATTTAAGAAAAGCGAGAAAACAATGTTCAAGGGCCCACGGTCGATGCGACGGTCGACCGTGAGGCCATGGTCGATGTCGCGGTCGATCCGACGGTCGACCGTGAGACCAAAAAGAGGGAAACCATAAGGGTCACGGTCGATCGGCACATCGATCGTGGGAAACCCAAAACGGGACAGAGCCTCACGGACGATGCGACGGTCGACCGTGAGGCGGAATGGAAAAGAAGAAGGAACCACGGTCGATCGGGGCATCGACCGTGGGAGGGCAAAAACGCGACAGAGCCAGACGGTCGATACGATGGTCGATCCGACGGTCGACCGTCAAGCCTGAAAGAAGCGTATTAACGCTTGACGGTCGATCCACCGATCGACCGTCAGCCCCACGGCACAGTACCTCAGAATAGTGTCGGAAATCCAATTTCTTGGATTTGAATGATCAAATCACGTTGGAAGTTGATGAAACTTTGCAAGCATGTGTAAAAGATGATGGGGAAGCTAATGGTATGATTAAAACACGATTTTGATAGTTAAATCTCAAACCTAGGTCTCAATGGCCGAAAACCGACAAAACGGCGATAATACGGAAACAAGCCGTTAAAATACGGAAATCGCAAGGTAGGAATACTTGAAACCAGCCACAACACATGTGATATGAGTTACATAACATTACAACATGTATTCCTACAGCGAAAGCACATAAAACATATCCTAGGAGAACCCAATCACAAGATTGAGGTACAAACACCTACTTGAACAAGCAGGGCAGCTCCTCCACGCATCCGCCAAGTCCGATCGTCAAGATCCGCTCCCCGAAGATCGCGCCTCCAAGCTCTAGCTCAGCCGGTTGGAGAGAGGGATAAAGAGAACGGCAGGAGAAGAAGAAAGAAAGAAAAGAGAGAGAAAGGAGGAGGGCTTAAATAGAAAGCTGGAATCGATCACAGCCGTCCGATTCGATCTCTCCCTATCGAGCTCCGATCTTCTGATCGGAAACGCCCTTAAGGTTCTAATCAAACACGTACATCAATCCAAGGCCGTGTGTGTAACGCGGGTGTGAAACTGACCACCAGGGAGCATATTTACCAAAATCCCACTGGGGTCAAAAACAGCGATGCGATCAACCGATCGCATCCTAAGGCCAACCGAGCCAAACCACAAAACCAGACCCTCGACCTAACGCAGTCGGATCGGGTTGGAGGTACGGGTCCTCACAGACGTTGCTTTGTTCCTATGATTGTGAAGCAGAATTCACCAAGTGTTGGATTGTTCACCCACTAATAGGGAATTTGAGCTGGGTTTAGATGATCGTGAGACAGGTTAGTTGTACCCTACTGATGACCACGCCGCAATAGTAATTCAACCTAGTACGAGAGGAACCGTTGATTCACACACCTGGTTATCGCACTTGGTCGAAAAGCCAGTAGCACGAACCTACCGTACGCAGGATTATGACTGAACGCATCTAAGTC
>OY986963.1:23977533-24261378 GCA_963920575.1 Narthecium ossifragum
GGTCAGGATCATTGCGCCACATGCGCGCCAAGAGTGCCGAGGCGGCGAGCGTGGCCCATCTTACGTCCCCGTTGGTGGGTTCCCGTCTCAAAAACGCTATGTTTCACAAGATGAGGCATGCCTCTTAAATGTGGATTTTGACCCCTCCCAGGGCACCTTTGTGTCCCCGGGGTGGGACGTGTCACCGGGAAAAATAAGGGAACAAAATTTTCTTACTTACTTGTCCGATGATGGCGCCAAGAGACCCCCTCGTTGCTGCCTGTACACCGCCGCCGCGCGCCCTTGCGCCGCTTGTGCTCCACTCCCACGTCGTTTGCACGCCGTCTGTGCACACCTTGTGCCGTCCGCCTGGCAACCTGACTGCCTTTTGACCAGCCCTTCTTTTCGCCTTGCACACACACAAGACCCACATGAATTTGGGTAAGGGATGAGATCCCAACTCCTTTATTGACAATTGATTACAAAAGCACTCTTCTCTCGCCCCCAATCCTTTGGAGTACAATCACTCTCAATACAAGAAGCTCTCACCCCCAAAACCCTAGAAGAACCACCCAATTCTTCTATCTCACGATCTCTCAATCCCTCCTGGATCTTCAATCTGTGAGCTGGCCTATAACTCAGATGTCCCTCACATCTAGCCAAAGCCTTTTTCCCTATGCCAACACCTTGGTCGGCCTACTCCTTATAGAATAGTCCTTCGCTTTCTCCAACAAACCACTCATACAAAGTCCTACTCAAAGTCTTGGCTTTCATCCATATCTAGGCTATAGATAAGCATAACACTAAGTTACCAAACTTAGCTGGACTCTCTCTTGAGTTTGCCTTGCTTTAAGATAGCCATGATCGCTTCTTAACTCAAAATAGAACTCCTTCCTATTCGTCCACGCCAATAGCAAGCTTCCTTGAGCCAAAATGGTTATTCCCCATGTCATCACCTAGTCCAAGTCGAACGCACGCGAGACATTTGAATTTGCTCTGCTGGATTGGCCTCCAAGGCGCAACCGCCCGGTCTGGCGCGCCGTGTCCTAGTCCAACACAGAGTCACGCGTCATCTTCAAATTCTTCCGTGCCAAAACGGTTTCTGACCGCGTCATCCTTCTTAGATCTTCCATTCCAAGTGGAATTAGGTGATTAGCCCGTGTGGCTTTCTCCCAAGCACTTACCGCATCAGCCTAGGCAAGCCAAGTCTTAGTTCGACTTGGACTAGGCTTCCTGAGCGCGTCACGCACGCGCTGTGCGCGTTCTCTCACGTGCTACGTGCGCGTTCTCTCACGTGCTACGTGCGCGCTCTGCCCGCGCGCCCTTTCTGGTGGCCTTGGCGCGTGTCCCGCTCGCTTGACTTGCTCCCGTACGTGTCATGCTCCGCTGGGCTCGCACCGCACCGCGTCCTGGCGCGCCGTCTTCCTCCTTGGCCCGGTCCGTCGTGCCATGCTCAGAATTCATCGCGCCATCTTTGGGGAAGTGTCGTGTAGCCTCGTTCAAGGATGTTTGCTCGTGTGATCATGGTGTTTCTATGCTGCCCATGGTTTGGTGTGATGCACCACGCCATGGTCTAGGTCATGGCCCGTATCAACTCCGGCTGACGCGCACCATGGTCTCGGTCATGGCCCGGTTCCACTCCGGCTGACGCGCGCCATGGCTCGTGTCAGAGGCTCAAGGCCCTGACAGGACGACCCCATAATCTGTGCTAGTATAGTAAGGGTTGGGCGCTTGGCCCTCGGGCTAGGTCGTCACGGGCGCACCGTCAGTGCGGCAGAATGTGGAATAATGCAGCCGCAACCCCGTCGCTTCGGATCATCATGCAACACAAGCACTGCGAGCGACAAGGCCGTGAGCGCGACCCAAGGGACGCCTAATACGAGCGGTTAGCTCACAATCCTCTCGTATCGGGTCTCTACTGCTCCAATTGATCAGAATTGAGTCTAATTGGTTGATCTGGCTAGCTGGATCGGATCTGGCTTGAGCTTGTTCAGATCGGGCTGAGCCTAATTGGAGTAGGACTTGACTGGGTCAAGTCGGAGTTGATCTGGATCAGGTTGGCTTGGTTGGATTGGGCTGGATCTGGATTAAGTGGCTGAGTCAAGTGGTTGGGCTGAGTCTGATACAAGTTGATTGAGGAATTGGATTGTTAAGTGGCTTGGCTGAACCAGAGTGGATCCAAGGGCTGAGGTTCGTCGGAGTAGATCACCGGTGTAGGGGCGTCGGCGGCGGTCGGAGCCTTGGCAGGGGTCGTCGGACGGTGGGGAAGAAATCCACCGGAGTGGATCAGCTGGGGAAGGGCTAGATTGACGGGATCTGGTGTGGCCGGCGGTGGGTTTAGAGGAGAGCGGCGTCGGGAACGACTGTGGAGGCTTGTGGATGGCCTAGGACTGTGGGACGCCTCGGGAGAAGGGCTAATGGGGTTCGGTGAGGAGTTTAGGGTGGTTTGGGGGCGAGGTTGAGGTCGGACACGGGTTGTCGGCGGCGACTGTGGAGTTGGGGACGCTGGGGATATCGTCGAAGAAGACCATCGGCAGTGGGTGTCATGCCTCGACCTGCGAAAGCCCAACCGGGCCGGGCGACGCGAACCGAAACCTAACAAACCGTGGAAAAATATTGGCGAGGGTTCCCTCTAACCTATTGGTCTTCCTAGCAATTCATCAAACACCCCCAATTTAAAAAGTCATAATTAAATTACAAGCCTCGAACCTCAGATTACAAAACCCAAGTGAATTTAATATACATATCCTCGCAGAGGGTAAGATTCAAATACAACATTTATACTCCCGTAGGAGACTAACTAACCAAGGTTTTAAAAGCCATAAAAGATCACCACCTCTCAGACTCCGCCTGGCGCCGCCGCACCGGCAACCAACTGCCCGGTAGGTGCCACAAAAGAAGAACTGACGTCTGCACCTGCAAAATGCAGCTCGGGTAGGAGTGAGCGTAAACCTCAGCAGGGTTCTACACTACGACATATAGAAGGAAGAGGGAAACACAACAGTGTTGCCTTCAAGTAAGATCTGGGTGAATACAGAGGCCCCATAACCCCACCACGTGTCCCTGAGGTCCTACGATCATGGTCTTCCAGAAGACGGGTCACATGTCGGGTCACACTCAGTAAGCAAGAATGAACACTGTAGACTCACAAGCAGGAACCCGACACTGCAGGCGGGAAATGACACCGCTGAGTAGGTAACTCCTCTACTCAAAAGTTGTCACAGTGGAACACCGGCTACACCTCAGCATCCGACTCAAGGCTGACACGACCACTATAATCACCAAGCAACAAGTGTACCAGTCATCTAGTCCTATCATCGAGTTTGATTGGACACTACAATTCAAACCGGGTCCAAACTACCCAACCCCGGTCCTAGGGCTAAATCCGAGCTTCTAGCATTGGGACGGCGACCCACAGATCACCCACGCCCTAACCATGCAACTAATGTACAACAGAGAATGCATGCTATGAACATGCACAAGAAAGAGATATGCATGCAATAGTATGATAAAACATCTTATAAGTCCAAATGGATCGCTACAGCGATACTAACAACCGCTGCCAGCCAATCCGCAGTGGGTCTCGGCAATTACGATGGTACCACGACCGTCAACCGCGGACTCCTGCAACGGTAACCAACCCCGAAAACGCTGATGAACAGTAAAATATAATATTATATGTTTCGAACATATAATATTATTAAAACACCAAACATCCTCTACTTAGAGGCTAATTGACCCGTCGATCCGACGTCCAAACGATGTCGAATTCGAGATCCAATTTAGCCACCAGTAGATCAACATACCGGGATCAATATATCCAAAATCCCGAAACATCCAACGGCTAGATTAACAGGAAAACACTAATCAAACTAACTTACCATTGCTTGCTACAACGTAGCCCACCAGTACGAAATTCATAACAAATCGTAGGAAAATCAGAAAATTATGAAATCAATTGGGTTTGAGAGTAGATTCAAAGATCTACCACTCTTATGTTCATCACAACCCAAGAACATGCACGTACTGGTCGGACAACCCGCCGCAAACCGACTGTTCTTCAAGAACAGCAGAAACCGGAAAATCCGAGATTAAACATGCTTAAATCCTACTAAAATCTCAACCAAAGCTTATGAAACTTAAACCAGAAATTATACTAAGCAAGAAGCATCCAACAACACAAAGAACAACAAGATCTACCGGCTAGATCTAGAGTAAACCCAAAAACAACTCTCGTAGGTAGAAACCTACCGAAAACGCAGTCCTCGGCTGATTCCCCGCAAACCAGTCACCAACAAAGCTCCAAACCACACCATGGATCTTCCTCACGCCTCCACGGATCTAACGAGCTTTGAAACACACAAAATGGTGGCCGGAGGAGGGAGAACGAAGAGGAAGAAGGGGCTGCCGGGAAAAAACAGGGGAAGCAGAGAGCAAAAAAAAGAAGAAGGAGAAGAGAGACGGGGTAAAATACACTGGTACTGTAACTACACAGCTGACCTACTGTAGCTACAGTAACCGACTGGCTACAGTAGGCGACGAGCTATAGTGGTCGCGATCCGACCGCCCATCTCGATCCTGCCCGATCGAGCTCTGATATTCTGATCGAGAATGCCTATGAGAATCTAATCAAATACAAATAACAATCAGAGGTTGTGTGTGCACCACGCGGGTGTGAAACAAATCGACAAGGTGCAATTGACAAAATTTCCCTTACGGTCCAAGAAACAATACGATCCACCGGATCGCGCGCTCGACACGAAATAATCAAACGAGCCACGGGTCCGACCCAGACGGTCGACCCAGGAGTAGAGGGACATGTCCTCACAGTGGGGACAGCGAATTAAGGGTGACAGGGATGGCCGGAGAGGCTGGACGGAGGTTGATCGGCGGTGAGACTCGGGCACGGGAGAGAAGAGAGGATGGGGGAGATGATGTGGAGGTGGCTGGTGACGAGGAGAGAGAGTGGTGATGTGGCGCTGACATGGTGGAGAGAGAAATATCGGTGGAGGTGGTGCCCATTGCGGAGAAGGTGATCGACAGGGAAGAAGGTGGATCACTAGTGGATATCTGGTGGAAACTATATTACTTCTACTTCTACGATATCCTACTTAACTACTCTACTTTACTCATAAACTCACATCATAATTCTCTTTCATGGATTCTGGATTCCTAGCTACTGAGGTCCTTTTATAGAGGCCTCGACTGAGTCCTAATCCAACTCGAAAACCCCCTTTCTTAATTAGCAAGTAATAAGGCTTCCGTACTCAAACTCAACTTCTAACAATAACTTCCTAACTCAAATAGGACTCTTAATTAATTCCTAACAATCAAATATCAGTTAGGACTCAATTAAATATAAAAGACTTAATAATAAATCCTAATTAAATACTCTAGTTTGAATTAGGGAAGTCCAAGCCAAATTAGGAAATAGGGTAAACTGGTTTGGCTCCTCTTCTGGGTACGGGTCCAGTTGGTCGAGTCGGATCGACTTGTATCAGCGCCCATCTTGAAATCACCTATGTTTCACAAGATGAGGCTTGCCACGTAAATGTGGATTTTGACCCCTCCCAGGGCACCTTTGTGCCCCTGGGGTGCGACAATCCCCAAATCCGTGCCGGTATAGTGTGGGAGAAGGTGGTTTGATTGGTCTTCGGTGCAAAGCTACTGGTCGAGCAATGCTTCCCTTGCATGCCCTGCCCTCGATCATTTTGGCCCTCGGACTCCCCATGGCCATGTATCTTGGATGTTTAGTCCCGTCATGTGGGCCTCGGGCGAGGTCGTTGCGGTCGTGTCGTTCGTGCTGTAGATTTCGTCGCAGACATGGCCAAATGAAGCCCGCGGCCCATCGTGAAATCGCCTGTGTTTTGCAAGAAGAGGCTTTGTGAGGACCTGTCCCTCTAGCCCTGTGACTCGTTGTAGACCGCAAGGGCAATTTGGTAAATTGCGCCTTGTTGGTTTGTTTCACACCCGCGTGTGCACACACTGACCTTGTTTGTGTTAGTGTTTGTTTAGAATAGCTAGATGGACCCGGGATCGGAAGATCCCAGCTCGGGCGCGCGGAAGCTTGCCTTTGGGCAGCTGACGACCCTTGAGCGATCGATCGCTCCTTGGAGCGATCGATCGGACTCGTGAGCGAGTCCGTGGGTTTGACCCACTCGGATCGATCCGACTTGGTGTTGGGATCGATCCGGGGCGCGAGCGATCGATCGCTCCTTGGAGCGACCAATCAGACTCGCATCGGTGGCTTTTTCTGCTTCGCGAGGACGGCCGCCGTTGGCCGTCGCTCTCTCCTGTCAGAAGGGGAGGACTTTCCCTCCCCTCCTTCGCCTTTTCCCTCTCTTTCCCGGCTGTGCCCTCCCCCTTTTCCCTTCTTTTCTTCCTCTTCTCCTCCTCCTTCTCCTCCTTTCTTCTTCCTTCTTTCTTTCTTCTCCCGAAGCTCTGTTTTTCTCTCCTTCTCCACCGGCGAGCTTCTTCTCTTCCGTTCTCCCTCCTCCGACCATCATTTTGGGTGTTCTAAGGCTTGTTGGATCCGTGACAATGAGAGGAAGGCTCCTGGTGTGGTTTGGAGGCTTGTTGGTGACTGGTTACGAGGGATCAGCCGGGATTAGCGTTCTTCGGTAGGTTCTTCTACCTACTGTGTTCTTCTTAGGGTTTCTTTAGATCTAGCCGTTGGATCTTGTTGATCTTTATCTTTTTGGATTCCTTATGCCTAGTAGAATTTCTGATATGAGTTTTATGATATTTGGTTGAGATTTGATTAGGTTTTATGCATGATTAAGTTCGGATTCCCTGTTTTCTGCTGTTCTTGAAGAACAGCCAGCTTGCGGCGTGTTTTTCGTCCGGCACGTACTTGATCTTGGGTTGTGATGAGCATAAGAGTTGTAGATCTCTTCGTTAGATTTCCATTTCATCTTATTTCGTATTTGTCCGATTTTCCTACGATTTCTTATGAATTGTTTGCTGGAGGGCTGCGTTCCAGAAATTAATTGGTAAGTTAGTTTGATTAACGGTTTTGATTAGTGTTTTTCCGTTAATCCAACCGTTAGATGATTATGGATTTTGGATATGATGATCCTGGTATATACACCTACTGATGACTAAGTTGGATCTTGAATCCGACATCGTTTGGACGTCGGATCGACGGGATCAATTAGCCCCTAAACAGAGGCTTTGAGTGTTTTGGAATATAATATTATATTTCAGAATATAATATTATATAGTTTCCTGTTAATCATCGTTTTCGGGGTTGCTTCCCGTTGCAGGAGTCCGCGGTCGACGGTCGTGGTACCGTCGTAATGCCGGGACCCGCTGCGGATCGGCTGACAGCGGTCGGTAGTACCGCTGCAGCGATCCGGTTGACTTGTATGCTATCCTTGACATACTGTTGCATGCCTATCTCTTGTATGTGCATGTTCATAGCATACATTGTTGATTGTGCATTAGTTGCATTGGTTAGGACGTGGGTGATCTTTGGGTCGCCGTCCCGAGGCTGGAAGCTCGGACTTAGCCCTAGGACCGGGGTTGGGTAGCTTGGACCCGGTTTGAATTGTGGTGTCCAGTCGAATTTGATGATAGGCCTAGAGGACTGGTACACATGTTGCTTGATGATGATTAGAGGTCGTGTCGGCCTCAAGTCAGATGTTGAGGATGCCACCGGTGGCGGGTCTTATTCTTTGGGCAGTGTTCCTTCCTGCCAGTAGGGGATCAGTGTGGGCCCAGTCAGTGATGGGTGACCACAGCTAGCACCCTGCGACACTAGGTGTATCCAGGATGGGCCCAGTCCGTTGGGGTGACCATGGTTGGATATGCCTAGAGATCACCGGTGAAGGGTAATGGGACCCTTGTAGCTCACTCGAGTCTGGCTTGAGGGTGACACTATTGCGTTTCCCTCTTCCTTCTGTGTGGCATAGTGTAGATCCCTACTGAACTTAGTGCTCACACCTACCCGGGCTGCGTTTTGCAGGTGCAGGCGTTAGTTCTTCTTCTGTGGCCCCTACCGGGTAGTTGGTCAGCGGTGCGGCGGCGCCTGGTGGTCTTTGAGAGGTGGCGATCTTTACTGCTTTTATACCTTTTGTTAGTTAGTCTCCTACGGGAGTGATGTTGTATTTGAATCTTCCCCTCTCCGAGGAAATGTATATTTAGCACTTTGAGTTTTAAATCTGTGGTTCGAGGTTTTGCTAATCAATGTTGTTTTAATTGAGGGTGCTTTTGGTGAACTGTTAGGGAGACCAATAGGTTAGAGGGAACCCTCGCCAGCTTTGTTTTCCACGTTTGTAGGTTCCGGTTCGCGTTGCCCAGCCCGGTTGGGCTTTCGCGGGTCGGGGCGCGACAGGCGTGCCTCTTAAATGAGGATTTTGACCTATCCCGGGGAACCTTTCTGCTCCCGGGGTGGAACAACCCCCGGGGTGGGACAGCCCCCAAATCTGTGCTGGTATAATAGGGGATGGGCGCTTGGCCCTAGGGCTGGGTCATCGCGGACACACCGTCGGTGCGGCATAATGGGGCAAAACACCGCCTGCTGCCCCGTCTCTTCGGATCATCGCTCCACATGCGTGCCAAGGCGGCGAGCGTGGCCTATCTGGGCGACCCTTGGTGGTGCCCGCCTCAAAATCGCCTATGTTTCGCATGATGAGGCTTTCCTCTTAAATGAGGATTTTGACCCCTTCCAGAGCACCTTTGTGCCCCCGGGATGGGATGACCCCCAGATCTGTGCTGGTATAGTGTGGGAGTGGGTTGATGATTGATGTGGGCTTTTCCCACGCGCGTGAGCGCGCGCGCGTGGCGGGCGGGTGCTTAGGCGTCGCCTTGGTTGATAGGGAGGTTGGGCGGTTGGGTCCACTCATGCAGGTTGTGCTGTTGATAGGTCTTGCAACGATTGATGCATGGTGATGACTCGAGCGCATGGCCCGAGCGGAATGGTGCATGAGCCTCGCGGGCCTTAAGGGCGCCGCGGGCACTCTAGCCTTTAGGCCTTGGTCGGTTGGTCGGATGGGCGGTTTTGTGGTCGGGTGGACTCGTGCAAGTCGCGTCGTTGATGTCTCGTGCGACGATTCGTGCGCGGTGTGAACACCGGCGCACGGCCCAAGCGGATTGGCGCTTGTGCCGCGTGTGCTTTGCGGGCGCCGCGCTACGCGCGCCATGACGGTGAGTGCGGCCTATCTTGGCGGCCCGGGGGGCTGGCCATCTTCAAAATGACTATGTTTCGTAAGATGAGGCTTGCCTCTTAAATGAGGATTTTGACCCCTGCCAGAGCACCTTTGTGCCCTCGGGGTGGGACGGCCCCCAAATCTATTCTAGTATAGTGTGGGGGTGGGCGTGTGCTTAGGCTTTTTGCCTTAAGGCCTTGGTTGCCTTGGTCAGTCTGGCGTTCTGGCGGTCGGGTTAACTCGTGCAAGTCGTGCCATTGACGTCTCGTTCGACGATGTGCGCGGTTTGAGCTCCAACGCACGGCCCGAGCGGATTGGGGCACGCGCCGCGCTTGCCTTGCGGGCGCCGTGCCACGCGCGCCATGAAGGTGAGCGCAGCCCATCTTGGCAGCCCAGGGGGTGGCCATCTTCAAAATGCCGACGTTTCGCAAGATGAGGCTTGTCTCTTAAACGCGGATTTTGACCCCTCCCAAAGCACCTTTGTGCCCCCAGGATGGGACGACGCCCAAATCTGTGCTAGTATAGTGTGGCAGAAGGTGGTTTGCTTGGTCTTGGGTGTCAAGCGGCTGGTCGAGCGCTGCTTCGCATGCACACCGCCCGCCCTCGATCATCGTCGCTCTCGGACTCCCTATGGCCCCGTATCTCAGATGTTTAGTCCCGTCGTGTGGGCCCCCGATAGTCGGCACACTTGTCACCGGCGCACATTGCGTGGTACCCCTCGCGTCGACCTCACCCCTTTTGTCGCTTCGGAATATATCGTGCTAGCAGGTGGCCCCTCGACAACGGCGCTCTTCGTGCCTGCGCAATCGAACGACTCCACGTCAAGCCTCTCCCCTGGATCTCGTGGTCTCCTCGACAGCCGGCGCTCTCAGCAGCGTGACACTCAATCGTCATCGACGCTTCATTGCCTTGGCCCTTGAACAGTTGCCTACTCACCTCTCATGCTCGGCGGAGCTCTTATCATCGCACACCCCTCTTTGACCCATCGCTCAGATCGCTCGCGGACCTCCGTGGCGTTTGGTGTCGGCTGGTGGGGCCGATGATGCAGTGAACCGTCGGGTCGATGTTCCCCTCATTGCTCGCTCCGGTGGAAAACCCGGAGCTCGCTCGCCTTGCTTGTGATGTGTACCCATCTTGCGGGAACTTGTCGAAGACAGAACCCTCTCCGCCCCTCACCGCCTTGGCAGGCTGTGGGGGGGCAGCACGCCTAAGCGGCTCTCCTAGTGCCCTCATGAGCCCGGCCGTCTTCATGTCAACGCACCTGATCGGCCCTCTACGAACCTAGAGCACTTGCAGATTCGGTGCATGGGAATGGCACAAGTGGCCTCGCTAGGCCCCCCACGCCGCACGACTACTCGAGCCGTTGCACCGGCGATCGCCCTGATCCCCTCGAGACGACCTGCAGGTGTGTGGTCGTGGGCCCCTCGCCCTCTCGCGGGGGTGTCCCGGGGGCACCGCTCGAGTCGCGGAGGACGTGTAACCTGGTTGATCCTGCCAGTAGTCATATGCTTGTTTGATGGTATAGTCTACTCGGATAAACGTAGTAATTCTAGAGCTAATACGTGCAACAAACCCCGACTTTCGGAAAGAACATATTTATTAGAAAAAAGGCTGACGCGGGCTCCGCCTGTAGTTCCGATGGTTCATGATAACTCGACAGATCGCACGGCCCATGTGTCGGCGACGCATCATTCAAATTTCCGCTCTATCAACTTTCGATGATAGGATATGGGTCTACCATGGTTTTGACGGGTGACGGAGAATTAG
Organism: Narthecium ossifragum; assembly: GCA_963920575.1. Classification (NCBI taxonomy): domain Eukaryota; kingdom Viridiplantae; phylum Streptophyta; class Magnoliopsida; order Dioscoreales; family Nartheciaceae; genus Narthecium; species Narthecium ossifragum. The sequence goes on from OY986963.1 coordinate 23,988,429, forward strand.
GGTTCGATTCCGGAGAGGGAGTGTCGCGCCCCGACCCGTGTAGGCCCAACTGGGCCGGGCGACGTAAACCGGAACCTAACCTACTGCGGAAATTCTGGCGAGATTTTCCTCTAATCATAGTGGTCTCCCAAGCAATTCATAATCATCCTGTATTAAAAATCAATCCCAAAACCTCAAAGACTGAAGCTGAATATATATACAAATCCTCAACAGGGTAAAAGTTATACAAAATCTCTCCCATAGGAGGCTAACTAAACAAAAGGTATAGAACAGACGATCGCCGCATTTCAAGCACCGCTAGACGCCGCTACGTCACCAAACACCGGTCCGGTAGGGGCGACTGAAGAAGAGCTAGCGCCAGCACCTGCAAAATGAAGCCCGGATAGGAGTGAGCACTAAGCTCAGCAGGGGCACTACACTACAACACACAGAAGGAAGGGGAACACAACAGTGTCGCCCTCAAGCAAAGGCTGGGTGTACACATGGGTCCCATAACCCCACCGCGTGTCCCTGAAGGGAGGCCTCAGTCATGGTCTCCAGCCGAACTGGTCACATACTGGGTCACCCTCAGCGAGGCAGGAAACCAGCACTGCCATCTCACTAGCAGGAAACCAACACTGCTAGGCGGGCAACCAACACCGCTGAGTAAGCACAACCTCTACCAAAGAGACAGTGAACCGGACACCGGCTGCACCTCAACACTCGGCTCGACGCCGACACGACCTCTAAACATCAAACCACATGTATTCAGGTCATCTAACCATATCATCGAAAAATGACTGAATACTACAAATCGAGTCCTGCACCGAGCTACCCGCAACGGTCCTAGAGCTAGATCCGGACTACCCGAAAGCCCCGGATCGGCGATCAACCCATCGCCAACGTCCTATATAGATGCAACTAATGCACAAAGCAATGCATGCCATGAGCACACGCAGGGTAATACAGATAAGCATGCAACAGTATGTGATTGTATATCCAACAAGGTATGGGCACGGCACCCTGCCGGCTCGGGGTGGTGAACAGGTAAGTAAGGTCTAGGAGCTGCTACAGTGGCACCACCACCAACTGTCAGCAGTCCATCAGAACACCTGCATCGGGAAGCAGCTCCGTAAACAACAGCTCACAGATATCACAGATAAAGCCCTCGACGCACGTCGCCATGCAGGGCTAAGGAAAGCCGTAGGGCTACCCGCCCGTTTATTCTAAACATCCCGGGAGTCATCACTCCCCCGGTTCACCACTGCCCCTAATATGGGGCTAACATGCTTAAACATATGTACCAGATATAAGACAGTAAAGAAAACTGTACATGCAAAGCCCCGCGGGCAAAACCAAGCAGAATTTCTCTCTCTGCCGTAGACGGATCGATCCTTCCCCCCAAGGGAAGATCGATCCTTCTAATGGCAGAGAACAATCTCTCCATATCGTGTCGAGTAAGATCGATCCTTCACCCTCCAGGACGATCGATCCTACTCGCGATAGGGAACATCCTCACTGCCGTGCCACGGAGGATCGATCCTTCCCCCTCCAGGAAGATCGATCCTACTCGTGACGAGGGGGATCCCATGCTACCCAAGGCACAAGGATCGAGCATCCTCTCCCGAGAAAGATCGATCCTGCTCGTGTTCAGCATGACCAACGAAGAAGGATCGATCCGTCTCACAGAAGGATCGATCGCGTTGGGTTCTCCGGCACCCCTCCGATGAGAAATACAGTCGGAAAACTCCACCAAATCCCACAAAACCTTAGGATCTAGTAGTACGAAGGATCACGAGTCCAAAACCGGTGAAAATACTACAATCTAACAAATATATATCAAGATCTAAGCAAAAGATCACAGACAACCAGAAAAACCTTCAACGAACACGATCGGCAGACCCGGTCTACCCTGACTGCTCCGCCGATCGGTGAGTCTACAGACTGTGCCACCTCTAGCCGACTCGTCTCTAACCCTAACGATGCCACACACATGCTAGCAACATAGGAAAGAGACACCCCAAAGTTTATCAGCATATCTACTAAGGAACTAGAAAGTTGAAAGATTACCTCTGGGTACGGATGGTTCTGCCGCTGCCTGCTGATACTGATGTACGTTGTCCAGCTGCTCGTGCTCTGGGAGAGCAACCACACGCCCTCACTGGCTGCCTCCACCCCTGGAGCAGCTCGGTCCAGCCCCTGACCTGCGCCCACCACTGCTCCCCTGCCAAGCACTGGGCCCTCCGCCTCTACTGCCCTGCGGCACAGCGCCCCGCACTCCTCGCAAGAAACAGTCTCTACGGTTGTGCCCCAGCTGCCCGCACAGGAAGCACGTGACTGACGCGCCGCCAGGCTGCTGACGATGGCCTCCCCCTGACAAAGCCTGCCCAGAAGGCCCGGCCGTCCGGAGAATTTGGCCTGCTGAACTCGGCAACTGCTGCTGGGACTGCTGTAGGCGCTGTGACTGCTGCTGGAATCGTCGCTGACGCCACTGTTGGCCTCTGCCAAATCCCCCTCTGAACTGGGGCCTCTGTGGTGCGTTGGTAGAGCATGCCGGTGGAACTGCTCGTCACCTCTTGTCCCGCAACTGTGCCTCCACTGCTAAGAAGCAATTCAGAACTGCCGTGTACGTCTGGAAGCGAAGGGAACTGCTCTGTCGCCTGATCCCTAACTGAAGCCCCCGCTCAAACTGCCATGCCCTGGCTATCGGATCTCCAGTCTCACCACTGAACCTAGGCGGGTCCAGCCGCAGGAAGTCCAACAAGACTGCCGCAATGGTCCGTTTGTCGACAGGAGGGAGGACCCTCTCCGTGGCGAGAAGGGACTCCTCCTGTGCGACCGAAGCCGTCGCTGGTGATGGCTCAGTCCGTCGTGCTACCCTGTCCGGTCGAGCGGGTCGACCAGGTCATGCCCTACCCCGACTAACAATCGAAGGTCGGCCTCGAGCTCCCGACATCTGCGCAATCACCAACGACAAACGAGAGTCCACTCGTTAGAACGGCGAAACAAGCAACACAAACAGGAAGCGAAAAGCATAACACATCAAAAGGAGCATGCACGGATGTTCTAGACATAGAACTAACCCATTCCACGCTCAAACTCAACCGAATCCTGATCCTACTGCCTGGAATCTACAGTCTATGCTCTGATACCAAAATGTCGTGCCCCGACCCGCGTAGGGCAAACCGGACCGGGCGAAGCTAACCGGAACCTAACCTACTGTGGAAATTTTGGCGAGATTTCCCTCTAATTATAGTGGTCTCCCTAGCAATTCATAATCATCCTGTATTAACAATCAATCACAAAACCTCAAAGTCTGAAGCTGAATATATATAGAAATTCTCAACAGGGTAAAAGTGTTACGAGCGGTCTACTCGTAATCCTCTCGTAATGGGTCTCTACTGCTCCAATCGATCAGAATCGGCCTGATCGGACTTGATTTGAGTCCAATTGGCTGATTTGGCTAGCTGGATCGGATCGGGCTTGAGCTGGATCGGATCTGGCTGAGCCTGATTGGATGGGACTTGACTGGTTCAAGTCTGAATTGATCTGGATCAGGTTGACCAGGTTCAATTGGGCTATGTGGCTGGATTGGGCTGGATTGGACTGACTGGCTCGGCTGAATTAATTAGAGTTGGTTGAGTTGAACCTGATTTGAAGTGGCTGAACCGGTTTGATCCAAGGGCTGAGAATCGCCGGAGTAGATCGCCGGCGTAAGGACGGCGGCGGCGGTCTGGGTAGTGGCAGGAAGGGACGCCTGGAGGTGGGGATGAGATCTACCGGAGTGGATTGGTCGGAGGTGGGCTAGATCGGCGGGATCTGGGAGATGGACGGCGGAGGTTTGGGTTCACCGGCGTCGGGGACGACGGGGAGCTCGGCTGGGGCTTGGGGCGTCGGGAAGATGGTCGGGAAAGGGTCGTGGGGAGACGAGGAAGGCTTTAGGGATGTTTTGGAGGTGGAATAGGGATCGGGCGTGGTTGATGGCGGTGATGACGAGGGTTGGGTTGCCGGGGGAAGAGGCCGGAGACGACGACGCAGGCGATGGAGGGTATGGCCGGAGTCGTGGTGCCAAGGGGAAGAGGATGGCGGGTTTAGGAGGCGACGGGGGTGGCCGGAGAGGGAACGGCGGTGAGGCTAGGGTTAGGGCACGGGAGAGAGAGGAAGGGGATGATGAACAGTAGCGGGTGACGTGGCGGTGGGGTCGCTGACGTGGCGGAGAGAGAAAGTGACGGGGAGAAGGAGATTGAAGGTGAAGGCGATGCCGGCTGCGGAGAAGATGACCGACGGGGAAGAAGGTGGATCTATGGTGGATAACTGGTGGAATCTACTTTACTTCTACTCCTATGATATTCTACTCCTATGATAATTTATCAACTACTCATAATCCATTCATCATCATGCATCATTATCTAATACAAACTACTAAGGTCCTTTTATAGAGACCTTGACAGAGTCCTAATCCACTAGAAAAACCCCCTTGCTTGATTAGCAAGTAATAAGGTTCCTGACTCAACTCAACTTCCTAACTCAAAGGGACTCTTAATTAATTCCTAACAATCAACTAGGACTCAATAAAAGACTAATGATAAAGACTAATTAAATACTCTAGTTTGAACTAGGGAAGTCCAAGTCAAACTAGGAAAGAGGCTGAACCAGCTTGGTTCCTCTTCTGGGTTCGGGTCCAGTTGGTCGAGTCGGATCGACTCGTATCACCCCCCCTTCCTTCAAAATTGGCCTTGTCCTCAAGGCCAGAGTTAAGTCAGGTAGGATGGCTCTATGTGGCTGGACCGAATCAACTTGCTGCTGTAGTTCTGGACTCGGTGGGGAGAAACTAGGTCTATCCTATGATGGGTCCAGGGGTAGCAGTACCAAGCATCTGATGGATCATGCAGAGGATGGAGCATCTGGAGGTCGATCTGACGGCTCAGGTAGCTCCAGGAATATGATCTTCAATGGCTCTCCTGGATCATCTTCATCATGTCCCATCAGTAGAGTTGCCCATGACCATAGGATGGGATCTGATCTCCATGGTCTGATCAACTGTGCAGGGACTTGGCTTGAATCTGGGTCAAGCTGGCTTTTGTCCAATCTGAAGTGAAGATGGCTGGGCCATGCTTCTGCTGCACTAGTCTGGGCTAGAAGTTGGTTGAACCAAGTTGAATCTTCAGCTGTGTTGAGTCGTACTCTGGTCCAAACCTGTCTGACTTGGTTGGCTCTACCGGTGTCAATCTGGACTTGAATCAGTTGAGCCAAACCGGTGTTACCATCATAATCAGATCTGATCAGATTGTAGATGAAATCTAGATAAGGAGGGTAGCTCCTTTCATGACTCATCTCAACCTTTGAATGCTTGATCAACGACTGAGGATGCATCTTGATCACATGGAGTTGATCTGGATGGTCCTGATTGCTGGGGACTCTTGGATCAGGTTCAGATCGAAGATCGGAACCACTGGATCGAAGATCAGGCTGATCAAACGGCTGGATCAAGTTGCAGTCTTGATCGGACGGCTGAGAAGCTGCCGGAGCTGGATCAACGGCGAAACCAGGTCGCCGGAGTGTGGCAACGGCACAGGAAGCTTCGCAAGGACGTGAGGGTTCCATCCGTACGGTTTGATCGACGGATTGGGCTCCGAACACGCCGGATCTGAAGGTGGCGGCGCGGTGGATGTCGTCGCCGGTGATCGCCGGTGATCTAGGCCGCGACGGGGCTCGAGCTCGTCGGGAACAGGTACGGGAAGGTCTTGGGACCTTTCTCGTGAGATCTGATCTTGGGATCAACCGCTGGATATGGTGGAGTGAAGGACGGCGGAACAGGGGCTTTCGCCGGAGTTGGGTTCCGTCGATCCGAGCTTCGAACGTGGTCGTGGTCGGCCACGGTGGCTTCGGGGAAGGCCGCCTATGCTTCCCCGGTGTATAGGTGGAGAGGACGGCGTCGCCGGGCGGCGTTGGGGTGGCGGCTCGGGGGCGAGCCGACGGCCTCTGGTGTTGAGCCGGGACGATGAAGGGTCGGCTCGGATCGAGCCGTGCGCGGGGAAGGAGATGAGCCGCTGGCGAGCCGCGGCTTGAGCCAAAGACGGGCCGAGTTCCAAGGAGGGGAGAGAAAACCAGGGGAAATTCCGGAAAAATATGGAAAAATAGGTAAAATTCCGGAAAAATCAAAAGAATGTGGTAAATAGTGTTCACCCTGGTCTGGCAGAGGTTGCAACAACAGGTGCTTTGGTTCGATCTGAGAATCGAACGGTTGTTGCTCCTCGACTAGCTTCTGGATCTCTTCTCCCTTACTGATTGCTGGTGTCTCAGTCAGACTCGAAATTACAACCGGAGTCATAATCTGAGTTGGCTCAGGCTCAGGTTCTGCAATCATTATCCTCGGTGCTATAGTTGACCACCTACGAGAGATCTGCTCCATATTTCTGCTTTGGCGTTCCATCAAATTTGAAACAAGATTTACCTCGGCCTGCAGACTCTTAATTTGATTTTCCCACCACTCCTGGGATACTCCGTACATGATGGCGAAGTTTCCAGTAGGGTCTGAACCGCACAGTCGGTGGAACGGAGCTCTGATACCAAGTTGTTACGAGCGGTCTACTCGTGATCCTCTCGTAATGGGTCTCTACTGCTCCAATCGATCAGAATCGGCCTGATCGGACTTGATTTGAGTCCAATTGGCTGATTTGGCTAGCTGGATCGGATCGGGCTTGAGCTGGATCGGATCTGGCTGAGCCTGATTGGATGGGACTTGACTGGTTCAAGCCTGAATTGATCTGGATCAGGTTGACCAGGTTCAATTGGGCTATGTGGCTGGATTGGGCTGGATTGGACTGACTGGCTCGGCTGAATTAATTAGAGTTGGTTGAGTTGAACCTGATTTGAAGTGGCTGAACCGGTTTGATCCAAGGGCTGAGAATCGCCGGAGTAGATCGCCGGCGTAGGGACGGCGGCGGCGGTCGGGGTAGTGGCAGGAAGGGACGCCTGGAGGTGGGGATGAGATCTACCGGAGTGGATTGGTCGGAGGTGGGCTAGATCGGCGGGATCTGGGAGATGGACGGCGGAGGTTTGGGTTCACCGGCGTCGGGGACGACGGGGAGCTCGGTTGGGGCTTGGGGCGTCGGGAAGATGGTCGGGAAAGGGTCGTGGGGAGACGAGGAAGGCTTTAAGGATGTTTTGGAGGTGGAATATGGATCGGGCGTGGTTGATGGCGGTGATGACGAGGGTCGGGTTGCCAGGGGAAGAGGCCGGAGACGACGACGCAGGCGATGGAGGGTATGGCCGGAGTTGTGGTGCCAAGGGGAAGAGGATGGCGGGTTTAGGTGGCGACGGGGGTGGCCGGAGAGGGAACGGCAGTGAGGCTAGGGTTAGGGCACGGGAGAGAGAGGAAGGGGATGATGAACAGTAGCGGGTGACGTGGCGGTGACGTGGCGGTGGGGTCGCTGACGTGGCGGAGAGAGAAAGTGACGGGGAGAAGGAGATTGAAGGTGAAGGCGATGCCGGCTGCGGAGAAGATGACCGACGGGGAAGAAGGTGGATCTATGGTGGATAACTGGTGGAATCTACTTTACTTCTACTCCTATGATATTCTACTCCTATGATAATTTATCAACTACTCATAATTCATTCATCATCATGCATCATTATCTAATACAAACTACTAAGGTCCTTTTATAGAGACCTTGACAGAGTCCTAATCCACTAGAAAAACCCCCTTGCTTGATTAGCAAGTAATAAGGTTCCTGACTCAACTCAACTTCCTAACTCAAAGGGACTCTTAATTAATTCCTAACAATCAACTAGGACTCAATAAAAGACTAATGATAAAGACTAATTAAATACTCTAGTTTGAACTAGGGAAGTCCAAGTCAAACTAGGAAAGAGGCTGAACCAGCTTGGTTCCTCTTCTGGGTTCGGGTCCAGTTGGTCGAGTCGGATCGACTCGTATCAAAAAGTTATACAAAATCTCTCCTGTATTAGGCTAACTAAACAAAAGGTATAGAACAGACGATCACCGCACCTCAAGCACCGCCAGACGCCGCCACGTCACCAAACACCGGCCCGGTAGGGGCGACCGAAGAAGAGGTAGTGCCAGCACCTACAAAACACAGCCCAGGTAGGAGTGAGCACTAAGCACAGCAGGGTCACTACACTACGACACTCAGAAGAAAGGGAAACACAACAATGTCACCCTCAAGCAAAGGCTAGGTGTATACAGGGGTACCATAACCCCACCGCGTGTCCCTGAAGGAAGGCCTCAGTCATGGTCTCCAGCCGAACTGGTCACATGCTGGGTCGCCCTCAGCGAGGCAGGAAACCAGCACTGTCATCTCACTAGCAGGAAACCAACACTGCTAGGCCGGCAATCAACACCGCTGAGTAGGCACAACCTCTACCAAAGAGACAGTGAACCGGACACCAGCTACAACTCAACACTCGGCTCGAGGCGGACACGACCTCTAAACATCAAACCACATATATTCAGGTCATCTAACCCTATCATCGAAAAACGACTGAATACTACAAATCGAGTTATGGACCAAGCTACCCGCAACGGTCCTAGAGCTAGATCCAGACTACCCGAAAGCCCTAGATCGGCGATCAACCCATCGCCAACGTCCTACACAGATGCAAATAATGCACAAAGCAATGTATGCCATGAGCACACGCAGGGTAATACAGATAAGCATGCAACAGTATGTGATTGTATATCAATCAAGGTCTGAGCACTGCACCCTGCCGGCCCGGGGTGGTGAACAGGTAAGTAAGGTCTAGGAGCTGCTACAGTGGCACCACCACCAACTGTCAACAGTCCACCAGAACACCTGCATCGGGAAGCAGCCCCGCAAATAACAGCTCACAGATATCACAGATAAAGCCCTCGGCGCACGCCGGCATGCAAGGCTAATGAAAGCTGTAGGGCTACCCGCCCGTTTATTCTAAACATCCCGGGAGTCATCACTCCCCCGGTTCACCACTGCCCCTAATATGGGGCTCATATGCTTAAACATATGTACCAGGTATAAGACAGTAAAGAGAACTGTACATCCAAATCCCCGCGGGCAAAACCAAGCAGAATTTCTCTCTCTGCCGTAGACGGATCGATCCTTCCCCCCAAGGGAAGATCGATCATTCTAATGGCAGAGAACAATCTCTCCATATCGTGCCGAGTAAGATTGATCCTTCCCCTTCTAGAACGATCGATCCTACTCACGATAGGGAACATCCCCACTTTCGTGCCAAGGAGGATCGATCCTTCCCCCTCCAGGAAGATCGATCCTACTCGCGACGAGGGGGATCCCATGCTACCCAAGGCACAAGGATCGATCGTCCTCTCCCGAGAAAGATCGATCCTGCTCGGGTTCAACATGACCAACGAAGAAGGATCGATCCGTCTGACAGAAGGATCGATCGCGTTGGGTTCTCCGGCAACCCTCCGGGGAGACATACAGTCGGAAAACTCCACCAAATCTCACAAAACCTTGGGATCTAGTAGTACGAAGGACCACGAGTCCAAAACCGATAGAAATACTACAATCTAACAAGTATATATCAAGATCTAAGCAAAAGATCACAGACAACTGGAAAAAACCTCCAAAAACCTAGAAGAAATGTAGGTAGGATCCCTACCTAAGTAATAACAGCTTCAATCCCAGCTGCTACGCGTTGGATCGTCCAAAACCTCATCGAAATCCAGAAAATCTCAACTCAAGAACTCGGATTTCAAAAGAGATTCAAGAAAGAAGGTTGCGTCCGTTTTATAGACAAACGAACCGACCTAAGCAGGATCAATCCGTCCAAGAGGAACGATCGATCCGTCCAAGAGAACGATCTTGGGAAGGATCGATCCTTCTCAACGATCCGACTTCCTGGCATTGAACGATCGATCCTTCTAGCAAGGAAGGATCGATCCTTCTTTCGCAAGAAGCTAGACTTGGACTAAAACTTAAGCCCAAGCCCGGATCTTTCGATCACGGGTCCCACTAACCATTCTAGCCAAACATTACCACAAACATGGTCAGTGTGTGCACACGCGGGTATGAAACAAGCCGACAAGACGCAATTTACCAAATTGCCCTTGCGGTCCACGACGAACCACAGGAGTAGAGGGACGGGTCCTCACAGGGAGCCTAAGAAATGGCTACCACATCCAACAAAGGTAGCAGGTGCACAAATTACCCAATCCTGACACAGGGAGGTAGTGACAATAAATAACAATACCGGGCTCTTCGAGTCTTGTAATTGGAATGAGTACAATCTAAATCCCTTAGCGAGAATTCATTAAAGGACAAGTTTGGTGCCAGCAGCCGTGGTAATTTCAGCTCCAATAGCGTATATTTAAGTTGTTGTAGTTAAAAAGCTCGTAGTTGGACTTTGGGTTGGGCTAGCTGATCCGCCTCACGTTGTGCACCGCTGCCCCATTCCTTCTGCCGGCGATGCATTCCTGGGCCTAATTGGGCGGGTCGTGCCTCCGGTACTGTTACTTTGAAGAAATTAGAGTGCTCAAAGCAGCGCACGCTCTGAATACATTAGCATGGGATAACGTCACAGGATTCCGGTCCTATTACGTTGGCCTTCGGGATCAGAGTAATGATTAAGAGGGACAGTCGGGGGCATTTGTATTTCATAGTCAGAGATGAAATTTTTGGATTTATGAAAGATGAACAACTGCGAAAGCATTTGTCAAGGATGTTTTCATTAACCAAGAACGAAAGTTGGGGGCTCGAAGACGATCAGATACCGTCCTAGTCTCAACCATAAACGATGCTGACCAGGGATCAGCGGATGTTGCTCTTAGGACTCCGCCGACACCTTATGAGAAATCGAAATCTTTGGGTTCCGGGGCGAGTATGGTCACAAGGTTAAAACTTAAAGGAATTGATGGAAGAGCACCACCAGGAGTGGAGACTGCGGCTTAATTTGACTCAACAGGGGGAAACTTACTAGGTCCAGACATAGCAAGGATTGACAGACTGAGAGCTTTTTCGGTTTGTTTCACACCCCCGTGTGCACACATTGACCATGTTTGTGTTAGTGTTTGATTAGAATGGCTAGGTGGACCCGGGATCAGAAGATCCGAGATTGGGCTTGTGTTTTAGCCCAAATTTGAGTTTCTGGGCAAAGGAGATCGATCTTCCTTGATAAAGAGATCGATCTTCCTTGTTAAGGAGATCAATCTTCCTTGAAAAGAAGATCGATCTTCCTGTGCTCGAAAGTCTTGGCGGTGATTTTTGAGAGGACGGCCGCCGTTGGCCGTCGCTCTCTGCTGTCAGAGGGAGAGAAGACTTTCTCTCTTCTCCTCTCCCTTATCCTCTTCTTCTCCCCCTTCCCTGGCTTTTTATCTTCTCTAGCTTCCTCTTCTCCTTCTTCTTCCTTCTCCTTCTTCCTTCTTCCCGCGGCCCTGCTTCCCCTGTTTCCTGCAGCCCCTTCTTCCCCTCCATTCCCCCTCCTCCGGCCATCGTTTTGGGTGCTTGAAGGCTTGTTGGATTCGTGGCAGCGAGAGGAAGATCCCTGGCTTGGTTTGAAGCCGGTTTGGTACTCGTAGCACGGGGAATCAGTCGAGGAGTGCGTTTCTGGTAGGTTCTATCGACTTGAGTTAGTAAGGGGGTTTTCTCATACCCAATTGGTTTCATAATTTTCTGATTTTACTACGATTTGTTATGAATTTTCTACGGATGGGCTGCGTTGCAGCAATTAAAGGTAATTAGTGAGATTAATGGTTTTTTATTAGTGTTTTCTCGGTAATCGACCCGTCGGATGTTTCCTGGTTTTGGATGTTGTTCCCAGTATGTTTATGTACTGGTTTCGAAGTTCAATCTCGAATCCGACGTCGTGTGGACGTCGGATCGATGAGGTCACTTAGCCTCTAAGTAGAGGATCTTGGTGATTTAAATAATATTATATGTTCATAACATATAATATTATATTTTATTGTTCATCTGAGTTTTCGGGGTTACTTCCCATTGCAGGAGTCCGCGGTTGACGGTCGCGGTACCGTCGTAATGCCGGGACCCACTGCGGATTGGCTGGCAGCGGTTGGTAGCACCGCTACAGCGATCCAGTTGGACTTGTATGTTACCTTTATCATACTGTTGCATGCCTACCTCTTACCTGTGTATGATCATAGCATGCATTCTGTTGTGCATTAGATGCATAAGGTTAGGGCGTAGGCAATGGTTCGATCGTCGATCCGAGGCTTTTGGGTAGCTCGGGTTTAGCTCTAGGACCGTGGCGGGTAGCAAGGTCCAGGTTGGATTGTAGTATTCAGTCGATATCGATGATAGGCTTAGATGACGATGACTTGAATACATATTGATCGATGATTTAGAGGTCGTGTCGGCCTGTAGTCAGGTACTGAGGGTGCAGCCGGTGTCGGTCCCTCGCCTAGCAGTGTCGGGTTCCTGCTAGTGGGACAACAGTGTTGTTTTTCCTGCTTTACTGAGGGTGGGACCTGGACAGGAGCTCTCAGTGACGCGCCGTGGGGTTGTGGGGCCCGTAGCACACCTAGGCCTAGCTTGGGGGCGACACTGTTGTTTTCCCTTCCTTTCTGTGTGTCGTAGTGTAGAACCCTACTGAGCTTTATGCTCACTCCTACCCGGGTTGCGTTTTGCAGGTGCAGGCGTCAGCTCTTCTTCAGTAGCCCCTACCGGGCAGGTGTTTGGTGGCACGGCGGCGTCTGGCAGTGGTAAGGAGCCGTGATCATATGTCTATCCTTTTTTTTGTTAGTCAGTCTCCTACGGGAGTATCTTGTACAAATGCAAACCCTTTTGAGGATTTGAATATTATATTATTTCTTTTGAGGTTGTTAATCTTTGTTAAATAAGGGTGCTTATGAATTGTTTAGGGAGACCAGTAGGTTAAAGGGAACCCCTCACCAAAATTTTCCGCATTAGTTAGGTTCTGGTTCGCATCGCCCGACCTGGTTGGGCGTTCGCGGGTCGGGGCGCGATACTATGGGTGGTGGTGCATGGCCGTTCTTAGTTGGTGGAGTGATTTGTCTGGTTAATTCTATTAACGAACGAGACCTCAGCCAGCTAACTAGCTATACGAACGTCCCCTCTACGACCAGCTTCTTAGAGGGACAATGGCCGCTTAGGCGACGGAAGTTTGAGGCAATAACAGGTCTGTGATGCCCTTAGATGTTCTGGGCAGCACGCGTACTACACTGATGTACTCAACGAGTCTATAGAATTGGCCGGCATGACCGGGTAATCTTCGTAAATGTCATCGTGATGGGGATAGATCATTGCAATTGTTGGTCTTCAACGAAGAATTCCTAAGCGCGAGTCATCAACTCGCGTTGATTATGTCCCTGCCCTTTGTACATACCGCCCGTGTCGCGCACCGACCCGCGAAAGCCCAACCGGGCCGGGCGACGCGAACCGGAACCTAACAAACGCGGAAGAAAAGCTGGCGATGGTTCCCTCTAACCTATTGGTCTCCCTAACAGTTCACCAAAAGCAACCCCCAATTAAAAGACAATATAATAATGAAGCCTCGAACCACAGATTTACGAACTCAAAAAGATTTAATATACATAACCTCGGAGAGGGGGGAGTTCAAATACAACATTACTCCTGTAGAAGACTATCTAACATGATAAAAACTGTAAATATCGCCACCTCTCAAAAGCCACCAGGCGCCGCCGCACCGCCGTCCGATTGCCCGGTAGGGGCCATAGAGGAAGAACTGACGCCTGCACCTGCAAAACGCAGCCCGGGTAGGAGTCAGCACTAAGCTCAGTAGGGATCTACACTACGACACACAGAAGGAAGAGGGAAACGCAACAGTGTCGCCCTTAAGTAGAACCTGGGTGTATACAGGGGTCCCATAACCCCACCGCGTGTCCCTGAGGCCTAGGAGCTGCACTCAATAACAGGAACAACACTGGCGACACACAAGCTGAGTAGGCAACTTCACTACTCGCCGGGTCAGCACAGTGGGACACCGGCTACACCTCAGCATCCGACTCAAGGCTGACACGACCTCTACAATCATCAAGCAACCAGTGTACCAGTCATCTAAGCTTATCATCGAATCGACTGGACACCACAATTTAAACCGGGTCCTAACAGCCCAATCCCGGTCCTAGGGCTAAGCCCGAGCTTCCACCCTAAACAATGCAACTAATGCACAAGGCAACGATGCATGCTTTGACATACACAGATAAGAAGCAAAGCATGCAACAGTATGTCAAGCATCATATAAGTCTACTGGATCGCTGTAGCGGTACTACCAACCGCTGCCAGCCAATTCGCAGCGGGTCCCGGCATTACGACGGTACCGCGACCGTCAACCACGGACTCCTGCAACGGGAAGCAACCCCGAAAACGATGATGAACAGTAAACAATATAATATTATATTCCAAAATATAATATTATATTCAAACACCCAAAACCTCTAGTTTGGTGCTAATTGATCCCATCGATCGGACGTCCAAACGACGTCGGATTCAAGATCCAACTTAGCCATCAGTGGGTGTATATACCAGGATCAACATATCCAAAATTTATAATCATCCAACGGTTGGATTAATGGGAAAACATTAATCAAAACCGCCAAACATAGACCATTAAAACACCATCAGCTAGCCTTGGGATCGATCCGAACAAATTGGATCGATCCGAAAGCTTCTTACCAGCTTACCAGTTAATTGCTGCAACACCGCCCTTTAGCAAATAATTCATAACAAATCGTAAAAAATCCAAAAAATATGAAATAAGATGGAATGGAAAGCTAACGAAGAGATCTACAACTCTTATGTTTATCACAGACCAAGATCATGTACGTACCGGCCGGAAAACTCGCCGCAAGCCGGATGTTCTTCAAGAACAGCAGAAAACAGAGAAACCGAGCTTAATCATGCATAAAACCTACTCAAATCTCAACTGATTAACATGAACCTTAAATCAGTAATTCTAACAGGTATAAGGAATCCAACAAATCAAGGATCAACAAGATCCAACAGCTAGATCTCAAGAAAACCCGAAATAAACATCAGTAGATATAACCCTACCTAGCTGCGCTTTCCTCAGCTGATTCCCCGCGATTTGATCACCAACAAGCTTTCAAACCACTTGAGGGATCTTTCTCTCATTGTCACGAATCCGACGAGCCTTAGAACGCCAAAAAAGATGGTCGGAGGAGGGAGAACGGAGGTGATGAAGGTTGGCTGCCGGAAACAGGGAAGAAACAGAGCTTCAGGAGAGAAAGAAAGAGGGAAGAAGAAAGGAGGAGAAGGAAGAAGGGAAGGGGAAGAAAAGGAGGGGAAAGGGGGAGGGGAAAGCCGGGGGAAGGGGGAAAAAGTGAGGGGAGGGGAGGGACAGTCCTCCCCCTCTGACAGAGGAGAGCGATGGCCAATGGCCGTCCTCGTGAAAGAGAAGGAAACCACCGACTAGCTACAGTGTCTGGATCGATCCAACACCATGCTGGATCGATCCAAGACAAGGATGGATCGATCCAACACTAGTTGGGATCGATCCACAGGGTCAAAAACCCCCCGACTCGCTCACGAGTCCGATCGATCGCTCCTACGAGCGACCGATCGCTCGAGGGCCGCCAGCAGCCCAAAGACGGGCTGTTGCGCGCCCGAGCTGGGATCTTCCGATCCCGGATCCACCTAGCCATTCTAAACAAACACTAACACATACAAGGCCAGTGTGTGCACACGCGGGTGTGAAACAAACCAACAAGGCGCAATTTACCAAATTGCCCTTGTGGTCTACAACGAGCGACAGGGATAGAGGGGCAGGTATGTGTTAGTGCACTGCGCAATTTCCTGCATATTTCTTCTGTCATTCTGCACTGCGCACTGGCACTAAACACACTGTAACTTCCTCTATGAAGCTCCAAATCTCGAATCGTAAAATTCTCCCGAAACTAGACTTCAAGAGCTTTCCAACCATATATGGCACATCATCTGATTCTTCATGAGCAGGTATAGTTTTGGCGTTAAAGACCCATCTTTGCTTCAATTTCCTGCATAATACAAATAACTTTGTGAAGCAACATATACGGACGAAATCGTCTATACTAATTATGAAAACTAAGCAAATAAGTTGCTCTTAGTGTTCAGAGTGCACTTTCATGCACTCATCAACAGGCGCTTGTTCTTGTGTTGTGGCTAGGGGTCTTGAGATGTGTAACCGTTCAGACTTGTGTGTTCTTGGTGATGATTGACGAGTGTATGAAACTGCACTCTGAACATGACTAAGAGCAACTTATTTGCTGAGTTTTTATGATTAATATAGATGATTTCGTCTGTATATGTTGCTTCACAAAGTTATTTATATTATGCAGGAAATTGAAGCAAAGATGGGTCTTTAACGCCAACACTGTACCTTTTTGGAATGAACCAGATGATGTGCTATACATAGTTGGAAAGCTCTGGGAGTCTAGTTTCCGGTAGTTTTTACGGTTCATGATTTGGAGTTTCCTAGAAGAAGTTACGACATTTTTTGTACCAGTGCGCAATGCTGAGAAGAAGTGTTAATTTTTGGTGAATTCACCATTTTGGATCAATCCAATTTCACAGAGGATCGATCCAACCCTGACAGAATGCACACTTTCAGATGACCCGTGAAAGGATCGATCCTCTTTTCGCTCGAGAAGATTGAGAAAATCACTGATGAGAAGGATCGATCATTTCTCTTTCAAAGGATCCATATTACTCTATCAAAGGATCGATCCTTTGCCTTACAAAGATCGATCTTACTCGGGCGACCCAGGTTACGGAGAAATAGAGAAGAAATAGTTCGATCCTTGGCCTTCAGAGGATCGATCCTTTGTCGGGTGGATTTGAATACGAGCCATCGGATTTAATCCAAAGGCTGAAATAAAAGTTAGGGTTTCATGTTCATATATAAGGGGGGCTTCTTGGATGTTTTAAGAGGACTTTTTCTACCCTTTTCTGAAGGAGAAAGATGGAGAAATCTCCATCCATGGCCGAGTAATCCGCGGGCATGGCGGACGGATGACCTAGCGAGGATTAGGGTTTATTCTCCAACAATGGTTCATGTTTTAATCTTTATTGTTAAACTCTTTCCTATGTATTGAATCTTCAAAGATTGTTTTCAGATTATAGATTCCTATGTGGATGATTAATATGATGAATATAGTCATGCTTCTTTCATGATCTTATAATCCCATAGTTTTATCTATTGTTTACCTACTTTATCTCGTGAAATCTTTGCTATGCATTGCCGGTTGTGAGAGTTTGTATTGTGTATTCCTAGAGATCTAGTAAGATAGAGTTAGGGCTTTGTCCCGATGAACTTTTGCTATACGTTGCCTGCAGTGACAGCCGGTATCATATATTCTTATGTTTGGGTTGGATGAAGTTAAAACTATAATATGGAAGAATCAATCGTAGGAGGAGACATTTATATATTTTGTTAGATTCATAATTCCATATCTTTCGGTTAAGGTGATTGGGATGTGAATCCTTTAACTGAGTATTAAATGAACCGTTGGTAGAAGAAGAACATAAGTCCGAGTGAAGTGATTCCCGACGTCTAGCCACCTTAACACACTGATATCTTTAGTTAATCTTACTTTATAATTAAATCCTTTGATCTAATTCAGTTAATTCTTAAGTTCTCGTTTGTCTTCAATTCATTGTTATTTACGTTTTGAAAATTTTCTGCTTGTCTCTCTGTGGGTTCGACCTCTCTTATGTTATGCTACACTGCACCGCTGTGTTGTGACACATTTGAGCGATATCAATGATGTGTTAGGCTACATTCTTCTCTCGGTGCGAGACTTGCGTGATAGTATGCTCGGCTGCGGAAAGCCTTGAATAGTAGATCGTAGTTCACTTCGTTAGGGCTAGACCAGTTGTGGTGGCCGACCGAAGAGAATGAGGTAGTGGCACATGCAACACCGATGGTTAAACACCTAGTTGTTTGCCATAAGTTATAGTTTGTTGAACGTGTAGTCAGACCCTAAGTTGGATGTGAGCGTGTAGGACTGTGTGAGTGTCGGTCTTCTACTTGGGGTGCCAGTCACTAGTACACTACCTTTGGGACTACCTGTTGGTTCACGAGGCGTTGGGTGCTAGTTCGCGTGTTTATGGGAGTCTGAGGTAGTGGTACGGGGCCGGACTGATAGTGTGACCACATGCCAGTCTAGCCAAACTACCATGTTGATTGTGATAATAACTTGCATCAGATGTTTCCACTGTGGAGTTGAACAGAGGGGACACCTGTCGGGATTGGGACCAGAGAATGATTGGTGTCTCGGGGATGCGAGCTTAAGCTTGGTGATTTTCATTTTTCGTGCTCGAGTCGAATTTCGGAGATGAAATTCCCCTAAGGGGGGGAGGTTGTAAGAGCCTATTTTCATATAAGGACATTTTTGTAAGATTTAGAGTGCCTTTCGTGTAATTTCAGGTTTTGCGGGGGGGTTTTGTGCAAAAACCACCCGTACCCTTCTAGAGAAATCGAGTCTCTTCTCCTTCTCTTCTTTTTGGCTGCCAACCCGAGAGAGAGAGAGAGGGAGAGAGAGGGGGAGAGAGAGAGAGAGAGAGAGAGAGATGGAGAGGAAGCAAGGGAGATCATCTGTGAGTACCTGTCCCCCTACTCCTGGATCAACCGCTTGGGTCGGGCCCGTGACTCGTTGTAGACCGCAAGGGCAATTTGGTAATTTTTTCTTGTCGGTTTGTTTCACACTCCCGTGGTGCACATACAGCTCCTATATTTGATTTATGTGTTTGCTAGAACCCTAGGTGCGCTTAGGATCGAAAGATCCAAGTTCGGACGCGCAGAAGCTTGTTTTTGGGGCAGTTGACGGCCCGTGTGTGATCGGTCGCTCCTGGGAGCGCCCGATCAGACCTATGTTAGTGGTCGGCGCGGCCAACGTGTCCTGATAAGGACACAAACCGACTTAACCGATCGATCGGACTCGAGCCTATAAATAGCCCGCGACCTCCCCTGTTTTTTCCGGTTTGCTTCCCATCTCCTTCTTCCCCTCTGTTCTCCCTCCTCCGGCCATCTTTTTTTGTGCTTGAAGGCTCGTTGGATTCATGACAGCGAGAGAAAGATCCCTGTCTTGGTTTGAATCCAGTTTGGTGGTCGAACCGCGGCGAATCAGCCGAGGATTGCGTTTCTGGTAGGTTTCTACCTACGTGGGTTAATAGGGGGTTTTCTCTTGATCTAGCCAGTAGATCTAGGTGTTCTTGGTGTTGTTGGATGCCTCTTCTTAGCTTAGTTTCTGTTGTAAGTGTCATAAGATTTGATTGCGTGTTTAGTAGGATTTTAACTTGTTTAAACTCGGATTTTTTTGATTTCTCTGTTCTTGAAGAACAGCCGGTTTACTGTGTGTTTTCCGATGTGTATGTGCATTATTTGGACTTATGATGAACATGAGAGTTTTAGATCATTGAATCTAATCTCGGACCCAGCCAGTTTCATTATTTTTTGATTTTTCTATGATTTGTTATGATTTTCCTTCTGATGGGCTGTGTTGCAGCAATTAAAGGTAATTAGTGAGATTAGTGGTTTTAGTGTTTTCCGGGTAATCTAGCCGTCGGATATTCCCCGGTTTTGGATATGTTGATCCCAACATGTTTATCTGTGGGTGTCTAAGTTGGATCTCGAATCCGAAGTCGTTTGAACATCGGATCGACGAGGCCACTTAGCACCTAATTAGAGGATCTTAGTCTTTTAATAATATTATATGTTCTGAACATATAATATAATATTATATATTCATCTGAGTTTTCTGGGTTGCTTCCCGTTGTAGGAGTCCATGGTTGATGGTCGCGGTACCGTCGTAATGCCGGGACCCGCTGCAGATTGGCTGGCAACGGTTGGTAGTACCGCTGCGACGATCCAGTTAGACTTGTGTGTTGCTTTTATCATACTGATGTATGCCTACCTCTTGCCTGGGTATGATCATAGCATGCATTCTGTTGTGCACTAGATGCATATGGTTAGGGTGTGGGTGATGTGTCGATCACCGATCCGAGGCTTTCGGGTGGCTCGAATTTAGCGGTAGGACCGTGGCAGGTAGCAAGGTCCAGGTTGGATTGTAGTATTCAGTTAATATCGATGATAGGCTTAGATGACTTGAATACATGTTGATCGATGATTTAGAGGTCGTGTCGATGTCCAGTCAGGTTCTTAGGTGTAGCCGGTGTCCGGTTATAACGACTCTTGACCAAAGGGTGTGCCTACTCAGCGGTGCCATTTCATGCCAGCAGTGTCGGTTTCCTTCTTGTGAGTCAGTAGTGTTGTTTTCCTGCTTACTGAGTGTGACCCATCATGTGACCAGTTCTTCTGGAAGATCATGATCGTGGACCTCAGTTCATCATAGTTTTAATCTTTATTGTTAAACTCTTTTCTATGTATTGAATCTTCAAAGATTATTTTAAGATTATAGATTTCTATGTGGATGATTAATATGATGAATCCAGTCATGCTTCTTTCATGATCTTATAATCCCATAGTTTTATCTATTGTTTACCTACTTTATCTCGTGAAATCTTTGAAATGCATTGCCGATTGTGAGAGTTGGTATTGTGTATTCTTAAAGATCCGGTTAGATAGAGTTAGGGCTTTGTCCCGATGAACTTTTGCTGCGTGTTGCCTGTAGTGACAGCCGGTATCGTGTATTCTTATGTTTGGGTTGGATGAAGTTAGAATTATAATAAGGAAGAATCAATCGTAGGAAGAGACATTTATATATTTTGTTAGGTTTATAGTTTCATATCTTCCGGTTCAGGTGATTGGGATGTGAATCCCTTAACTGAGTATTGAATGAACCGTTGGTAGAAGAAGAACCTAAGTCCAAGTGAAGTGATTCTCGATGCCTAGCCTTGACCAAATCCTAATTTTCTTTGTTACCTTTATTTTACCGTTACATCTCCGATCTATTTTCTTAACTTTTACGCTCTTGATTGTTTTCGATACATTGTTATCTGTGTTTCTGGATCTTTCCTGCTTGTCTCTCCGTGGGTTCGACCTCTCTTATGTTTTACTGAACCGCGACCGTTGTGCGTGACACATTTGAGCGACATCAACTTGTTTCTTGGTTCTCCAAGAAGCAAAATTCAGTTGCTTTATCCACCACCGAAGCGGAATACATTGCGGGGAGTAGTTGTTGTGCAAAATTACTTTGCATGAAAATGCAATTGGTAGATTATAATATACATGTAGGCAAAATGCCCATTAGATGTGACAACACTAGTGTCATAAGCTTATCTAAAAATCCCATCCTACATTCTAGGACAAAGCACATAGAAATTCGACACCATTTCCTTCGTGATCACACATAAAAAGGAGATATAACACTTGAATTTGTTAGCACCGAGCATCAAATTGCGGATATTCTAACCAAACCCTTGAGTGAAGACAGATTTCTATATCTACTAAGGGAGCTTGGGATGTCCAAAATAAAGGAGCTAAAAAGAAAAGGTATGGTCACCTCTTTATCTGTTTTTCATACCATATCCAACTTGAATGCTAAATTTTGGTAAATTAAGTGAATATCATGATTGATGAGAGTTTTTAGCTCATATTATTTAGTTACATGTGTATGCAAAGTTTTGTGATGTTTTGATTTAAAAATAATTTTAAATTGAATTTCAAAACTCACTTTCTGGAACTGACGGTCGATCCAGACTTCCTGACGGTCGACCGTGCGTACATTCGCACTCGACGGTCGACCGCCAACTCTTTGGATCGACCGTGTGCTTTCACTTTTAGACCTATTGTGTGCCAGAGTCGACCGCCAACTTCCTCGGATCGACCTTGCGACTTAAATACTACACATATTGCTCGCGACGGTCGACCGTAGCTATATCTATGGAAATGAATTCAAAATTACCGTAGAATGGTTGAATGAGTTACTAGATGCACCAAATCAAGGAGAGTGCATTTACTTTACTTCCTATGAGGACCTCAACCGAATTGATAAGGATAAAAAAGGGAGAAAGGCAATCCTTAAGGCTCTCCTAGTTGAGAAAAATCCTATAGAATTAAATAGCCTAAACCAACATTTTAGGGAGCTTGCCCACTTTCTAGGAACAAATCTTTTTCCTAAGCTTGGCCACCATGATCACTTGAAACCCATCCATGCCTATGTTCTTTGTTGCATGGTTAGGAAGAAGCCTCTAAACCTAGGTTATCTCCTTATCAAGGAGATGCTTAACGTTAATGCTAGGCAATCACTTCCTTTTGGGGGACTTCTAACAAGAATTTTCCAAGCCCTTGCCCTTAACCTAGCTGTTGATGAACGAAAACCCCTTTCTCAACCCTTGAACAAATCTACCTATAAAAGGATGAAGGCAACCAAACGAGCCTTAGGCCTCGGTTTTCCTGATATCAGTGGTGATGAAGAAGACGAGCATCAAGAAGAGCATGATGAGGAAAATCAAGGGGGAGAAGAAGATGGGCCCAGATTTCAAGGTGAATTGTGAGGACCCATATACAAATTGGGGATCTATATGCAAATACCACTATTGGTAGGGAGTTTTTAGCAAAGCGGCTATCTAACAATATATAACCCTAATGACCCTAAACCGTTATCACACCTTAAACCTATCCTCGCTACGTTCTTCTCCAGCCGCCGCCCGCGAAGAGGAGAGGGGAGCTTGACGCCGCCGTGATCGTGGTCGCCGGCGGGGAAACACTTTGCCATCGGAAGGTTAGCAACTGTCTTCCCTCTACTCCTTTTTTTCCTGACCGTGCCCCATTCCTCACCGCGTTCTCCTTCGACGGGTTTCCTTTGATCGGTTTGTTTGGATTGTTTGATCTTGAGTAGATTGGATGGAATTTTCTTGAGCTCCTTGTTTCCTTCTTGTTTTGTTTTGGGATTAATGCAAGCATGGTATGGATATTTGGATGTTGGGTTTTGGTTTAGATCGGGTTGCTGCGAGATGTTGGGTTTCCTTTTAAATTTGAGCATTCTCTTTTATTTCTTGATTGGAATCTCTTCTACAGCCCTTGACATGCATATACGTGACTTATTATAGGGTTTCTTCAAGATGTCGTCGAAGAAAAGCTCGTCGAGAATGGGCTTGCTGTTGCTGCCCTGTTTTTCATGAGAAAAGAGATGAGATTAGGCTGAAATTGATCATTCAAATCCTTGATTTATTGTCAGTTCTCTATCTGGGATCTAGAAATAGGATGGTATGAATCTTTAGTTGGCTTTTATTTGATCAAAATCTATCTGGTTTTGCTTCAGAAGTGAGTTTAAGGGCTGCCGCCCTGTTTTTGTTCGGATGAACAGTGTAATCTGATTAGCAAAGTTGCTACGTGTTTTTATCATTACATCCTGAGAAATTCTGAGTCTTCTTTAATGTTGATTGTAGAGGATGATTCGTAGTATCTAGAACTAGATTTTATTTCAGAATTCCTATCTGGATTGACCTTAGTTAAATTGCTTGAACATGGCTAATCAGATATATGTAGAGGTCTGCTACCCTGTGTTAATAGCAACACTCCAGATACCATTTTTTATGTTGGGTTTGTTGGTTTTCAGTTGGGTTAGTAATTGCTACTAAGAATTAGTAGATTTTTTTTGCTAATGCGAAGGTTGCATTTCTTCACCAGCTGGAGAGGGGCTGAGTGGATGTAGTTTGCTTGGATTCGGTGGATTTGGGAGTTGCTCTGTTTTCTCGGCTGTTTGAGGTAGGTGGACAATTTAAATACGTGCATGAAACTGACTATATAACTACCCTAAATCATGGATGATGTGTAGATGAATATATCTCATGTCTTGCTCATGATAGTAATCCTATGTTGGTTATATATCAATTATATTTATAGGGTGACAACACAAGTTATTTGTTTAAATTGTAATCACTATATGGTCAATGCATGGATGGAAGTTTATGGCGGACCAGGATGTTGCAAGAGGTGATTTGTTTTGTATGTTAACAGTTTATTGATATTGAGGTGGGCCACCCGGATGCATGAATTGCGTTGATTGTATTGTGCAATGAATTTTGTATTCTTGGATGTACTTTGTGAAGTGTATAAATAATTGTGGTGATGCTGGTTATAATAGATGCTTTGTATGGTGCACGTGGTATGTGGTTTGGCTTGAGTTCTTCCAGTGTATTAATTGATATGGGCATTGACTGCTATGTTGGTACGCTTGCGATGATGGTTACTAGAAATGTTGCATGTGTATTAACATTCTGTTATGTTCATATTATATCTTATATGTGAAGGCATTGCATGAATAGGCCGAGGGTCAGGTCTAGGAACTTGCGATCGAGGCTACGGGTGGACGTGCTCCCCGTGATAGATCGGGGTTTTAGTAGAATGATTATGAAATCTAAATTGGATAAGATGAATTAAATTGTTATCGATCGAGGATTGATTGATCCTCTGGAACCTTAGTCTTAGTGGCTATTGGGAGGTAGCCTAATGTCTGCTGGTCGACGCCAGTCTAGCTGTGCCCACAGTTGGCAGGGTAATGTCCCGGACTGTGGTGGAGAGCGAGATGTGCCCATGGTTGGCAGGGTAGTCGCCCGAACCATGGTGGAGAGCGATGGGTCGATTGCAAGCTTGGGCTTAGGTTGTGACTTCCCTTGAGCTAAGACTTCGGCGCCAGATTACATTACTTATTTAGGTTGGTTATTAGTTAGTTTCTTGTGTGGCGTTAGTTAGTCGCCTACTGGGCTTTTTGCTCACCCTTACTTTTGCAGGTTCATCAGGTGATGACGCCCGAGCTTGAGGTCATTGGAGGATTCATCATGGATTTCAATTTATTTTTTTTCCATTTAATTCATTTGAAGATTGTATTGATGTTGGGATTATTAAGATTAATTAATAATTTGATTCATGTATTCGGAATCAGGATATTGTAATTAATCTTTTGGAGTATGTATTGGATTACTAGAATTCATGTTATTGATCCTGACAGTTTGGAATAATGTAGTGCATCATAGCTTGATTATCTGTCAGGATGAATGTAGTGAATTTATTATGGTTTAGATTGTGATGTTTGAGAGCAGGTTGATTTTGTTGTGTTAATGTAGAACAGGTTTTCCTCTCGTCTCATGGTTGAGGTGGGTA
This sequence comes from Narthecium ossifragum, assembly GCA_963920575.1. Classification (NCBI taxonomy): domain Eukaryota; kingdom Viridiplantae; phylum Streptophyta; class Magnoliopsida; order Dioscoreales; family Nartheciaceae; genus Narthecium; species Narthecium ossifragum. The sequence goes on from OY986963.1 coordinate 24,013,425, forward strand.
TATCTCGGGGCGGGGCGTGACAAGAATCCTCCAGTAGCCGAGCTCGTAGCAACACGGCACAAAGACTTGATGAGCTTGAAGCAAGATTGGGAAGAATGGAAGTAAATCTGGGAGACATCAAGACTTCCCAAACAAAAATCACTGAAGATCAAGCCAAGATGTCCAAGCAACTTGAAGACATTTTTTCCTACATCAAAACTGAATTCCCACCTTCCACACCTGCAGTTGATTGATCCTAAATCCCCATCTTTCTTACTTCTTTTTGATGATACCAAAGGGGGGAGAAAAAGTGTGATGAATGAATGTTGAACAATAGCCCTACATTTCATATATTTACTCTTGTATTTTGAAAAACCTTGTTTTGAAATGAAAGTCTTGTAAATCCAAAGCTTTTCGAATGATTTTAACTGGAAGTATTGTATGCAAATGTTGGAATCTTTAGAATGAACGGCAAATGTGTTTGGATATTATTATGATGTACTAGTACAATGCTTTAATCTCAATGTTCAATATGAAATCACTTCATGAAAGCTTAAATGTTATTATTGAAAAGAAGTGAACATGCTAAAATCCAAACTATTCTGTCAATATATCTTAAATAGAACTTCTCATATCATTTTAGAGATATATGACTTATGGGCATCTTGATAATTAACTTGAGAACACTTTTCTTGAAAGAAATGGATGCATTGATTAAGGGGGAGTCAAAATATTTTATCATCACATTTAAAAGGATTGTCATCATCAAAAAGAGGGAGATTGTTGATCCTAACCTTGTTTTGATGATGTCAATATACATTAAATGATAAAATATATGTTTAATATTTATTACCCCTTTAATTGGAAATCTTAAATTCAATATTTAAGTCACTTTTGTACTGACGATCGATGCATGGATCGACCGTGGGAATGTGACGGTCGATCCATGGATCGACCAAGTGGTTGCACGTTGGATGCACCATACTTCGCAACATGCATTGTTGGCTCACGGTCGATCGGTGCATCGACCGTGGGAAGCCATTTTCTTGACAGAGCCTGACGGTCGATGCGGCGGTCGACCGTGAAGCATTTTATGAAAAAAAGTGAAGAAACGACGGTCGATCCGAGCATCAACCCTGGGAAGTCATTTTCTTAACAGAGGCTGACGGACGATGTGACGGTCGATGTCACGGTCGACCGTGAGGCGTGACGGACGATGCATGGATCGACCGTCTGTCAAAAAGGCTGAGTTTTTATACATGACGGACGATGCATGGATCGACCGCCAGCAACGCGCAGAGTAAAAAACTAGCCGTTGGAGAGTTGTAGAGAGCCGTTGGAGCTCCTTGTTGAGCTGGTTGAAGCCCAGATATAAGTAGTTCCTTGATGTAAACTTGCCACAACTTTTATCATTATTATTGAGATCATCTGAGCAAGTCTTAGCAAAGTTTTCTACTTATTCTCTTTTGAGCTATAACCTTTGTAAACCTTCTTTAAGTGTGAAGAGGTACTTTGAGAGTTATTCAACAGCAAGTGGTTGTGAGTGTAAGGTCACTAAGCACCAGGAAGCTTGGAGGAAAACCTTGTAAAGGATTTGCAAGTAGTGGAACCTCAAGGGGAGCCTTGAGAGAAATGGACGTAGACCAAGAGTTGGGTCAAACCACTATAAAATCGGTGCCATCTGTCGCGCCCCGACCCGCGAAAGCCCAACCGGGCCGGGCGACGCGAACCGGAACCTAACCAACGCGGAAAAAGAACGACGAGGGTTCCCTCTAACCTATTAGTCTCCCTAGCAATTCACCAAAACACCCTCAATTAAAACAATATAATTAGCAAAACCTCGAACCTCAGATTAAAAACTCAAGTGTTAATATATACAAAACCTCAGAGAGGGGATGATTCAAACTACAACATCACTCCCGTAGGAGACTAACTAACATAAGGGTAAAAGCAGTAAATATCGCCACCTCTCAAAAGCCACCAGGCCCCGCCGCACCGCCGTCCAACTGCCTGGTTGGGGCCACAGAGGAAGAACTGACGCCTGCACCTGCAAAATGCAGCCCGGGTAGGAGTGAGCACTAAGCTCAGTAGGGATCTACACTACGACACACAGAAGGAAGAGGGAAACGTAACAGTGTCGCCCTCAAGTGGAATCTGGGTGTATACAGGGGTCCCATAACCCCACCGCGTGTCCCTGAGGCCCACGATCATGGTCTTCCAGCCGGGCTGGTCACATGTCAGGTCATACTCAGTAGCAGGAAACGACACTGCTAACTCTCAACTGGATACTGAACACTGTTTGGTGGGAAGAGACACCACTGAGTAGGCAAATCCTCTACTCAAGAGTTTTAAGAAGAACCGGACACCGGCTACACCTCAGATCCAACTCGAGGCCGACACGACCTCTACAATCATCAAGAACAAGTGCGCCAGTCATCTAAGCCTATCATCGAATCGACTGGACACCACAATTCAAACCGGGTCCTAACAGCCCAACCCCAGTCCTAGGGCTAAGTTCGAGCTTCCAGCCTCGGGACGGCGACCCAAGGATCACCCACGCCCTAACCAATGCAACTAATGCACACAACAACAATGCATGCTATGACATACACAGATAATAGGAAAGGCATGCAACAGTATGTCAAGCATCATATACGTCTACTGGATCGCTGCAGCGGTACCACCAACCGCTGCCAGCCGATCCGCAGCGGGTCCCGACATTACGACGGTACCGCGACCGTCAACCGCGGACTCCTGCAACGGGAAGCAACCCCGAAAACGATGATGAACAAACCACAATATAATATTATATTCCAAAATATAATATTATATTCAAAAACACCTAAAGCCTCTACTTAGGGGCTAATTGATCCCGTCGATCCAACATCCAAACTACGTCAGATTCAAGATCCAACTTAGCCACTAGTAGGTGTATAAACCAGGATCATGATATCCACAAATCATAATCATCCAACGGTTGGATTAACGGGAAAACGCTAATCAAAATCGTTAATCAAACTAACTTACCCATTAATTGCTGCAACGCAGCCCTCCAGCACACAATTCATAAGCAATCGTACATAAATCAGAAAAATATGAAACAAGATGGAATGGAATTCTAACGAGTAGAGCTACAACTCTTATGTTTATGAAAAGCCAAGATTATGTACTCGTCGGCCGGAAAACTCGCCGCAAGCCGGCTGTTTCTCAAGAACAGCAGAAAACCAGAAATCCGAGACTAATCTTGCATAAAACCTACTCAAATCTCAACTGATTAACATGAAACTTAAATCAGTTATTCTACAAGGTATAAAGAATCCAACAAAGCAAGGATCAACAAGATTCAACGGCTAGATCTCAAGAAAACCCGAAAAAAACACAGTAGGTATAACCCTACCTAGCTACGCTTTCCTCGGCTGATTCCCCGCGATTTGATCACCAACAAGCCTCCAAACCACTTCAAGGATCTTCCTCTCGTTGTCACGAATCCAACGAGCCTTAGAACGCCGAAAAAGATGGCCGGAGGAGGGAGAACGGAGGAGATGAAGCTCGCCGGCGGTAAAGGGAAGAAAACAGAGCACCGCGGGAAAGAGAGAAGGAAGGAAGAAGAAGAGAAGGGAAGGGAAGGAAAGAAAAGGAAGGAAAAGCTTGGGGAAAGCCGGGAAAACGGGGGGAAAAGCTGGGAGAGGGGAGGGGAAGTCTTCCCTCTCTGACAGGGGAGAGCGACGGCCGACGGCCGTCCTCGCGAAAGAGAAAGAAAGCACCGACTCGAGCATGATCGATCTCCAAGGCATGTGAGATCGATCTCCTTTGCAATCCAAATCGATCTCCTTGAAATCCAGATCGATCTCCTTTGCAATCCAGATCGATCTCCCTAGCCATCCAGATCAATCTCCTTTGCTCAGAAAGGCAAACTTGGGCTAAAACACAAGCCCAAGCTCAGATCTTCCGATCTCGGGTTCACCTAGCCATTCTAAACAAACACTAACACAGACAAGGCCAGTGTGTGCACACGCGGGTGTGAAACAAACCAACAAGGCGCAATTTACCAAATTGCTCTTGCGGTCTACAACGAGCCACAGGGGTAGAGGGGCAGGTCCTCGCACCATCTCTCTAACCTTCATTGCCATTATTCTTGCATGCTATCTTGCTTTAGTTTTCATTTCATCTACAAGCATTTAAGGTGTTAGCTCTCTCCTACATAATTTTTCCATTAATCTAGTTTTTTGAAAAGAGTCCAATTCACCCCCCTCTTGGACCTTCAGGTGGTAATGCCCCGGCTTGGACTTGGGGGGCCATGGGAGTGCTGCGACGGTGGTCGGGGCGGAGTTAATGGCTATTAAGGGGGGGCTTGAAGAAGCTAAACGGCGCGGTCTTAGCGGACTTGTAGTGGAGTCTGACTCCCTCCTTGCTATTGGTTTCATCAATGGAAGACTGGATTGGCCACGAGAATTGGAAGACACTTTGCGTTCGATCTGGTGGGTGTCGCGTGCTTCATCCACATCCCCCGTGAGCTAAACTCTTTGGCTCATGAGGTGGCAGGGTGGGCTCGATGGACTGCTGACATCTAAGTTCTGCTCTGTTTTACTTCCCTTTTTTGAATTTTTTTTTCCTTTTCCTCTTCATTTTATTCCTGCTTTGTAACCCAGCTCTCTGGCTTATCTAAGAAAAAAAAAACTTAAGCTGGAAGGCCTTTGAGAGACTCTGCATTCGTTCGTAACAAACCTTGCGAAGGAGAAAAAAAGACTAAATAAGAAAGGTCCAGTAGCGAAACTAGTTGATGCAGTACCAAGTCCAGACCTGATCGAGTCCGATCCAGAGCAGCTCCCGAGGTGATCGGGACGCGTTCGGACCCCATCCGTCCAACTCAGATCTCCGGGCGACCCCGACCGATGGATGGGCATAACTTTCGCCCACGACGTCCGATCGGGGCGTGTGACCAGTCAAAACGACCGCCTTGATGAACCCGTCAAGAATCAGCGGAGATCAAAGATCTCTCCATGACCTTGACCTCCGAATCTCCAAATTCCTTTTTGTTTGGCTTAAAATTCAGTTTTTATGAAAAACTTTCCTTTTTATGCAGTTTGTTCGAGTCCTTTTTATTTTTCAAAAATTTCCTATTTCTAGTAGGTTTTCTCCTATTTGAATTCCGGGTTTAGTACTTGAATTAGGATAATGATGTTTGAGTTCATGTTTGAGTTGGTCTGGTCTTTCCTTTAACCTATAAAAGGAGACCTTAGGGTTTGTAAAGGCAGTTTTTTGATGATTAATGAAAGTTAGGGTTTTGGTTTCTCCCCTTGAGAAATTTGGTTGTCTCTCCCATAAAGAGGTCTGGTTGTCTCTACCATAGAGAGGTCCACGTTACTACCCCTGCGCCACTAGTATACATAGATATTTTATTCACAAACAGCTGGTCATACATATACACAGCAATTTTGCTAGAGGCCAGGGCCTTACAAGGGTCTTGCAAGGGCCTGGCCAGGTGTCATCAGCTAAATAAGCCACATTGAACTTTCTACTATCATGTTGCATTTGCCTTTTTCCCCACTATCTCTTCTTCCCCCCAAACGTGAGAAGCCAAAAATTTGCGGCCTGTTTCAAAATTCCTCCCCGACCTCTCTCATTCTCTCATTCTCTCCCTCTCTCTTCCCACCGCCCCCCTCCCCCGACCTCTCGTCCCTCTCCAACCAACGGCGGCGCCGGCTCTATTTCTTGGATTTGAAACTCAAATCCAACCTTCTTCGTCGGAGATCTCTTCTTCGTCCCACATTCTTCATACCGGAGCGGCAACGGGGCTTCATTTGTTTTTTTGAGAGCGTGATAGGGCTACCGGCATCTACTTCTTCAATCGTACAAACAAAGGTATGGTGTTTACAACTTTATTTCTTTACAATCGTCCTAGATTATTATAGGTTAGGGTTTGAAAACCACTGATTAAGCAGCCAGTAGCCACTGTTTACCTCTCCGTTAATGGCCGGTTAGGGTTTCAAAACACCATCGTTCTTGATGTGCATAGTGGGTATTGGTTTTTGGCTTCAAAGCCATTTATTCGCGGCTTCATTCCTTCAGTACAAATGTATATTCATGTGGATAGTGGATAGTGATTTTTGGCTTGAATGCCATTTGTTCGTTGCTTCATTCCTTCAGTACAAATGCATATTCATGTGGATAGTGGATAGCGGCTTTTGGCTTGAATGCCATTTGTTCATGGCTTCATTCCTTCAGTAAAAATGCATATTCATGTGGATAGTGGATAGTGAATATTCGTTTTTGGCTTGAATGCCATTTGTTTGTGGCTTCAGTCATTAATTAAACTTGCATAGTGGATAATGGATAGTGGTTTTAGGCTTGAATGCCATTTGTTCGTTGCTTCATTATTTCAGTACAAATGCATATTCATGTGGATAGTGGATAGTGGCTTTTGGCTTGAATGCCATTTGTTCGTGGCTTCATTCCTTCAGTAAAAATGCATATTCATGTGGATAGTGGATAGTGAATATTCGTTTTTGGCTTGAATGCCATTTGTTTGTGGCTTCAGTCATTAATTAAACTTGCATAGTGGATAGTGGATAGTGGATAGTGGCTTTTGGCTTGAATGCCATTTGTTCGTGGCTTCATTCCTTCAGTAAAAATACATATTCATGTGAATAGTGGATAGTGGATAGTGGTTTTTGGCTTGAATGCCATTTGTTCATGGCTTCATTCCTTCAGTACACATGCATATTGATGTGAATAGTGTTTTTGGGCTTCAAAGCCATTTGTTCATGGCTTCATTCCTTCAGTACACATGCATATTGATATGGATAGTGGATAGTGAATATTGGTTTTTGGCTTGAATTGTTCTTGGCTTCATTCATTCAGTACAAATGCATATTGATGTGGATAGTGAATATTAGCTTAATTTGGCTTGAATGCCATTTGTTCATGGCTTCATTCCTTTAGTACACATGCATATTGATGTGGATAGTGGATAGTGAATATTGGTTTTTGGCTTGAATGTCATTTGTTCTTGGCTTCATTCATTCAGTAGAAATGCATATTGATGTGGATAGTGGATAGTGGATAGTGGATATTGAATAGTGAATAGTGGTTTTTGGCTTGAAAGTCATTTGTTCTTGGTTTTTTTGCAGGATGGAGAAACAAGCACAATATAGGTCCACTATCATAACAATTGTAAATATTATGAATTCAATAAAGCTCAACTTCAAGGAGCAACATTGGCAAGTCTTACATAGGACCCCATTCTTCATGTTGATAGAAGCAGTTCATGATGGAAGGGTCACACACGCAAATGCTACAAAGCATGATGAAGATGTAGAGGAATTAATTAGACATTACAATGAAGACACAAAAACATTTAAAATTGGAGGTGGATTGTTGTTTGCGGAAGACAGATGTTAAATATATTTTTGGAGTAGACGACGACAAAAAGCCTATTAAAGTCAGCAAAGGACCGCAAAGGAAACCATCGAAGTTCATGGATAGACATTTCAAGGGCATGTCTAAGATTACAATGAAGATGATGAAAGATAAGATTATCAATCTTCTTTGGCGAGACAAATAGAGACATATACGATAGCATCAGACTATTGGTTCTCATCCTTCTTGGATCGCTTTTTTTCCCGACTTCGGGGCAGACATTAGCGTGGGGATTTGTAGAGTATGTTGAAGACCTACACAGGATGAAGAGATATGATTGGTGTCAATTGATTATAGACAATCTCATGACTTCATTGAGGGGAAAACGTGAGCAGCCGAGAAGGGTGACGGGATGTGTCGCTCTATTGCCAGTATGAATATATCTCATATAATTTTAAATACTCATGTATAATTATAGATAAATAGCTTCTAAATGTTGACAACTTCTTCACCATTTTTACAGTACTGGTTTTTAGAGCACACAACAGTGCTTGAGCCTGTGAAGAGGAAAGAACACCATGTTCCACGATGTCTCAAGTGGAACATATACAATGGTGGCTGCAGCATCCTCCCCTCCGATATCACTGTCATACCTAGTAGAAAGGTGAGCAGAAATATGCATTGTTGTTCACTATGCGCTCTCCACGCTTCAAATTCAACTCATTATGCTAATCGTTACAATTTTAACAATAATTTTCACAGGTCAAGCCAGGAGAATTACAGATGACTTTAAATGAGATAAGAATTTTTGGGACCTTTCCTAAGGATAGTGAGGATGAAGAAGAAGAGGATGAAGAGGAGGAAGAGGAGAACAGGGAGGAGGAAGGTGGAGGAGGTGATGATGAAAAGGGAACTGAAGACAATGAAGAGGATGATGAAGATGAGGGAAATGATAGTGAAGAAGAAGAAACAAATGAAAATGAAAGGCCTAAGGAAGCTGATAATGAAGAAGGGTATGTCTCTACTACAAACTCATCATATGACGAACAAACCTTCTTTAATGAAAATGCCAGTGTTGAAGAGACAGAAGCACATGTTCATGAAGAAATAGAAATACAAGTAAGTGTCACTTTAAACTCCACTATCCACTATCTGTGAATATTCACTATCCACTATCCGTGAATATTCACTATCCACTATCCACTATCCGTGAATATTCACTATCCATTATCCTCTTTGTAAGAAAATTGTCCATGCTTACTAATAGTAAAACAACAATATAAATGTAGGTTGCCAGCTTGCATGCTGATGATTTTTAGCCAAAAGACCAGCCGCAAAAACAACCTCAAAATGCAACAGTCGATGATTTGGAAGGCAAAATTGAAAGCCTAGAAAAGGACCTTGCTGCTACAATTGCTGAGGTACATTCTCTAAAGCAGAGAAATGAAGAGCTTGTTACTAGGAATGCCAATCTCCGCAATGTGGTTGAGGACCTTGAAATGGCAAATGCTGAGAAAGAGTCTCTGAAGACAAGACTTGATGAGCTAGAGGGTGGCATGGTTAGGCTGAGGAATGAGATGGAGAATGTGAGTGCTGAAAGAGATGCATTGGTGTTGGCGAATGATGAGTTGAAAGATGAGGTCAAGATTGCAAATGACATAGCTGACGCACATAAAATGTATCCTATGTCGGCATCGCCAATCACATCCGATGGTGCAAATCTTGTCAAAGAAATTGAATATTTGAAAAAGGCTCTCGAAGATAAAGAGACAGAGATGAAAAGTTTGAGAATCAAATCAAACTCTGTAAGTGAGCTCAACTACCAAAAGACACGCCAGTGTAATGAGCTAGAGAGCATCAATAAAGAGATGAAGGCTGAAGTGGATAAATTGTCTGCAAAGGTCATGGAACAAGAAACAGAGATCCATGATTTACGCGAGAAGATGGATATTTTTGTAATAGCTCAAGAAGAAATCCTTGCAGAAACTGCTGAACATGAAGAAGAGAAAGCAGCAGATAGGGAAGTGGAAGAAGTTGCCAGCATCGCCAAAGAACCCGCACAAACTTCAATGGTGCGGAATATAAAGGGCAAGAAGAGGAAGAACACAAGAGAAGAACATTACCAATACAGCCCACCACAAAAAGCCAGAAAGGAAGAAAAGAAACAACAAAAGTTCAAACTGTATGAGAGAAAGGACAAATATACTTGCGGAAAATATCTGAGTGATGAGGCCTATGACAAACTCAAATCTTTGTTGGCGGAGTTTGGCAAAGAGTAATCATTCACGCTTGCTTATGAAGCTTGTTTTCTTTTCTTATTCACATCATATGCTAATTGAGCTTTCACTGACAACTATCTAAATCTTATATTGCAGTGCAATAGTATGGGTTGATAAAGATGATGAAAACAATGTGCTTGCTATTGAAAACATCATTGACATGCTCCAAAATGTGAATGTCTCAGGACAAGTAAGTGTGATGAACATATTAAGTTGAATGTGTTCAATAGCTATATAGTGGATAGTGAATATTCATGTCTAGTGGATAGTGACTTTTGAACTACATTCAACATGCTTGAGATTTCTTACTCCAATATGCTTGATGTCATTGATATAGAAATTGGAAAGTAATTTTTCAACTTCAATATGCCATTTGATTGAAATTTCTTTCATGAATCGCGGTATGTTATTGATATACAAAATGGATAGTGAATTTTGGACTAAATGGCTAGCTATTGAAAACATCATTGACATGCTCCAAAATGTGTATGTCTCAGGGCAAGTAAGTGTGGTGAACATCTTAAGTTGAATGTCCTTAACATTTGGATAGTGGATAGTGAATATTCATGGACACTGGATAGTGAATATTCATGGACAGTGGATAGTGAATATTCGTGGATAGTGAATAGTGACTTTTGAACTACATTGAACTTACTTGAGATTTCTTACTCTAATATGCTTGATGTCATTGATATAGAAACTGGAAAGAATTTCTAACTTAAATATGCCATTTGCTTGAAATTACATTCATGAATCGCGATATGTTATTGATATACAATATGAAAAATGAATTTTGGACCAAATGGCATGTGTTTGTGGTTTCTTTTATAAATTGCAGCTGGGAGGTGAATTTTGGATGCTAACTGCACTATTGTTTACGCAGGTCATAGATGCATATGTGAAGGTCCTAACTACAGACATTCATTATGATAACAAGAGTTGCTTCATTGATAGCGGTTGCTGGGTATGTTGGATTTATCTTTTGGGCTTACACATTAACAACATATCTAATAAATTGATCAATTGTAATTCTTTTCCTCATATGTGCATTTGCAGGGCTGGATATTAGTAGACAAAATCAAGAGTTATGAAAGGCTTGTGTGCAAGAAATATCACGAAGCACCTCTCGAGGGGAAAAAACTTGTGTTGTTCCCAATGTGTTCAATAGGTTTTAAGAAGGATATTAAAGGAATTCCTCAAACTCCTTTCCACTGGACACTCCTAGTATATGAAGCTGACAAAAATAAATGGAGCTTTTATAACTCTATGAAGCCAGGGAAAGGACGAAAGGACGCATTCTTTGATGATGCAAAAAACCTGGTAAGGCTAAATGATCGGTAGATAAGTTCAATAAATCAGTTTTACAACTGATTGCAGATCCACATAAACAAAAATCTTTTTGCAATGTAGAAGGAAAAAATTGAAAGGGAATCAAGACCGGAGGTTATGGGACAGCTTAGCACACAAGATCTATCACAACAAATTGTAAATGTCAGCGGTGTGCCCCAGCAAGGCCCTGATTCGTAAGTAACATTGTTTCATTTTTTGTCCATTATCAGCTGTTTAACATTCAATGCTATTTGAATCTAACTTAAGCTGTCACAAAAACAGGAATGATTGTGCACTCTATGTATGCTACTTCATTAAGGAGCTGGCAATACATCATCAAAATAAGCCAAGACCAATCAGCGAAGAAGATTTCAATAAGTTCAAGGCTGAGATAATTGAAGAGTTTGTATTTCACAAATGAAACAAAGATGTCCACAAATTTTGTAATTGTAATAGAATGAATGTAAATTTGTAGTTACAATGTTAAACACTTGCACAAATGTATATGCACCAGAGTGTACCTTTTTCACATTGAACACTTGCACAAATTTGTAGTTACAATGTTGATGGATAGTGGATAGTGGATAGTGAATATTGATGGATAGTGATTATTTTTCAATAAAGAACATTGATGGATAGTGAATATTGCTTGATGAATATAGCTGGATAGTGAATATTGTGATGGCTAGTCAATATTGATGGATAGTGAATATTGCTTGATAGTGAATATTGATGGATAGTGAATATTGGTGGATAGTGAATATTAATGGCTTGTGAATATTTTTCAATAGTAAATCAATGGATAGTGAATATTGTTTGATAGTGAATATTGATAAATAGTGAAGATTGCTGGATAGTGAATATTGATGGCTAGTAAATATTTTTCAATATTGAATCAATGGATAGTGAATATTGCTTGATAGTGAATATTGATGGATAGTGAATATTTTTCAATAGTGAATATTGATGGATAGTGAATATTGATGGATAGTGAATACTGCTTGATAGTGAATATTGATGGATAGTGAATTTTGGTGGATAGTGAATATTGATTGCTAGTGAATATTTTTCAATAGTGAATCAATGGATAGTGAATATTGCTCGATAGTGAATATTAATGGATAGTGGATAGTGAATATTCACACATACTTGTGAAATGTATCTGCAATAGAGTGTACCTTTTTCACAATGAATCAATACTGGATAGTGGATAGTGAATATTGGATAGTGAATATTCACACATACTTGCGCATATAAAAAACCAGGCAACAAAGTCATTCAAAACCTGACCAATTACAAGGAATGATATCTTGTATCATCCAATTCATCCCAAAATACAATGAATTCCAAATATGAATACTAATGAAGAAACAAAGTCATTCAAAATTTGACTAATCGCAAAGAATGGTGTCTTGTACCATCCAATTGAAGCCAGAAATACAGAATTTCAAATTAAAAACACTAATCCAATGGTTCTTTACAAGCCGCTGAAACGATGCCTCAAATTGATTTTCAGATGATAAAGGCAGTAGGCATGATGATGACCAGGGAACACCAATAGCATGGCTTTCATGAGTCCGGAGTTCCTATCTGAGATGAACGTGAGAATGCGATCTGGCGAAAGAATGTCTCTCAAACACATGAGGAACCAATACAAATTGTCCACATTATCACAATCAACAACACCATAAACAAGTGGATACAACCCTGCAACATAACAAGTGGATCACTATGTGGATAGTAAAAAAGTAAACAATAACAGCAAACACAATGGAAATGGCTTTGAAGTCAAAAACGAATATCCACTATCCACATAAATATGCATGTGTACTTAAGTAATGAAGCCACAAAATAATGGCATTCAAGCCAAAAATCAATATCCAATATCTACTATCCACTATCCACTATCCCACATCAAACTAATCAAACTCCAATTTTTAAGTTACTCACTCTCATAACATAGCTCCCATTGAGAGCACCCATGGCTGCTACTGCCATATCTCTAGTTTAAATTTTCACAATCCGCATCCTTCATTATTGATACAAAATAAATAACAAATAGTCAATACAGAGACAATAAGCACGCAAAAAGCTTTAAAAAAATGTTTGAAAACAAACCACGACTCTGCTTCAAATCATCTCTCATAATGTACACATATTCAACACGACCGAATGGAGAAAAGATCTGTCACGAAAATATCAGACTCATAAATCATCATGTAGATTAAATTACATAGTCAAAACAATGTGAAATAAACTGCAAAGAACATGCACTTGGCTTAGCAAACTTCATTAAGAAACATGCATGCATGCAAACTTTAGCACAAAAAACCTGCAATGATCCAAATGTCCTGCGATGAATAAAATTCAGGCTCTTCTGTTAGTTAAGAACTTAATAGTACCTCAAACCCGAAATCTTCAAGAAGGGCCAGCATTACCAAATGCTTCTTCATGCCTTTCAAAGTTGATCGGAGCTTCATTTAGGTCGTAGTTCCACAACCCACCATCTCGTACACTCGTTTGGGATGACTACGAATTTCAAATAAAAAATATTCAATCAATGCATATATAACAATGAAATGCCGCATAACACAAAAGCATGAAAGAAATAAAGTAATTCATACCGAAAAGTTTATACTCTCTTGAGTGTAACAAGGATTGAACATCACCAATGTTTCATTTCCACCATTCACATCCACATCCTGATTCTGGAAAAATTAGACTAATTGAAAAAGGATATTAGAATAAGTAAAATGCTTACACAACAAATGCTATACCTGTGAATTTTTTGCCTTTTTTGTTGATTTTTTATTCTTCTTAATAGCTTGCTCCTGCAAAGATATTTTCCTTTTTACCGGCGGCCGTCCTCTTCGGCCACCTCGAGATGGATTGCCCAAGCACCTTAATCCTTCTTGCCTATTTTCATGCAACTCCTCATCAGCATTAGCAGTCGTATGAATGTTGCTCACACACTCCTCTTCATCAACCGAATCCAACCCCTCGACGACTTGTGTCAAACCCTTGATGAAGTATGCAGCTTTTGTATCAGAATGCATGGCCTTCTCGGCCCCGACACGGAATATTTTTTGAAACTTATCATAGCGAATCCATTCGGGTTTTGTTTGCCAATCCACGTATGAAACTCTCACAGTTCTATAACTCCTTACCAAGTTTTTACTCCAATGCCGGAGAATGTATTTTTCAGGCACTTTTTCTATTCTCATGACCTTCCAAACCGATATCATGTGTGTGCAGACCATCCCCTTACTCTCAAACATTCGGCAATTACATTTTGTTTCTCCTGATTCGTTATTAAAATGAACAAATAAATTATAGTGCTTCGCCATTTTTTTCTTACCAACATAGGTGTCATGCTCAATTGTAAACATTGAAATACCATCAACAACTGGCCCTCTTTCTAACATGCATCCAATTTGTTCAGCAAATTCATCTCTTAATTGCTTTAACTTCGCCAATGTGTATGTATTTCGAAATTGATTCTCCCACTTATAAGGTGAGATGACAGGAAGTTGTATATTTGTGCACCGGGCATCCTCCTCCTCTTCCTTTTGCACTTTCTTCCGTAATGCATTGTCATATTGAGACACGAACTCTTTCAATGTCGTATTTGAATGGACGTATCCATCAAAAAACGCATTAATGCTCTCACTCCGTTGAGTTGTTGACATACCTGCCCAAAAGGTGTCTTTTCATAAACGTCAAATATCAAGGGCTCTTAAAAATGGATAGTGAATCAAAAGAATGCATAATTGAGCAAATGCCAATAAAACATTTGTGTAAGAAATGGAAATACAAGTGTCACTTTAAACTCCACTATCCACTATCCGTGAATATTCACTATCCACTATCCGTGAATATTCACTATCCACTATCCATGAATATTCACTATCCACTATCCGCGAATATTCACTATCCACTATCCATGAATATTCACTATCCACTATCCATCAATATTCACTATCCACTATCCATCAATATTCACTATCCACTATCCATCAATATTCTATTATCCTCTTTGTAACATTATGACTGAAGCCACGTGTGTGAGGATTAGTTCCAAAGAAATTCTAAGTGGGAAAATTGATCCAAAACCCTAACATGAAATCAAATAACAAGCTAATTAAAGTTTAGTTTCAGCTCTTTCATAAATTTGAGCTCAAATGAAGTGAAAGAATCAAAAAGAAAAGAAAGGAGCCCTTTGGACATATCTACTGAAAGAAATTTATGGGACACCTATACGAAATTTATGAAAGATTTTAATGCTATCCTATATATAGCTATGCCCCAAAGATGAGTAAATTGAAGGTGAAAAATGCATTAATACTCTCACTCCGTTGAGTAGTTGACATACCTGCCCAAAAGGTGTCTTTAAGAAAGGCCGGTACCCATCGGTCCCTATTCTCGTACAATCCTTGTAACCAACTATTGTCTTGTAAACTGTACTCTTCAATAAAATCGGCCCAACCTTGCTCAAACTCCGATGGAGTCATGGAATCATAAACCAAACTTTTCAACCTCAATTTAATACGCAGATACATGGTGTACCCTCTTAACTTTTCAGGAATCTTCTTCATGATGTGCCAGAAACACCAACGATGCCGCGTAATTGGAAAAATTTGCTCTATTGCATTCTGCATCGCCCGACATTGGTCTGTGATAATTGCGTTGGGGTGGCGGTTAGACATGCACGACAACCAGCTCTTGAACAACCAGACAAACGATTCTGTGTCCTCCTGTGAGACCAAACTACATCCAAATAATATCGACTGTCCGTGATGGTTAACCCCTACGAATGGTGCAAAAGGCATGTCGTACCGATTAACAAGATATGTGGTGTCAAAAGTCACCACATCGCCAAATTCTTTGTAGCACTCTCTACTCCTTGCATCGGCCCAAAAAACATTCCTAAGTCGATTTTCTTCATCGACATCGATGAGATAAAAAAAATCCCCATTATCATTCTGCATTCTCTCAAAATATTGTTGCATTGCCTCGGCATCCCCTTTCTTTAGATCTAGACGCCTGACTTTATCAAGATGGTTTCGTGCATCTTTCTCTATCCATGTCAAATTATCATGCCCCCCTGCCTCAATGATACATGAGGTCACAGTCTTATTCATCCTGATTCCAGCTGCCGCATCCAATTCAATTTTTCTTTTAATATGTGATGGGAGTTCCCGATTGCACCTAAGATATTTGGCTTTTTCAGGGTCCATGTCATGGTTATGGTCGAGGATAATTGAATTGACCAACCACTTCCCGTCAACTTGCACAGAGGCACATAAGCGTGCTTTACAGTCTGTTTTTGTTGTTGGAAGGGGTTTAACGGGATTCGAACCAATATTCTTGTGCTTTCCACTCCTATGGCAACCGTACGTTACATTTTCTATATGCCCCTTTTTCTTGGACCATAGTGTAACAACACAAAAGCCTTTTAATACAGCATATTTCTTGTAATATTGCATAACTTCTTCTTTTGATTCGAACTTTTCCCCAACTTTCGGTTCCAAATCAAGTTCAATCATCCTACAAATAACAAATACACAACAAAAGTTAATGGGGGAGGAAACTAAGACTTGAACTTTTTAAGGGTCTCATGAGAAAAAAATGAACCAACATGAAAAACCGACCATACAAGAAACACAAATAAAACGTCAAAAATATCAAGGACTCTTAAAACTGAAAAGCGAGAATCAAAAGAATGCATAATTGAACAAATGCCAATAAAATCTTATGACCGAAGCCACATGTGTAAGGATTAGCTTCAAAGAATTTCCAAGTGAGAAAATTAGCATGGTCCTTTAAACATTAGACATTCTCATTGATTTGTTTATCACCAAGAATCTGGTTGCAAACATGTATTAGGAAACCTATGTTTTACGTTTTACATGAAATGAACACATAAAGGAATCGGTAATACACAACAAAAATAACCTGAGAAAATGTCACTATACTCCACCACATTCACAACTCCTAGAGCTACAAACAGCCAAAACCAAAAACCCAGATAGTGAAAGCATAGGAAGCTTAAGCAAAGGAACTTTAACATAAGAATAGGAAGTTTAACATACCCTGCGGCGGGGATAGAGTCGACGGCTGCGGCGAGGGGGGAGAGGCGAGGGCTGCGGCGGGGGGGTGGGGGAGACGATGGAGGCGCCGAGGGGGTAACGGCTGCGGCGATGGGAGAGAGGCGAGGGCTGCGGTGGGGGGAGATAGCAGACTGTGGAGGCAAGGGTCGAGGGCCGATGGCTGAGGCGGGAGGAGAATGACCATGGCTATCCATTCTGCCAAAGGAGGAGCACGCGGATGCCGGAGGAGTATGCATGTCTACTTAAGGAATGAAGTCACAAAATAATGGCATTCAAGCCAAAAACCACTATCCACTATCCACATAAATATGCAAGTGCAATTAATGACTGAAGCCACGAACAAATGGCATTCAAGCCAAAAGCCACTCTCCACATGAATATGCATTTTTACTGAAGGAATGAAGCCACGAACAAATGGCATTCAAGCCAAAAGCCACTATCCACTATCCACTATGCAAGTTTAATTAATGACTGAAGCCACAAACAAATGGCATTCAAGCCAAAAATGAATATTCACTATCCACTATCCACATGAATATGCATTTTTACTGAAGGAATGAAGCCACGAACAAATGGCATTCAAGCCAAAAGCCACTATCCACTATCCACTATCCACATGAATATGCATTTATACTGAAAGAATGAAGCAACGAACAAATGGCATTCAAGCCTAAAACCACTATCCACTATCCACTATGCAAGTTTAATTAATGACTGAAGCCACAAACAAATGACATTCAAGCCAAAAACGAATATTCACTATCCACTATCCACATGAATATGCATTTTTACTGAAGGAATGAAGCCATGAACAAATGGCATTCAAGCCAAAAGCCACTATCCACTATCCACTATCCACTATCCACTATCCACATGAATATGCATTTGTACTGAAGGAATGAAGCAACGAACAAATGGCATTCAAGCCAAAAATCACTATCCACTATCCACATGAATATACATTTGTACTGAAGGAATGAAGCCACGAACAAATGGCTTTGAAGCCAAAAACCAATACCCACTATGCACATCAAGAATGATGGAGTTTTGAAACCCTAACCGGCCATTAACGGAGAGGTAAACAGTGGCTACTGGCTGCTTAATCAGTGATTTTCAAACCCTAATCTATAATAATCTAGGAGGATTGTAAAGAAATAAAGTGGTAAACACCATACCTTTGTTTGTACGATTGAAGAAGTAGATGCCGGTAGCCCTATCACGCTCTAAAAAAAAACAAATGAAGCCCCGTTGCCGCTCCGGTATGAAGAATGTGGGACGAAGAAGAGATCTCCGACGAAGAAGGTTGGATTTGAGTTTCAAATCCAAGAAATAGAGCCGGCGCCGCCGTTGGTTGGAGAGGGACGAGAGGTCGGGGGAGGGGGGCGGTGGGAAGAGAGAGGGAGAGAATGAGAGAATGAGAGAATGAGAGAGGTCGGGGAGGAATTTTGAAACAGACCGTCAATTTTTGGCTTCTCACGTTTGGGGGGAAGAAGAGATAGTGGGGAAAAAGGCAAATGCAACATGATAGTGAAAAGTTCAACGTGGCTTATTTAGCTGATGACACCTGACCAAGCCCTTGCAATACCCTTGCAAGGCGCTGGCCTCTAGCAAAATTGTATACACAGACATGGTTGCCATGAAAGACCGGATTCAAGCTCGACTCCCTTGAAAGCTTTATTAACCGCCCTATCCGGGATCTCGGGAACTCCCTAATCTTCTGACCTTCCGTACTCCAAAGAACCCGGGTCAACGACATTCTTGGATACAAATCAAGACCACAAATACCCCCCAAGTATCCCACCTTCCACTGTATATAAAGCTAGCTGCAGAGTTCCATGCAACTCTCTCATCACATATTTATTTATTGACATACATACAAATCCACGAAACAGATAGCTATGATGATGTCTCTCTCTTTCCAAAGATGTAGACCCATTTCTTTCTGCATTCTTATGGTCTTGCTTCTCTGCCGGCTTCCTCTGACAGTGACGACGGCTCCTATAGTTCCGGCGGTGATCATATTCGGCGACTCGATCATGGATACGGGGAACAACAATCTCCTGGTCAGTGTTGTTAGGAGCAACTTCCCTCCTTATGGCAGAGATTTTAAGGACCACGAGCCCACCGGACGGTTCTCTAATGGGAGGGTCACCTCCGACTTTATTGGTACGTACGCTGGAGCTAGTCATGCATGCATGCAATGCATGGTCAGTAATTGGATTAATATTTTTTTTTCGTGGGAATAATAATTAGATTAATATATTGTTGCTGTTGTTCTTGGGATTCCTTCTTTTTTGCTACTTATATATTGTTTTTCTAGTTCTTTGATTTCATAAAATTAGTCTCCTAGAATGAATGTCGCACTTTTTATCTTCAGCTTCAAAACTGGGAGTAAAGGAGCTTGTGCCATCTTTTTTAAACTCCGATTTAGGAACAAAAGACCTTACTGGCGTATCTTTCGCCTCTGGTGGCACCGGATACGACCCTCTCACATCTGGAATAGCGGTACTCCATGAGTTTCAACTGTTACATAAACTATCATTACAATTACATGCATGGCCTTATATAACTCATTGTTCGCCTTCTCTTTTCTTGACAATTTCAAGCAGTCATACCCATGTCGATGGAGCTAAAGATGTTCCAAGAGTATCAAAAAAAGTTGAGAACCATTGCCGGCGAGAAGAACACAAGTGATTTGATCTCCAACAGTCTGTTCATGATTTGTTGCGGGAGTAATGACGTGGTTACATACTTTAACTCTCCTTTGACAATGGCAAAATATGACATCCCTGCCTATGCACAGTTTCTTGTACAGGCAGCTTCAAGCTTTGTTCAGGTAAAAGGCTCACATGAAATACCATGAAACTTACTTTGTTTACAGCATGGAACTTACTCGAAAACCTTTTGTTTGAGGATTAATATATGGTTGCAGGAGATAATAAAATCAGGGGCAACAAAAATTGGAGTTATGGGAATACCACCAATTGGTTGCGTGCCATCACAAAGAACTCAAGCTGGAGGGCCTTCGAGAGACTGTGCATCCGATCGTAACAAACTAGCAAATGACTACAATGCAAACCTTGCGAAGGAGATAGAAAGACTAAATAAGAAAAGTCCAGTAGTGAAGCTAATATACATAGATATTTACTCTCCTCTTTTAGATCTCATTGAACATCCTGGTACTCATGGTACGTATGCCAGTGTTATAGAAACTAGATATGTGACAAATTTTATTTCTTCTTGTTTTTTTTTTCCTAACTCATCATGCAAGTACTTGGATTGCCTGGTCCATAGATATCAAATTGTTGCTATTTTTACAGGATTTGAATTTTCCACAAAAGCATGCTGTGGAACAGGAGACGTCGAGGTATCGACGATGTTATGTAACCCTGCCTCAAAGACATGCCCAAACGCTTCAAAGTATGTTTTCTGGGATAGTTTTCACCCTACTGAGAAAGCATATGAGATCCTTGTGGATGAACTTCTCAAAAAATTTATCCACTACTTGAATTAGGAAGATGCTACATGGTGTCTCTAGCTAGAGTGAGTTAGATATGAGTCTTTCATTATCGGCATAGAGTTGTTGTAATTAATCTCTACGAAGAAAGTGATAATTTCTTGTAATTCATAAGTGTTTTGATTGTCAATTTTCTAGCACTTTCTATCTATTTCTTCTTCGGAATGTAATCAAATATTCTTTTTTGGGGGCCAGTATATCTATCGTTCATCTGTATCTATTTTGTTTCAAAAAATTTTAGATATCATATTGGCAGCAATTATTATACCCATAAAGTGTTTTGATTTCTATGATCGATCACTAGTGCTCGGTATTTGACTCATCAGATAAGTGCATCAAGAACAAGGATTATTGATGGACAAGTAAATGCACAACAACAATGTCTAGCATCCCTACAAAACGCCTTCAAAATGGGGTTTTTGTTTCTCTCACACCATGGGCCTAAATCTATTTAGATCTCAACTAACGGTCTACATTTATCTTTAGTATTCGAATCTCAGTCAGTATTTTATTAATGATCTTGAGTCATTGGATGAGATTTATTCAGTATGGTTGATGCGAGGGAAGTGATCGTACGAGAAAACAAAACCCTCAAAATGGAGCTATTTATGAAAATATTCTTTTTTTCAAAAGACAGCTATAATTTACAGTTCGACCCAAGCTCACGATTAAAAAGTCTAGTCCACAGCTTTATTAATTACTGTAACATCCGGGTTATCCGGAACTCCCTAATCTTGTGACCTTCATAACTCCAAATTAGTATTAATCAAGACAACAAAGGCTCCCAAGCCCACCATTATTGTCCAAATTATCCCACCTTCCACTATATATAGAGCCAAAGATACTTGAGTACTCCCTTCAAAGCTTTATTAACTGTGCCATCCGGGATCTCGGGAACTCCTTAATCTTCTGACCTTCAGGCTTCGTTTGGTTGAGTAATAGGGGCATTTAATTTCGGAATTTGCTCCTTCAATTCAATTCCGGAATTAGCCACAAATAGCATGCTAATTCTAAAAATCTTTAAATCTGGAATGATCTATTCTGCACCAAACACCACCAAAGATAAGTGACATAAGCTGGAATTGGACAATTTGATACGAGTCGATCCGACTCGACCAACTGGATCCGAACTCAGAAGAGGAACCAAACTGGTTCAGCCTCTTTCCTAGTTTGACTTGGACTTCCCTAGTTCAAACTAGAGTATTTAATTAGGATTTATTATTATTCTTTATTTGAGTCCTACTTGATTGTTAGGAATTAATTAAGAGTCCCTTTGAGTTAGGAAGTTGAGTTGAGTCAGAAACCTTATTACTTGCTAATTAAGCAAGGGGGTTTTCTAGTGGATTAGGACTCTGTCAAGGTCTCTATAAAAGGACCTTAGTAGTTTGTATTAGGTTATGATGAATGATGAGATGAATGATTAAAAGTAGTTGATAAATTATCATAGGAGTAGAATATCATAGGAGTAGAAGTAAAGTAGATTCCACCAGATATCTACCATAGATCCACCTTCTTTCCCGTCGGTCATCTTCTCCGCAGCCGGCAGCCTCCACCGGTATATCTCTCTCCTCGTCACTTTCTCTCTCCTCCACGTCATCGCCACGTCACCCCCTACTGTTCATCTTCCTCCTCCTCTCTATCCCGAAACCCTAGCCTCACCACCGTCCCGCCTCTCCGGCCACCCCCACTGTAACGCCCCGGCCCTCCACTGGGCCCCGGCCCCGCGGGCTCCCGGTCCGACCAGGATCCACCCGAGGGCCCCACCCCGACACAATATTGTCCGCTTTTGGCTCGCCGCAGCCGATCGATCGATAAACCAACCGATCGATCGGACTTCCCGGGAGGTCACCCCTCCCAAACCTACTCCAGCCCAAGCACGCTTAACACTGGAGTTTTTCTGCGGTTCATTGCCATCACGGCTTTAAAACGCGTTGTATCTGTTAAGGGGTTACTATATACTTATATCGAACCCCGGACCATACCCAGGCGTTGTGGGATTGCTTACCCGGCTACCCGACTCAGCCCCGCCCTCCAGGCGCAGGCATCTTGTCGCCCCGGTAGACCCAGCGGGCCTCACACCCGCTGCCAACCAATGCCACCATTCTCTTCCCCTTGGAACCACGACTCCGCCCAACCCCTTCACCGCCCCGTTCGTCTTCTCCGGCGTCTTCCCAGTCAATCCAACCTCCCGAGCTCCGCTGGCCCTTCCGTGTCCGTCCCCGATATGACCACCAAAACCACCCTAAATCCATCGCCGATCCCTTACGACCATCCACAACCCTTCTCGACGTCCCCAGAGCCATCCCCGTCATCCCCGACGCCGGTGAACCCAAACCCCTACCGCCGTCTCCCCCAGATCCGGCCAATCCTACATCCATATCCCAGATCTAAGCCGGTAGATCTCCTCCCCACCGTCCTACGACCTTCCCTGCCACTATCCCGACCGCCGCCGCCGCCCCTACGCCGGCCATCCACTCCGGTGACTTCTCAGCCCTCGGATCTAGGCTGGTTCAGCCAACCAACTTGAATCAGACTCAGCCAAGTCTAATTGATTCAGCCGAGCCAGTTAATCCGGATCAAGCCCAATCTAAGCCGATCAACTTGATCCAGATCACTTCAGACTTGACCCAGTCAAGTCCCATCCAATCAGGCTTAGCCAGATCCGATCCAGCTAGCCAAATCAGCCAATTGGACTCAAATCAAGTTCGATCAGGCCGATTCTGATCGATTGGAGCAGTAGAGACCCATTACGAGAGGATCACGAGTAGACCGCTCGTAACACAATTCCAGTTTCCTAGACCTACTGACAACCCTACGTGATATGCGGTGAGTAGTGGGATTTGACATCCTCACTATCCTTTATGCCAAGGAATAGGGAGCTGAGGTCTGTCAGCACCTTTCATATCTCACACACACACATATAAGTCTTCACGAGACTAAGCAAACAATATAGACTAACAATCAAGTAGATTTTGGCATTACGACGGCAAACATGGGCCGTTAACCAAAACACTACAAAGTGGATACAACCCCAGCTAACAACCAATCTAGACTTTGAATATTTTATTCTGCACATCCTAATGGGTGTGACCCCCTTGGTTCAACCGCAAGCCACACATGCGGCCTACGCATATATAATAATATATATACATATATGAAGATCGAAAAGCTCGAATTAAACCTAATGAAACTATTAATTTCGAAAAGTCCTAACTTTCAATCTAACCGTCTGATTTACGTGAAACTTGATATACCTACTCATTGATATACCCCGAATGACATATCCAAATATCAGAATAATTAGATAAAAAGAAATATATAAAAACCTATAATTTCAGTTAAAAAAATAGATTTGATATATGTCTCAAAATCCCTTCGAAAATTCTTCGGATTAAAACCAAAATTTGTAGATCAAACCTAAAGGTCACTAAGATCATCATATCCAAAAAAATAAAATCAATTGGATAACGAAATTCCACTTAATTTCACTAATTAAATGGACTATATTGTTCTGCACAGTCTGGTCATTTAATTCACCAAATAATCATACATAAATCCAAAAAATATGAATCCAGTTCGAAATGAAATCTAACTCAGAGTCTATAATTTTCATGTTGAAAATCAACTGATATCATGCACGTACAACTGTATAATCAATCTCAAACAATACTATTCTAAATAAACCAGAAAATCTGAAAGTTAACTTCTCTGTATTTTTCTAGTTTGAATTTTTTATTCATTTTCTAGACATGATCTTATGGATTTGATTTTAATGATAATAGAGTTGAAGGAACAGAGCTCCATTAACGTAATTTTAGGCCTACATGATTTCTGTGATTGATTGTAGAGATCCATAAGATGGTTTTAATGTGGTTTGTGAATAGCATATGAGATACTTTATGCTTAGTAATGATATGTTGTGCTAAGGTTACCCCGAAGACAAGCTATGCTAATCGAAGATAAAATATGCCTTTGGAAAACACTTACATTCTTTTAGGGATTCATGTAAGCTTAACAAGGTATGAATCTATAATGTCTATAGAGAAGAAAACAAGAGGATAACTAGAGAATACAACAAGTGAAACTAAAATGGATTGAATAATCCCTAGGTTTTTCACTCATTGATTTAGTTTAATCTTTTTATATTGCTTTGTTAATTACTTTAGGATTAGAGTTTTGAGATTTAATTTCACCTTCGTTGTTTAAATCAAAAGTTTCCCTGCGGACTGACCCTGGACTTCATCACTATTCTACCCTATTAGTTTAGTGTTTGAGTAAAGATTTATAAATTTCTAAATTACGATTTGACGCACCGATCAGTCGTTTTGAGATTGAGGGGGAGGCTTTCATGGTTGCTCCGCATGATGATGGAGACCCCAAGACAGTTAGAGAGGTTCTCTCATCTTCAGCTAGCATTGAGTGGAATAAAGCAATGGAAGAGGAGATAGAGTCTATGAGGATTAAACATGTCTGGGACTTGATTGACCTACCACTTGGATGCAAGACTATCGTGAACAAATGGGTTCTAAAAGTCAAGCGAAATGCGGATGGATCCATAGAGAGGTATAAAGCTCGCATGGTGGTTAAGGGCTACACCCAACATGAGGGTGTGGATTATGAGGAAACCTTCTCACCGGTAGTAATGTTTGCCTCAATTCACTTGATTCTACCTATTGTCGAACATTTGGATCTTGAACTATACCAAATGAAAGTCAAGACTGCATTTCTCAATGGAGAGCTGGATGAGGAGATCTACATAGATGAGGAGATCTACATAGATCAGCCTGATGGCTTCGCTTCATGGCAGTGGGAAATTAGCACAAAGTTTGCAAGCTCCGATGATCCACTTATGGCCTGAAGCAATCATCCAGACAGTGGTATCTGAGATTTCATCGAGCCATGATTAAACATGGGTTTGCGAAGATCGATGAAGACCACTATGTGTATGTCAAACGATCTGGTGATAGTTTGTTGATTTTATCATTGTACGTTGACGGCATATTGTTGGCTTGAAATAGTATGGAAATGGTTGTCGCCACCAAAGGGTGACTGTCCTCAATCTTTGAGAAGAAGGACATGGGTGAGGTAAGTTATGTGCTCGAAATCAAGGTCTGTAGAGATCATTTTCGTAGGCTTCTTGGTTTGTCTCAGGAAACTTACATAAAGAAAGTCATCGAATGGTTAAATATGCACAATTGCGACCCATTATAAACTCCTATAACGAAAAATGAGAGCCTGAAACTTGAGATATGTTCAAAGACTCCTAAAGAAAAAGAAAAGATGTCCCATGTTCCCTATATTAATACAATCGAGAGTCTAATGTATGCTATGATGTGTACTTGGCCTGATATATGCTATGCAGTCAGTTTGGTCAGTCGTTACCAAGCAAATCCTGAACCTGTGATAAATGTACTCGGCCTGATATAACCATTCAACTTAGCTTTGTTAGTAACCGAGCGGTGTATTACTAATTGTTTGTTATTACATTTCTGGTACAAGGATTCCTAAGAAGACCGACATCGAATTCATGGTGAAAAAGCGCAAAAGATGAAGAAAAAGTGGAATTAACAACCTTGGGATCGATCCAGGCTCATTTTGGACCGATCCAAACTTTTGGATCGATCCCGACTGTAGCTGGATCGATCCGGAGCCTTGTTGGATCGATCTGAACTTGTCTGGATCGATCTGAAATTCTTTTCTAGAGCCTCTTTTTCAGCTTTGTACAAGGGATCGATCTGAGCTCATCTTGGATTGATCCTGGCTTCTAGAAACCATGTCTTGTCTTCCCCTCAGATTTCAAGATTTCAAGATTTCATTAGCTTAATTTGGAGATACCATGTCTTGTCTTCCCCTCAGATTTCAAGATTTAGCTTTTCAACAAAGACAAAGCCAGAGTACAGTTTTCCACTGAAACTCATCATGTAGTTTACTTGTAAAATACAGATACAAAATCTAGTAGCAACAAAAGTTATAATCCATAAGTTTACAAAATCCAAAACCAGAGCACAGTTTTCACATCCATAAGTTTACAAAATCAACATATTTTAGAATTAAAAATGGAGTAAATCTCAGATTACCATAAGGGCTACATAAAAAGCATATGCAAACCCCTCAGATTTCAATATTTAGCTTTACCTCAACAAAGACAAAGCCAGAGCACAGTTTTCAACTATAACTCATCATGTAGTTTACTTGTAAAATCCAGATACAAAATCTAGTAGCAAAAAAAGTTATAATCCCTCATCAAGACAACACAAGTTTGCAGGGATGAACAGTGATCCAATAGCCAATTAATTGGGATAAAGCATACAAAGAAATAATAAAAGCTAAAAATGAGATGGATCTTCTTGTGGAGTGATTAGGTATGAATACTATGCACATCATGAAAACAGATCTAGTCATAAAAATTGCAACTTCCAATCCAGATCTATTTAGAATAGTGATAAAGTCCAACCAAAGAAAGAAACAATTCTAATCCATGTTATTCAACTACAAATTCAAATCATTTAGATCACAAAGCATCTCAAATGGTTTAAATCCTCCAATTTTACATCAAAAACACATAGATCTAGCAAGAGGAGGAGAGGATACATGATTGATTCCTCCAAAATATCTACGAATCAGACTCCCAGGTGTTTGATCTGAGAGGGGTATTTAGCTGGGAATAAAGAAGTAGAGGTGGTCTATACTATTCGATATGATGGAAAACTACACTTGAAAGAGAGAGAGAGTAGGAGGAGAGAGAGAGGGTGTCACGCCCCGCCCCAATTAACATCCAAAATTTATCTCAAATAAAGAAAATTTTGAAATTTCAGCAAGACCTTTGGGCACGGGTGTGTGAATTCACAATTACAACCTATCAATAGTTTATAAACAACACATCCTATGACATTTCACCAATGATTTACAACATATTTCATCTACATAGGTATATAATCAGTAAAATATATATAATAATCAAACCACAAGATCTCAATTTTATAAATATTCCAAAGTCCAGCATAATATAAGCATCAACATAAATAATCCGAGAGTCCAAGAACAAAGTAAGTAAAGATACAAGTTGATGTCGCTCAAATGTGTCACGCACAGCGGTCGCAGTGTAGTACAGCATAAGAGAGGTCGAACCCACAGAGAGACAAGCAGAAAGAATCCAGAAATACAGATAATAATATATTGAAGACAATCAAGAAAGCTAACTAAATTAAATTAAAGGATTTAATGATAATGTAAGGTTAACTAGAGATATCAGGATTTTGATAAGGCTAGGCTTCAGGAATCACTTCACTCGGATTTAGGTTCTTCTCTTCTCAATGGTTCAAATGAAACTCAGTTAAGGGATTCACATCCCAATCACCTTAACCGGGAGATATGAAATTATAAACCTAACAAAATATATAGATGTCTCTTCCTACAATTGATTCTTCTTTATTATAATTCTAACTTCATCTAATCCAAACTTAAGAACATATGATACCGGCTGTCACTACAGGCAACATATAGCAAAAGTTCATCGGGACAAAGCCCCAACTCTATCTAACCGAATCTCTAAGAATACACAATACCAACTCTCACAATCGGCAATGCATAGCAAAGATGTCACGGGATAGAGCCCCAACCTTGTCTTACTAGATCCATAAGAATACACAATACCAGTTGTCACTACGGGCAATGCATAGCAAAGGTCTCGTGAGACTCGGTAGGAGAATCAAAAGAGATAACTATGGAATTATAAGATCATGAAAGAAGCATGACTGGATTCATAATATTAATCATCCACATAGAAACCTATAATCTGAAAATAATCTTTGAAGATTCAATACATAGGAAAGAGTTTAACAATAAAGATTGAAACTATGAACCATCGTTGGAGAAGATGCCCTAGTCCTCGCTAGATCATCCGTCCGCCATGCCCGCGGATTACTCGGCCATGGATGGAGATTTCTTCATCTTTCTCTGCTTTTCTCCCCTCCAAAGTTCTGTAGAAAACTCCCTTGGAACCTCCTCAATTTCGGATTAAATAAGCATATATATAGGGGAACCCCGAAATTAGGGTTTTAGTTGAGTTGGACTCGGATTTCCTGAAGGCAGCCCTATTTGGAAACTTGTTCAACATGAAAGTTGTGTATTTGGAAGTCTTCAACCAGATCCCAAAATTTCGCAATATTCTGAGTTATATAGAATATTTGACGAATATTCTCCTCAGCTTCGACAGAACAGTTATCCAGCTTTGGTAACTTCATATATTCTTCCAATCTGCTATCACACCGTCCAGATCCTCACAAATTGTCCAACATAAAAGTTGTAGATCTCTGAACCTTATATCACGTATTCAAATTTAAGAATATTTAGACTTCTAGAGAATATGTTATGAATATTTTCCTACCAGCGCATCAAATCAATCTTCTTCTTCCGTAACTGCTTTGTCTGCACCTCTCGTATTCAAAATAGCATATCTTTCTCTAGAAAACTCCAAATCATGAACCGTAAAATTCTCCTAAAATTAGACTTCAAGAGCTTTCTAACCATATATGGCACATCAGCTGGTTCTTCATGAGCAGGTACAGTTTTGGCGTTAAAGACCCATCTTTGCTTCAATTTCATGCATAATACAAATAACTTTGTGAAGCAACATATACGAATGAAATCATCTATATTAATCATGAAAATTAAGCGAATAAGCTGCTCTTAGTCATGTTCAGAGTGCACTTTCATGCACTCATCACAAGTCTCATCTCACAACCTATTACAAAACTAACTCTCAAATGAATGAAATATAAATTGATGCTTCATCATTGTCCCTCATCTCCACATGATGCATTGGACTCTACCACCCTGCAGATATGTCCTCATACAGTAAAAGTACAAAACCCAAAAATGAACTCGATAGCTCAGTAGGAGTCACCTGAAACACGCTAAGACATTGGTGTTGTGAGAACCCATTCCTCTAATCAAGATCGACCAAGTAGATCAAGGGCCACGTCCTATTGTTTTGGTTCTGCGTCGGGTGCGATCGGGTGATCGCATTGTTATTTTGGACCCCATGGGAAATTGGGTAAAATTGCGCTTTGGCGGTCAATTTCACACCTGTGTAATGCTCACACGGCCTTGGATTGAGATATGTGATTGATTAGGACCTTAGGGGCACTTTCGATCGGAAGATTGGAGCTCGATCGGGAAAGGTTGAATCGGACGGCCGCGATAAATTTTTCCCCTATAAATACCCCCATCCCCTTTCTCTCTCTTCCTCTTTTCTTTCTCTCTCTTCCTTGTGACTGTCGTTTGGAGTGTGGATCGCGGGTGCATGGATCAAATTGGAGTGGCGAAACTTCGGGGATTGGTAGATCATCTACCCAGTTAGTACAAGTAGGTGTTTTCATCCAATTCCAACGAATTGGAATAGTTAGGATTGAATTTCTTAGGTTTGGGTTGATTTCATTGTTTAGAATGTTATGAAACTTGGTAGGGTAGTGTAATAGCATGTTTAGAACATTACTACCGGTTCAATTTTGTATTATTCGAACGATTTCTATTGA
This sequence comes from Narthecium ossifragum, assembly GCA_963920575.1. Classification (NCBI taxonomy): domain Eukaryota; kingdom Viridiplantae; phylum Streptophyta; class Magnoliopsida; order Dioscoreales; family Nartheciaceae; genus Narthecium; species Narthecium ossifragum. Next base: position 24,043,534 of record OY986963.1, read on the forward strand.
GGGCTGGCGGTTAACCGGGAGAGTGTTGACTCCGAGGAATGTGTAGGTAAATGGCCAGACGGTGTGCCCCATTGCTTTGATTGATTACTTGTATAACTGATTGAATGCTTAATCATTGTATTGTTAAGCTATTATCTGTTGGATAACTATGGAACCTTAGCCTGTTGTGTGCCAGCATTGTGCCGAGGGAAATTGTATAGCTGCGTTGTAATGCAGATTTCTGTTTGAAAATCAATTTTGATTCTTTTATCATGATTTTGCTTAATTGTTGATCCTCTAATGTTGATGTGGCATATGATGACACCTAGTATAGATGCTTGTATAGGTGCATACACTGTATGTATTAGAGGCATTACAGGTTAGGCATGGGCGATGGGTTGATCAACGATCCGAGAGCTCGGGCATCTCGGGCAGCTCGGATCTAGCAGTAGGACCGAGGCTGGGAAGCAAGGTCTAGTTGGCTACACATACTCTATTGATTGAGTTTTAGAGGTCGTGTCGCTTCTCTAAAGCCAAGTGCTAATGATGGTTGTCGATGTTCATGACGTGTGTCCCCAGGCAGTGGGTTTCTGTCACGCCCCGCCCCAATTAAATACAATTTATCCCAAAATTACTGAAAATTTCGGCATGACCCTTGGGCACGGGCGCGTGAGTTCACATTTACAACCTGTCCATCATTAATAATACATAAATTACAACATTTAATCACAACTATTTGGGACATACTTGCCCACCTACATTCATTCATTTCATCCACATGTTTCTTGTACATAGGATTTGTAAACATCAAAATACAGAATATTACAACCCAAATTTACAATATACAACCCTTTTTCAAATTCCAACATATACATGCTTTTTCATACATAACAAAAGAAGCAAAATACGGAATGACTCCTCTGCACAGTATATGATCTCCATGTCATATGGTGGTCTTGGGCCTACCTGCACAAAAACTCAAGACATGAGCTCGAAAGCCCAGTAGGAGTCACCTGACACACTCTAGGACACTGGTGTACACCCACCTATCCTACTATACTGCCCAAGTATGGTCTGGCTAGTATGGATAAGTCTTTCACGCACAGTCGCCGTGTCCGGCCGTCAATGCTCGCCCATACCCCTATAGACTCTATACCCAGCCTCAGTATACTAGTATAGGTACAACACATCCTCAAGACAAATCCTCAAATCAGATCAAATCCTCAAGTCATATCCTCAATCAGATCAAATCCTCAGATCAGATCCTCAATCAGATCAAATCCTCAAATCAGATCTTTAATCAGGTCAAAGACCTCAGATCAAGTCATCAATTAGTCCCTAGACTCTGACTAGTCAAGCTACAGGACCTGACTAGACCCAACCATAATCCCTGTCCTATGACAGACCTGACATTCCTAGCATGTATGCACAAATCACATAAATAATCGATCAATCAATAAAATGGTCAATCAATCTCATTACACATACATACAGGAAATCATCATATACATAACATAATATGTCATAAATAAGCTTGTAATGGGCTCAACTAGCCCAACAAGCTCTAGCACAACAAATACACTATCGTGGCATAACATAGCATCGCATATACACACAAGATTAATAAAATACATACATATATCAAGGCATCAACACATTTATATAGCAAACAAAGCACAAGAAATCCTAGGAGGTAACTCCTACCTTAAAAGGACAGTCAAAGCGCTCCTAACGTCCGGGGGTCCACGTCCTGCTCCGATCTCTTACCACCGCTCAAACGATCGCCTAAAACAGGATAATCGAGATTACGATCCGTTAGAACCATAAAGAAATTAAAACTACTAGCATTAGATCGATCTTGAAAAGCCGATCGAAACGGCACGAAAAACGACAAAAACGGACGTCATGAGGCTTCGGTGGCACGTTAGCAAACAGCTAACAGGGCACTGACCCGTGCACAGGGCACTGACCAGTGCATCAGGCAGACGACGCGCTAACATGCATCGCGCAGAGCGTCGCCTTCCTCCCCAAGAAGATCACCGGAGCTCACGCCGGAGCTCCGTCGGATCACCAAACAGGGTGCTCAAGCACCTGGGAAACCACCAGGGGAGAAGAGGGAAGCCGCTCGCTGTCCCTAGCAAGGTTCCCAAGGAGGTCGGCGACCACGACTAGAGAAAGGCTGGCCGGAATCCTCACCGGAAATCCACGGCAGGGAGAAGAAACAGGGTTCCCGACTTGGGAAAAACCCCAGGGACAGAGAGGGGATGGCGTCGAGGTTCACCTCCACCCTTTCCCGACGCTGCAGTCGCCGGGAAGAGGAGTGTCGTCAACTCCGACGTCGTCACCGGCGACCCATCGCCGGAGAAACCCACAAAAGACCCCAAAACCCGCCGGAAAACCCACCAAAAACTCGGAATCAAAGGAGGGAGAAGATGGAAGCTCACCTTGGACGAGATTGGGAAGAACTCCGACGGAGAGCCGCACCAAACGTTCACTCCCCGGTGAGCTCCATCGCCCCCATAGCTCGATCTCACCCTCTCCGCTCCTCTTCCTCTCTCTCCAGCTCCCTCTCTCACGATCTCTCTCTCCCTCGCGGTCGATCTCGCCCTCTCAAGCTCCGGCGCCGGCGATCTCCACCTTCCTCCACCCTCTCGATCTCTCCCTCCCCCTTCTCTCTAGATCTCTCTGGAACTCTCTCTCTCTCGGGTCTGACTGAGAGGTGAGAATGAAGAGAGAATGAACATAAAAAAAATCAGGGGAGAAGAGAGGTAGTGGGGTTAGGTGGGGATTCTTGCAGAAAACCCCCTACAAAACCACCTTATTACAGGAAAGTCCAACAATTTACATAAAAGCCTGGATGTTTTACACTTAGGCCCTTACATTTTCTGCTGGGTAAGGGTGTTCCGACTTTAGTTATGGTTTTTATTTATCTGAGCGTGGTTGGTTGAGAGGGGTAGGATCCCATGGGAATTGATGGGGTTATTGGGCCCCTTAGCATCCTTTAGACTTAGGTGGTGAAACGACATTGTTGTTGTTTCCTCACTTTTCAGTTTGACATAGAGTACAACCATACTGAGCTTTGTTGCTCCCTTCTATCCGGGCGGTGTTTTGCAACTACATGCGCCAGTTATTCTTCTGTAATACCAGCTGGATATACCTTTGGCGGCGCATCGACTTAAGGAGGTGCTTCAGGATTCTGAGGGCCCAGTTGTACTTCTACAAATTTTTATTGTACAGTTATAATTTGAGGATTATATTAAATGTATTATTTCCCTCTTTGAGGTTTTGACATCTTATATTGTGTAAATGAGGACTTGTATCTTGTATCAGTTGAATTCTATATCAATTGATATTATGATAATTTATAGATGTTGAAATTGGATTTGAATCTGTTAGTAGATTATTACATTTACTGTTTTGCCCCTAGAAGTAAATTGTTCAATTTAATTGTGAAATTTGTAATGTAACGCGTCAAACTTGGAAGTGAACAAGAATAGATCGGCTCACATCCCTATCCGGATGGGTTTTCTTAGTCGGAGCATGACAGTTTGGTATCAGAACATGTTGTAGGTCCCAGGGTTAGGATTAGGCTTACGGTTAAGATTTTTAGTGTGGATTGGGATAGTTCTAGGGTTAGAACATCCCTGCGTGTGTGTTTGTTTTCGTGTGTGACGTGTTTTCTCTTTATTGGTTTTTGTTTTGTTTTGATTTGTCATGAGTGTATACTTGTCATCTCTGGTAAACATGCAGATGGTAGGGAGTCGGGCAAGCCATCCAGTTACGAGTCGTGGCGAAACGCGCAGTGAGCACACCGCCTGACGGGCCTAAGAGACCGATGTAGCCCTGCTCTGGGAGTTTGCACCAGAGCCAGAGCCGAGGGTTGAGGTCGTGGTGGAGGAACATGCCTCTTTGACCGCCTAGGGGGTTTCTCCTCCAGTCAACCATCGTGTTGTTGCGACAGCAGTGATCAACTTCCAAAGCTTGAACCTGCCTAGGTTCAACGGTACTGGGGGCGATCCAGCGGTGGGGGTCGACTGGCTGGAGGGTAGGGATGTCAATGGGGCGGGTTAAGCGGGTTCTCGCCCTGACCCGCCCCTAATAGTATGGGTTTTGGGTAAGCCTAAATGGGTTCTAAATGGGTTTGGAGCGGGTAAGGGGAAGTCAACTTAAACCCGAATAGATTTGGGACTAGTTTGGGTTTAGGCTTAAAAAACCCGAACCCGCCCCGACTATATATATATTTACTTAAATACTTGTGCTATATATATGTACAATTAATTATTATAGGAATCCATCATATAAACATTCCGACTTCGCGATCCCTTTCTCTTTTAGACTCTACCTATGTTTCTTTTCTTAAAATTAAAACTCTATCTACAAGTGGGAGACGAAGAGGATTTTTTTTATAATATGTGATTTTTTAATTTTCATATTACATTTTGTCGTGTTTCCAATGACATTATATAAGGCTAGGCGGGGATGGGTTATGTGGGTTGGATTTTAAACGGGAATGGGATGGGGCATACAAACCCACATGGGTTTGGGACGGATTTGGGGGTCTGTTTGTTTATATGAGATGGGTTTGGGATTATGCTAACCCGCTCAAAACCCACCCCGCTGCCATCCCTACTGGAGGGGGTCAGTCGCGTCTTCGACACTCTTTTCGTCCAGGATGACCAAGTTTGGGCCAAACTTGCCGCGTTCCAATCCAACGGGGACGCTTTGGACTGGTCGCGTTCAACTCAGGTTGCTAGGGCAGGAGTGACCCATCATGGGGCGTGTTTCGGTCGTCTTTCCTCAATGAGTACTTTCCCCACAGTGCGTGCTCGGCCCTTGTCCATGAGTATCTGTCTCTTTTTCAGGGTACTCAGTCTGTAGTTCAGTACGCGGCTAGGTTCTCCAGACTAGCCAGATTTGTCGGAGCAGTATCGATGGACCCTCTTGCCAGAGCTGAGCAGTTCTAGTGGGGGCTTAGTCCTGAGCTCTGGTGGCAAATTGCGGGGCAACGAACCAGCATGTATGCAGAGGTGCTGGACTGTTCCTTGGCATTGGATGCTCAGTTGCAAGAGCTTGGGCTCATCACAGTCCAGTCGGTGCCGTCTGTGAGTACTAATGCTAGAGGCCAGCCATAGAGAGCAGCTCAGAGTAGAGGAGGTCCAAGGAGATGGTAGAGGTATCCACGACACCAGCAGCTAGACTAGCGTCAACCACACTAGTACTAGTAGCAGCCTAGACAGGGAGGCCAACTTCTTCTCAAAGCTAGGCCTCAGGGGCAGACATTCACGGGAGAAGGTCATGGCCAGCTGTTAGCACTTTGACCTCCCTTGTGTTCTGAGTGTCAGCAACTAGGACACTTCCGTTGAGACTGCTCGACGTTGGAAGCACATGCCATTCATGCCGGAGTAGACAGAGGTTGGAGGAGACCAAGAGCCGGGCGAGGTAAAGGCCGCGGTGGAGGTTGAGGCGGTCCGAGAGGAGGAGTCTACACACTACCTAACTGCGAGTAGCCAGACAGAGTCCACCCACCTTTCCAGCCTTACCAGCACCTATCACCACCTTAGCAGGCACTAGCACTCCTATAGACCTCAGCCGGGTCCCCAGTCCTCAGAGGTACCTTCTAGCTTTTCAGTTCATTCGTAGATATATTGATAGATTCTGGAGCGTCGCATTTGTCGCGCCCCGACCCGCGAAAGCCCAACCGGGCCGGGCGACGCGAACCGGAACCTAACCAACGCGAAAAAAGAACGACGAGGGTTCCCTCTAACCTATTGGTCTCCCTAGCAATTCATCAAAGCCCCCAATTAAAACAACATCAAAAGGCAAAACCTCGAATCTCAGATTAAAACTCAAAGTATTAGTTATACAAAACCTCGGAGAGGGGGAGTTCAAATACAACATTACTCCCGTAGAAGACTATCTAGCCTAGGATAAAAACAGTAAAGGATCACCACCTCTTAGACTCCACCTGGCGCCGCCGCACCGCCAACCAACTGCCTGGTAGGGGCCAAGGAAGAAGAGCTGACGCCTGCACCTGCAAAACGCAGCCAGGGTAGGAGTGAGCACTAAGCTCAGTAGGGATCTACACTACGACACACAGAAGGAAGAGGGAAACGCAACAGTGTCGCCCTCAAGTAGGACCTGGGTGTATATAGGGGTCCCACAACCCCACCGCGTGTCCCTGAGGCCCCGATCATGATCTTCCAGCCGGGCTGGTCACATGTCGGGTCACACTCAGTAGCAGGAAACAGCACTGCTGACTCTCAACAGGACACTAAACACTGTTTGGTGGGAAGAGACACCACTGAGTAGGCAAAACCTCTACTCAAGAGTTTTAAGAAAAGCCGGACACCGGCTACACCTCAGATCCGACTCGAGGCCGACACGACCTCTACAATCATCAAGCCACAAGTGTACCAGTCATCTAAGCCTATCATCTGATCGACTGGACATCACAATTCAAACCGGGTCCTAACAGCCCAACCCCGGTCCTAGGGCTAAGTCCGAGCTTCCAGCCTCGGGCCGGCGACCCAAGGATCACCCACGCCCTAACCAATGCAACTAATGCACACAACAATAATGCATGCTATGACATACACAAATAGGAGATAGGCATGCAACAGTATGACAAACATCATATAAGTCAACCGGATCGCTGCAGCGGTACCACCGACCGCTGCCAGCCGATCCGCAGCGGGTCCCGGCATTACGACGGTACCACGACCGTCGACCGCAGACTCCTGCAACGGGAAGCAACCCCGAAAACCGATGATGAATAAAACGCAATATAATATTATATTCCAAAATATAATATTATATTCAACAAAACACCCAAGCCTCTACTTAGGGGCTAATTGATCCCGTCGATCCGACGCCCAAAAAACGTCGGATTCAAGATCCAACTTAACCACCAGTAGATGTATATACGAGGATCATCATATCCAAAGTTCATAAACATCCAACGGTTGGATTAACGGGAAACATTAATCAAAAATCGCTGATTAAACCAACTTACCCTTTAATTGCTGCAACGCAGCCCTCCAGAAAACAATTCATAAGAAATCGTATATAAATCGTAAAAACATGAAACAAGATGGCATGGAAAGCTAATGAGTAGAGCTACAACTCTTATGTTTATATAAAGCCAAGATCATGTACTCACCGGCCGGAAAACTCGCCGCAAGCCGGCTGTTTCTCAAGAACAGCAGAAAACCAGAAATCCGAGACTAATCTTGCATAAAACCTACTCAAATCTCAACTGATTAATATGAAACTTAAATCAGTTATTCTACAAGGCATAACAAATCCAACAAAGCAAGGATCAACAAGATCCAACGGCTAGATCTCAAGAAAACTCGAAAATAAACACAGTAGGTATAACCCTACCTAGCTGCGCTTTCCTCGGCTGATTCCCCGCGATTTGATCGCCAACAAGCTACCAAACCACACCAGGAGCCTTCCTCTCGTTGTCACGAATCCAACGAGCCAAAGAACACCCAATTTGGTGGCCGGAGGAGGGAGAACGGAGGGAAAGAAGCTCGCCGGCGGTAAAGGGAAGAAACAGAGCACCGCGGGAAAGAGAGAAGGAGGGAAGAAGAAGAGAAGGAGAAGGAGGAAGAGGAGGGGAAGAAAAGAGGGGAAAGGGGGAGGGGAAAGCCGGGAAAGAGGGGAAAAAGCTGGGGGAAAAGGGAGGGGAAGACTTCCCTCCCTGACAGGGGAGAGCGATGGCCGACGGCCGTACTCGCGAAAGAGAAAACCCACCGACTCGATCATGATCGATCTCCAAGGCATGTGAGATCGATCTCCTTTGCAATCGAGATCGATCTCCTTGAAATCCAGATCGATCTTCTTTGCAAAAAGGGCCAAATCGATCTCCCTAGCCATCGAGATCGATCTCCTTTACTCAGAAAGGCAAACTTGGGCTAAAACACAAGCCCAAGCTCAGATCTTCCGATCTCGGGTTCACCTAGCCATTCTAAACAACCATGAACACAAACAAGGCCAGTGTGTGCACACGCGGGTGTGAAACAAACCAACAAGGCGCAATTTACCAAATTGCCCTTGTGAGGACCCGTACCTCCAACCCGGTCCGACCGCGTCGGTCGAGGGTCTGGTTCTTTTAGTTTGGGCTCGGTTGGCCTTGCTTTGCGATCCCCGGTGATCGTTGCAGCTCCAGGGGTAATTTGGTAAAATACCCTAGGCGGAGTTGGTTTCGCACACGCGTAGCGCACACACGGCCTTGTAATGATGTATGTGTTTGAATAGATCTTTAGGTGTGCCTCAGATCGAAGGATCTGAGTTCGATCGCGAAGATCGAGGCTTGATCAGTCAGGATCTAGTCTGACTAATCGGACGGCCAAGATCTGTTATTAACCCTTCATAGTAATAGGTTAATAAAACCCGTTTAAAACCCTAAGAGAACTATAGCCTCTAAACCATCGCGTGGAGAGAGAGAATAAGGGTGGCGGCTCAGCCGAGAGAGAAGAGAGGAGAGGACTCCGGCGTCGATGTCCAGCGGCCGGAGGAGAGGAAGCGGGCGCGCATCCCGTCCAATGACGACAACCGCGACCGGAGAAGAAGAAGAAGGACAAGATCTCGACGCCAGAGGTAGGGCTTCTTCCCTAGACTTTGTCTAGACTCTACTAGCTTCGATTAGGATTTGTTCATGCTTGTTAGATTCGGATTTTGGGTTCTTCTCTTCCTTGGATTTGGATTTCTTCATGTGTTTATCCGGTGTTTGGATTCATTGATTTGTTTTGGGTTAGTATTGATCTCTTGCTAGCTGTGATGCAAGTTGCATTGGTTTGGTTTGAATTCCTTCCTCCTCCCTGGAATAGATGCCGTGAATGAAGGGCTCTCGGGGATGCACCGCATACCTCTCTGGTTCTGTTTTGAGGAGATCTAACCCTCTTCGATTAATGCTAGTAATCCCAGTTTGATTTCACCTTCATTGGATCCTCGTGGTGTGGTTTTGGATCTGAACTTGAGTGCGCACACAAGGTGTTTGATGGATGGCATTTCGTCACTTCTCTCCCTTCCCATGCAGAAATCCCTCTGTTTTTGGATCTCTTCTTGATCCCAACAATTTGTTGGTTCTGCTGGGATCTCTTTATCCCCTTTGATTCATAGCTTTGGCTAGTTTGGGTTGCTAGACCCAAGAGTCCGACTGGAGTTCCTCATGTTTGAGGGAATGCCAACAAGAGGCTGGGTCTTGGCAGCTTCTTCTCTATTCCCTCAACCGCTTCCTTCTTTGGGTTTCTTTGTTGCCGTTGGCTCATTCTCCATAACTATGGTGTGGAGTTATACGTTCTCGCTGGCTCTTGGCTTTGGTCTCTTTAGCTGTTACTTGAGCTGGTGGCTACCGATTAGGTATCGCTGATCCTGATAACTGCTAGTAGTTTGCATAGTCTAGTGTTGATAATTTTGGTAGCTGCGGAGATTAAAATGCATGCATTGCTTTAAGAGGTTCATGGGTTTTGACGGTTCTTATGCTTTAAGTAATCATGCTTCGTGCAATTAAGATCCCCATCGAAATTCTATGGCTTAGCCTTTATTTGCAATACATATCATACTATGTTTGATCATTCGGGAGCGTGAAGTACATGATTTATGAGGTTTTATATGATGAGACCTTTGAGCATGGTTGATTAATCCCTTGCAGTTCATGCTCGTGCAACTAGGGATAACTTGTGAAACATGCCCTACTTATACGCATATGCTTTCTCGTATTTATAAATTGTATTTCCGTTCATATCTTGTCAATATAAAAGTATGCTAAGCCTAGGGCCGGCGGTGTGCCCGTTTATATTTCTTTGTGGAAATGTTTATATTCTGCGGGCCGAAGGTGTGCCCTAATTGATGTGTGATTTTAATTGCTACAGGTTTTAGTTATTTGCCTGGTTGGGGTTGTATCCCTGTTGTAGCCAACTTTGGCTGACGGCCGGTTCATGTCGTCGTAATGCCGAAATTTGGATTGAAACGTGGTAACATTGTAATAGCTTAGTTCTCTTCTATGTATTATGCGATAAATCGAACATGCTTGATGAGATGTCATGTAGAGACAGCTAGGCCTAGTTGTTTGAATAGGCGCATGCATGATGATTGCATTAGAGGCATTCAGGCTAGGTGGTAGGCGATGGATTCGATCGCCGATCCGGGGTTCTCGGGTAGCCCGGATCTAGCCCTAGGACCGGGGTTTGGGTAGTCGAGGATTAGGACGTGATTGGCATCAATGATTGTGTTGGATATCATTTGAAGTTATTGCTATAGTCGGCTATGGATTATATATTTATATTTGAGGTGTAGAGGTCGTGTCGGTCTCCAAGGCCAAGTGCTAAGGATGGTTGTCGATGCATTCCCTGACATGCGTGTCCCCGCGAGATATGGTATGACTGGGCAGGGTGGTACCTGGACAGGAGCCCGCAGTCTTTGTTTCCTCTCATTTGTTCTTGGGTAAGGGTGATCCCGCATGGTACCGTTCCCCTGTTGGTTCTTAGGGTGATCTTGGTAACATGTTCAAGAGAGAGGTTCATGACGGGAGCCCTTGGGACATCGATAGGGTTATGGGACCCTTGGCATTCCTTAGACTTAGGCGGAGAATGATATAGTTGCAGTTTCCCTTCCTTTCTGTGCGACGTAGAGTAGAACCCTACTGGGCATTGTTGCTCACCCTACCTGGGCTGCATCGGCGATGCAGGTCGATGCAGTTCCTTCTTTCAGGTGTTCCTTTAGAAGATGGCGCAATATTTCGAGGTGATCGAGGACTTGGAGCTTCGAGGAGTTCATCTACAGATAATTTACAGTTTTGATCAATGATGTACAAATTGATGTATAAATTGAGGTATAATATGATGTATTCGAGGACATGAGTGCATGATCTATTAATTCAGTTGTATATGAGAAATGTTGTAATATTCTTTAATGTAATGATTAATCATTTGTCTTAATTAGTGACTTACGGTTGTGCCATTGTATAAGTTAAAGTTGTACAGGTTTCTTGTGCTATAATTATAAAGGGGATTTTGCCAAAATTTTTATGAACTTGACGATTAACATGTTTAAATTCATATCAGTTATATACTTGTGCGCCAATTGATGATGTAACAGGTTTAGGTTGCTCACGCCTTGATCCGGATGGGTTTTCTGGGTCGGGGCGTGACAGCCCTTGTGGTCTACAGCGAGCCACAGGGGTAGAGGGGCAGGTCCTCACAGCATTCCTTCGTAGCTAGCGAGTATGTTGCATCGCTAGGGCTAGAGACAGAACCACTTGGGGTTACACTACACCTAGACACACTGGTCGGGCGAGAGCTCGAGTTGAGCAAATTTGCCAGTCTTGCGAGTTGGAGGTTGGGGATCTCTGAGTTCGTCTAGACCTTCGGGTGCTAGACATGGTCGGATTTGATATGATTCTCAGTATGGACTGGATGATGTCATACCGTGCCGTTATCGACTGTGGCCATCGTAGGGTGACTATTTGGACACTCGTTTTGTTTTGTTGGGGGATCACCAGTAGGCCAATTCCCTTGCTTGCTGTTGTTTTCCTAGGTGGGAGGGCCAGTTGTCAGCTTTGTTGGCGCGCCTTTTCTTGTTCACTGCAGAGGGCAGTCTTCCAGTAGTAGTTTGTGAGTTAGCAAACGTTTTTCCAGAGGAGCTACCAGATCTTCCTCCTTGTACAACCCTTGACTTCGAGGTAGATCTCATACCAGACACCGGGCTGATTCCGTTGCCAGCTTTCAGGATGGCACCAGCAGAGCAGAGAGAGTTGAGGATTCAAGTAGATGAGTTGATTGGTCGAGGTTTCATTCGTCCCAGCATGTCACCTTGGGTAGCACCTGTGTTGTTTACAAAGAAGAAGGATAGTACGGTTCGTCTTTGCATCAACTACAGGAGGCATAATAGCATGACTGTGAAGAACAAGTATCCTATGCCCAGGATGAAAGTCCAAGAGGGGGGATGGTGAATTGGACTCTATTCGAAAACCACGATAATAGGAAAAACCTAGGTAGACGGAATCTAAGTATCTCTGATGCTTGTAAATGAAATGAAAAACAATTAATGTCGCGCCCCGACCCGCGAAGGCTCAACCGGGCCGCGCGACGCAGACCGAAACCTAACTAAATGCGAAATTATTTTGGCGAGGGGTTCCTCTAATCTATTGGTCTCCCTAAACAGTTCATAACCACCCTTATTTAACAATAATTCCAAACCTCAATAATATAATAAGATAAATTCAAATCCTCGAAATGGTTAACATTTATACATCATATTCCCGTAGGAGACTATCTAAAAAAAAAGGGTACAGACGATCACCACTCAAGCACCACCACGCCACCAAATACCTGCCCGGTAGGGGCCACCAAAGAAGAGCTAACGCCTGCACCTGCAAAACGCAGCTCGGGTAGGAGTGAGCAATTAAGCTCAATAGGGTTCAACACTATGAGACACCAAAAGGAGAGAACACAACAATGTCGCCCTCAAGCAAGTCGGGTGGACACAGGGGCCCCATAACCCCATCACATGTCTCTGAACGCAGGAAACCAACAGAGCAGACCCACAAGAAGGAAACCGGCACTGTTAGGCGAGAACCGACACCGATGAGTAGGTCACACCCTCTATTCAAGAGTCATAGAACACTGAACACCGGCTACACCTCAGAACCGGCTCGAGGCTGACACGACCTCTAAATCATCGATCAACATGTATTCAAGTCATGTAAGCCAATCATCAATATCGACTAAATACTATCATCCGATCCTGGACCACGCTACCCACCACGGTCCCTAGAGCTAGATCCGAGCTACCCGAAAGCCTCGGATCGGCGATCAACCAATCGCCCACGTCCTACCCTTATGTATCTAATGCACACAAAGCCATGTATGATCATACATAATGATAACAATTCAGGCATGCAATAATATGCCAAATATTACACAGGGCCAGACGCAGCACACAGCTCGCCAAGGGGTGAACATGACAAGGGTCTAGATAAAAAAGCATATTTTATTCTACACATTCCAAGGGGTGCGACCCCCTTGGTTCAACCACGTGCCAAGCACAGGGCCTATGTAGGTATGATAACATTTTTATAATGCGATAACGAACAACTCAATTTATCCAATTAGAGCAAATGATCTACTAACTCTGGAAAATCATAATTATCAATTTAACAGTCTAATTGATACAAGACTTGATATGCCAACTCAATGACGCACCCCGAATCATATATCCAAAAATTAGATCAATCGGATAAATGAAAGTTGATCAAAACTTACATATTCGGTAAAAATCTAGATTTCGTAAATCAATCCAAATCCCATTGAAACTAACTTGGATTAAAACCAAACTTTGCAGATCTCTTCCAATGATCATCAAGATCATTGCAGTCAAGAATCAACTTAATTAAGTAATTAAAAACCACTCAATTACACTAATCAAGCTAACTGTCCTGTTTCAGCACAGACAGTCCATTTAATTCACCAGAAATTATACGTAAATCCAAAAAACAGTAAACCTGTTGGGAATGAAAGAGATCTCATAGATCTACAACTTTCATTCATAATACAAACCGAGATCATGCACATACAACTCGGAAATCACGTTAGAACACCACTATGCTAATTAAACCAGGAAATTCGAAAATAGCATATGAAAAACTTGCATAAATCCATATGAAACAAAACCAAATCCTACCAAACTTTAATTAGGTGATAATCAAGCTACCAAGCATTAGCTAGAATAGTTTAATTGAAGAAAAATAAACCAAAGCCATGAAAAACACCTAATTTAAGGGATTAATGAAGAACAAAATTTCTAAGGTAGGATGAGAGGAGAAGAAAAACCAGAAAAACAGAGGAGGTCTTGAGCTACTTCTTATAGGCTCGAGTCAGATCGATCGGTCGGACTGGGCCGGGTAGGTCGGTTCGTGTCGCGCCCCAACCCGCGAAAGCCTAACCGGGCCGGGCGACGCGAACCGGAACTTAAGAAACGAGGAAAAAGACGGCGAGGGTTCCCTCTAACCTATTGGTCTCCCTAACAGTTCACCAAAAGCACCCTCAATTAAAAGACATTAATTAGCAAAACCTCGAACCACAGATTTAAAACTCAAAGTGTTTAATATACAAATCCTCGGAAAGGGGAAGATTCAAAATACAATATTTCTCCCGTAGGAGATTAACTAGCAAAAGGGTGAAAGCAGTAAAGATCGCCACCTCTCAAAGTCCACCAGGCGCCGCCGCACCGCCGACCAACTGCCCGGTAGGGGCCACAGAGGAAGAACTGACGCCTGCACCTGTAAAACGCAGCCCGGGTGGGGGTGAACACTAAGCTCAGTAGGGATCTACACTACGACACACAGAAGGAAGAGGGAAACACAACAGTGTCGCCCTCAAGTAGAACCTGGGTGTATATAGGGGTCCCATAACCCCACCCGCGTGTCTCTGAGGCCCACGATTATGGTCTTCCAGCCGGGCTGATCACATGTCAGGTCACACTCAGTAGCAGGAAACAACACTGCTGACTCTCAACAGTACACTGAACACTGTTTGGTGGGAAAAGACACCACTGAGTAGGCAACTTCTCTACTCAAGAGTTTTAGGAACACCGGACACCGGCTACACCTCAGATCCGACTCGAGGCCGACACGACCTCTACAATCATCAAGCAAATGAGTGCGCCAGTCATCTAGGCCTATTATCAAGTTTGACTGGACACTACAATTCAAACCGGGTCCAAACCACCCAACCCCGGTCCTAAGATAAGTCCGAGCTTCCAGCCTCGGGACGGTGACCCAAAGATCACCCACGGCCTAACCAATGCAACTAATGCACAAATCAACAATGCATGCTATGAGATACACAAACAAGAGATAGGCATGCAACAATATGTCAAGGGTAGCATACAAGTCAACCGGATCGCTGCAGCGGTACTACTAACCGCTGCCAGCCGATCCGCAGCAGGTCCCGGCATTATGCCGGTACCGCGACCGTCACCCGCGGACTCCTGCAACGGGAAGCAACCCCAAAAACAATGATGAACAGTAAACAATATAATATTATGTTCTGAAATATAATATTATATTCAAAACACTCAAAGCCTCTACTTAGGGGCTATTTGATCCCGTCGATCCGACATCCAAACGATGTCGGATTCAAGATCCAACTTAGCCATCAGTAGATGTATATATCATGATCAACATATCCAAAATGGATAATCATCCAACGGTTGGATTAACAGGAAAACACTAATCAAAACCGTTAATCAAACTAACTTACTAATTAATTGCTGCAACGCAGCCCTCCAGGAAACAATTCATAACAATTCGTAGGAAAATCTAAAAAATACGAAATAAACTGGAATGGAAAGCTAACGAAGAGATCTACAACTCTTATGTTTATCACAACCCAAGATCATGTATGTGCCGGCCGAAAAACTCGCCGCAAGCCGGCTGCTCTTCAAGGACAGCAGAAAACCAGAAATCCGAGCTTAATCATGCATAAAATCTACACAGATCTCAATAAAAGATCATAAAATTTATACCAGAAATTCGAATAAGCATACGGAATCCAACAAGACAAAGATCAACAAGATCCAACGGCTAGATCTAAAGAAAACCCAAAAACAACATCAGTAGGTATAAACCTACCGAACAGCGCTTCCTCGACTGATTCCACGTTAGTTGATCACCAACAAGGCTCCAAACCACTTCAGGGATCTTCCTCTCGTTGCCACGGATCCAACGAGCCTTAGAACACCCAAAACGATGGTCGGAGGAGGGAGAACGGAGGGGAAGAAGATGGCTGCCGGAAACAGGGGAAAAAAATAGAACCGCGGGAGAGGAAGAAAGGAGGAAGAAGAAGGGAGAAGAAAGAGGAGGAGAAGGGGAAGAAAAGGAGGGAAAAGGGGAAGGGGAAAGCCGGGGGAAGGGGGAAAAAGGGAAAGGAGGGGAGGGAAAGTCCTCCCCCTCTGACACGAGAGAGCGACGGCCAACGGCAGCCGTCCTCGCGAAGCAGAAAACCAATCGACTCGAGTCCGATCGATCGCTTCAAGGAGCGATCGATTGCTGCCGAGCCGCCAACAGCCCAAAGACCTTCTGCACTAAGCGATCGATCTCCAAAGCATGTCAGATCTGGCCTTGATCTCATTAGCAATCCAGATCGATCTCCTACGCCCAGAAAGGCAAATTTGGGCTAAAACACAAGCCCAAGCTCAGATCTTCCGATCTCGGGTTTACCTAGCCATTCTAAACAAGCACTAACACAAACAAGGCCAGTGTGTGCACACGCGGGTGTGAAACAAACCAACAAGGCGCAATCTACCAAATTGCCCTTGCGGTCTACAACGAGCCACAGGGGTAGAGGGACAGGTCCTCACAGTTCGCGTCGTTATCCGGATACATCAGCCGCGTCCTTTTCCAGACAACCGACACAGGTCTGATCGATCGCTCCCAGGAGGGACCGATCGCACACGGGCCGCCAGCTGTCCTCAAGATAAGCTTTCGCGCGCCCGATCATGGATCTTTTGATCCACAACCCGCCTAAGGTTCTAGCAAACATGGAAACCAATTAAAAGGGGTTGTGTGTGCAGCACGAGGGTGTGAAACAAACCGAGAAGACATAATTTACCAAATTGCCCTTGCGATCCACAACGAGCCATGGGCCTGACCTAGACGGTCGACCCAGGAGTAGAGGGACAGGTCCTCATAATTAAAATAAGCAAATAAAAGATGAGATAAGAATTAGAGAGCGTGTACCAATTGTATAGTGCTTCGACCCAACTCTTGATCTACATCCGCTTCACTTAAGGGTCCTTCTTGAGGTTGCACTACTTGGAAATCCCCTTTACAAGTTTTCCACCATGCTTTCGGGTGCTTGGCAATCTGACAACAGTCTCCCAATACCTCTTGGGTATCATCCAAGCCACTCTTGGATTCTTTCAAAGTCTACATCACAACTTGAATTAGTTTTACAAAAGTTAAGCTCTCAAGAAAGATGAAAATGAAAAATAAACTTGTTAAAATATACACCAATAATCCCCTTAGTCTTCCTGCAAGTTTCCTGCATCTTCCCTCTTATACTTGAGCGTCCAAGCCTCCCAAAATACCTCCCAACGGCTATTTTGTTTTTTTTCCAACGGCTCTCTAGAGGCTAGATTTATGACTGATGGTCGACCGTCGCATCGTCCGCCACATCGACCGTCGCATCGTCCGCCACATCGACCGTCGCGCTCAAAATATACCTCGGATCAACCGTCGCATCAACCTTCAGGCTCCGCGGTCGACCGTCGCATCGATCATCGCATCGACCATTAACCTCTGTTGTTGAAAGCATACTTCAGGGTCTATTCGGTGTTTGACCGTCGCTTCTTCTCAAAAAGTCACATAGTTCGCGGTCGATTAGTGCATCGTCCACCAGTCTCCGTGATTGATCCGTTAGTCTCTGCGGTTGATCCTCCAATCTCCATAATCGATCCGTGCATCAACCGCCAGTCTCTGATGAGTCACTAAATATTCGTAGTTAAACCCCATAATTTACCTTTGTTAAGCCTAGAGTAGTTGTATTTAATAGTTTGTTAGTTCATGTCAGGTTTGATCGTGATTTGAGAAGAAATACAAGAAATTTGGCTAAAAAGATGAATTCATGTGATAAAGACTGCTTCATCGCTTGTCAAGAGAATATTCTCCAGAAACTTTGTATAAGTCCAAATATTCTACAAATTTAGTACGTGATAAAAGACTTCAATAGCTAGAACTTTCATATTGGACACTTTACGAGATTCCTCATGGATTGATACCAGTTTTGAAGAAGATAAAGATATATAGCTGCTGGAAGACTGGCCCTCGACATTAAGAAGAATAGTCTTTAAATATTCCCGATAAATCAAACTATTATGAAAAATTCGGTATATGATAGAAGACTTCCTAATTTACAACTTCTGTGTTGGAAAAGGTTTCAGATTCTGAACTGATTAGGCCCAGTTGCGCTCGGAATAAGACTGCCAGAATTAATTCAGGAAATCCGAGTTGTAATTGAAGTCCAACTCAACTCAAACTCTAATTTTGGGAGTTCTCTTATAAATAGGGTTATTCAATCCAAATTTATCATCTTTTCGACTATCGTTGGAGGAGGAAAAAGAAGACGGTGAGGATGCGGATGGTGACAACTTCCTATTCCAAGCCGATGGCGTTCATCCAAAAGATGAGTTGTTAATTATTATACTTGGGATTATTTTATAAATCCTAGCGTAGTTTTCTATTTTCTTTGGTTTGACTCTTGTAATATTCTCAAGACATGATCTTATGAATTTGATTTTAATGTTAATAGAGTTGAGAGAACAGAGTTCCTTGACGTATATTTAGGCCTACTTGATTTCAGTGATTGATTGTAGAGATTCATAGGATGGTTTTCATGTGATTTATGGTTAGCTATTGAGATAGGCTATGCTAGGATAGGATAGGTTGTGCCAAGATAATTAGGAGTATAATAAAGTAAGGTAGTTGTAGGATCGAAGATAACCTATGTCAAGAAAAATAGGCTATGCCGTTAGGAACATAAATCTTATTTTAGGGATTCATGTGAGCTTGTACCCATATGATCCATAATGTTTATAGAATAGAACAAGAGGCTAACTAGAGAAGATCGAAGGCAAAACTTGGGCGGATTAAGTAATTCCTAAGTCATCTATCTATTGATTCTAATTGATCATCTTTAATTGCTTTCCTTACATAGTTTTAGGTTAATTCAAACTTATCATTGCTTCTTTTGCTTAGGTTTAGAGTTTTGAGAATTGATTTCAATCTTTCATGGTAAATTCCCTATGGTTTGACTCCAGACTTCACCGCTATTCTACCTAGTAGTGTAGTGATTGAATATGGATTATAAATTTAATATTTGATTGAGTTTGCAACGTTTTAACGACATGTTCGCAATACATCAATTTTTGGCGCAGTTGCCGGAGAATTCGACGGTTAATTGATTGATTTCTCATTGCTCCTTTTTCAGGCTTAGCTAGATTTTTTGTTTTCTTGATTTTCTCATTTCTTTATTTTATGAATTTTCTGACAATTTTCTGGATTTTTTACAGCATTAGAATGGATTTTTTCTTGAAGGAAAATAGCTTCCTTGTTGCCTGGGCGACCGGTCGGACCTGAATCCGATCAGTCGGGATTGCCAAATCAGCTCACCCGCAGCCTGAAGCGACTGATCAGAACATAAACCAACCGATCGAAACTGCGCAGTCAGGTAAGTCTTCTTACTTGAAAACTTATCGTTTCGATTGTTGTTTTTCGGGTTTTCTTCTCTCCTCCGAATCTTCTGTTTTTTTTTCTTTTGGTATGTGATTTTACATGCATGGTGAAATATTATATGCCACTGGGTGATACCTCGTGGGATTATAACACATCCTCGACCTATGCACCTGCTTATACTAATGACACATATGTTTTTTCAAGCCCGACCTATAATTCATATTCCTATCCTTATAATCCGGGTTTTAGAAACCATACATACCTTAGTTGGCAATTTCAAGGTTACTAACTTCCTAATGTTCAACCATGGAACATAGTAACACATGCTTAAAATTTTAAGCCTTGTTTTGAACAGCAATATCTTCCTCGACAAGCACCCTCTGAACCGACGTTGGACACAATCATGAGTGCACTTGCAAACATGAATGCAAACATTAAGGCTAACATAGTTGAAAGCATGGCTGGGCTTAATAGTAAAATTGCTTTGATAGCAAACAACATTAATTCTAATTCTAAATCAATTAAGAATTTAGAGATACAAATTTAACAATTAGCTTTCATGGTAGATTTATATGACGATGTAGTTGAGAATTATGTGAATGATTCTATACCTCCTATCTGCTATGAAAATGCTTATGATTCTTATATTTCTAATGATAATGATACATGTTATTATGAGATGTGTTCTAATGTTTCGTCGAATCATGCAACTATTGACAATATTTTACCGGCCCATGAAAATAATATTCCTAAATTTGATATTGATGAATGCATACCTAATGAAAGTGGGTCTCATATATATTTCGATCATGCTTTAGAAACCAATTTTTTTAGTGATGATGAGAATTGTTGTGTTGAGTTTCCTGTTTTACATGATGTGTTGAATGATGATGTGGTGTCTACTTGCATTGATCATTATGAAGTTGAGCATGGTAGTGAGATTCCCTGTCAGAAACCTCAAATTTAGCCTCTGTAATCTACATTAATCACATTAGTTGAACGTTATGAGGATAAGAAACCCAACATGAGTGAAAACCATGTCAATTTCTATCGTCATTTCATCAAAGATCGTATCAAATCTTCTCGTCCTGTGCACACTTTGTTTGTTATGGGCATTTCTATCATCTTTGATGAAACATGTCTGCATATCTTCACCATTCTCCGGGCCATGTATTTCTTCACATGGAATTATCAACCTCCTAAATTTGGTTTCGCGAGCGTCTAGCGAAAGACGTAAAATTACGCGCTTGCTGGGAGACATCCAATTTTTTAAGAGTTTTTCTTAACTTTTAGGATTTTTCCTGGTTTTTAGGAGTTTTTCTTAATTGGTAGGAGTTTTCCCTATTTTTTTTTTAGATTTTCCCCAAAAAAAATTTCACCTTTTTTCCCCATTTTTTCTATTTTTCTGCCATATTTTGTCTCTCCTCCGAGCATTGGCTTGATCACGGCTCGCTTGAGCCCGCTAGATTTTGTCTCTCCTCCGAGCGTTGGCTCGATCGCGGCTCACTTGAGCCCGATCCACTAACCTCTGCTACCTCTCAAGCCCAGTCCGGCCATCCCCATCCCTCCAAACCTTCACCTAGACCTCCGCTATCCTCCTCACTGCCCTTCTTTGCTTCCTCCACCCTCATCCCTCTCTGCTACGACGTCGGTGAACCTCTCTGCCTTCCCATGCCGCCATCGTTCTCCTCATCCATGGTCGCCCACCGCCTTCTACCACCTCTAGAACCTTCCCCAGGTAGTCATGATCCTTCCGCTACCATAAAAAACTTTCCTTGCTCCCTGGATCACTAGAGTCAACTTCTGACGATCCTTAACCGCGCCGGCCACCTCTAATCTCTCACCTAGAAGCCTCAATTCTACGATCAGACTACATAGATGAGTTCACCAGGCCACCACGATTCGTCCTATACCTTCAACATCCTCCTCCGACGATGTTTCATTGTCGATCCGCCGCCGACATGTTTTCAGCCATCCGATTACCTCCAACCATGATCCAGGTGCCATAAAGCTGTAACTTTTTATCCGACGGTCTAGATTTTCAACCAAGGCCACACTCAAATACTCTGGCCTATCCAAATCTCTTCTACTACACCCCAACATATTGTTTGTTATTTTCATTAAATCTTAGGACAAGTGGTCTTTAGGAAGGACACATGGTCGAAGTTTACGAGTAGTATGTGATGTAGTGTTCCACAGCCCTGAGCCAGTTTGACCAGTCCGGACCTGTCTCGAGGTTGCTTTTTGCACTTACAGTAGTAGTTGACTCCGTGATGGATGACTCAACGGTAGAGGTTCACTATGGTTTTGCCAGGATTGCGCAGTCTTTGTAAGCTGACCCCTCTACTTCCGCACGACTGCTTGATTTTAGGGATTCTAATGAAGATTAGCTATTGATATGGAACCTTTTTGGATGTTTTGGATGTTAGTTGTACTTGATGATGTGCTGATATGGGATGATGATGATGATGGTATCTCCTTTACTTCTGCCTGTGCATATTCTTTGGGGGAAGAATGCTTGTACAGGATTGCTATATCATGAAAATACAAAGGTATGGGATGATGATGATGGTATCTCCTTTACTTCTGACTCTGCTGAAATTTTCTGTGATTTTTGAGCCTTTTTGGATTTAATTGCTATATTCTATGTTATATACTTGATGTTTTAGAAATGTATTTATTTCTTTGGCAGGATATGGTACTGCGATCAATTTGGAGGCTATGCTTAATTGCTAACTTTTGGTTCTCTCTATCCTCCCTACCTCTTGTTTTCTATGATTGACTTCTTCCAATTTATTATGATGCTTCACTTGTTTCGTCTTGAGGTATGAGATATAAGTGCTAGCGGTTCTCATATTTTTGATAGGGACAAGCAAGATATTTTTGGTGGCGAAATCAATTTTTGAGTCATTCATTATGGTTATCTCTACCCTTTATTCATTAATTTATTTTTATGGCTTAGTGTAATTGGGGACAATTACATTTAAGTTGGGGGGTAGATTCTAGGAATTTAATTCTTATTATTTTTAGAAAACCAAATATTATACATCCCTTGAATTATATCAAAAGAATGAAATTATGATATGATTTGACAAAGATTGTTGTTTTAGAAAATTGTTTTATGAATTATTCTAAAACTTGTATGTCATATAAGGGATAGCTAAATTTTTGCTTTACATGATACTATTTCTATACTTCAACACTTTTGCCATGAATTAAGAATGCTTGACATATCCCAATGCACGTTTTCACTTCCACATGTTGATGAGCTGATATTATATTCTAAGCATGATACTGTGATGGATTTATGATCCTATGCCATATTACATGAATGTATGCAATTGAAAAAAAGAGTTTTATATGCATAAAAAATGATTTACAACTTAGTAACCAGGCAGTGTGCCTGGCTAACATGGTGTTCACGCAAAACGGTCAAAATTCTTAAAAAATGACTAGTTATGATTTGTAGCCTTCATGATTTGAGCATTAAAGTCTGAAGGGTGTTCGACACTTAGTGCCCTAAAGCCATCTGGTTTGGGAGTCACTGGATTGAACCTCATTACATAAACCATGAAGAAATCATAACATGGCACATGTCATAAAAAAATGAGCAAATAAAAACAGAGATTGCTATGTGATAAGTGGAAAATATGTGATAGTATAGGATTATGATATTTAATAGTTGAAGTGTTTAGATATAATTGATGCTCTGAAGCTTGTGAAATTCTATTCACACACAGGAGTGTTAAAGTTGTTTTTAGTCATAAGTAAATATGTTAAAGTGTTTGAAATATGTTATGACATATTTTGATTTACTATATTTTTATGTAACTATGAGTTGAAAGGTAGATTTATGGATAGTATTTCTATTTCATGCATTAGAGTTAATGAATATTATGATTGATTTCTAATGATATGTTCAAGGGAATGTATAGATGTTTGTGGGTGTCATTCCTGAAAACCCTCAGGAGACTATAACTCCTCCAATGGGGTGACCCAGAGGTTTAAAGGCTTGTTGTACAAGCTAAGTGCAATCGTGAGACTTACGAAAGTGGGTAGTTAGATTTATTTTTTTTTTTTATCTTTACTTTGCTCGAGGACTAACAAAGTGTAAGTTGGGGGGTGTGATGAGTCACTAAATATTCATAATTAAACCCCTTAATTTACCTTTGTTAAGCCTAGAGTAGTTGTATTTAATAGTTTGTTAGTTAATTTCAGGTTTAATCATTATTTGAGAAGAAATACAAGAAATTCGGCTAAAAAGATGAATTCATGTATTAAAGACTGCTTCGTCGCCTGTCAGGAGAATATTCTCCAGAAATTCTGTATAAGTCCAAATATTCTGCAAATTTAGTACGTGATAGAAGACACTTTATGAGACTCCTGATGGATTGATACCAGTTTTGAAGAAGATAAAGATATATAGCTGCTAAAAAACTGGTCCGTCGACATTTAGAGGAATATTCATCAAATATTCCAGATAAGTTCAAATATTATGAAAATTTCGGGATGTGACAGAAGACTTCCTAATCTAAAACTTTTGTGTTGGACAAGGTTTTAAATTCCCAACTAATTGGGTCCAGTTGCCCTCGGAATTAGACTACCAGAATTAATTCAGGAAATCCGAGTTGTAATTGAAGTCCAACTCAACTCAAACTCTAATTTCAGGAGTTCTCATATACATAGGGTTATTCAATCCGAATTTCTCATCTTTTGGACTAGCTTTGGAGAAGGAAATAGAAGACGGTGAGGATGCGGATGGTGACAACTTCCTATTCCAAGCCGATGACGTTCATCCAAAAGATGAGTTGTTAATTATTGTACTTAGGATTATTCATGAAACCCTAGCGTAGTTTTCTATCTTCTTTGGTTTGACTCCTATAATATTCTTAAGACATGATCTTATGGATTTGAATTTAATATTAATAGAGTTGAGGGAACAGAGCTTCTTGACGTATTTTTAGGCCTACTTGATTTCGATGATTGATTGTAGAGATTCATAGGATGGTTTTCATGTGATTTATGGTTGGTTATTGAGATAGGCTATGTTATGCTAGGATAGATTGTGCCAAGATCATCGGGAGTAGAATAAAGTAAGGTAATTGTAGGATGGAAGACAACCTATGACAAGAAAGATAAGCTATGACGTTAGGAACATAAATCTTATTTTAGGGATTCATGTGAGCTTATAGGCATATGATTCATAATGTTTACTAAATAGAACAAGAGAATAATTAAAGAAGATTGAAGGTGAAACTAGGGCAGATTGAGTAATTCCTAAGTCACCTATCCATTGATTCCAACTGATCATCTTTAATAGCTTTCCTTACGTAGTTTTAGGTTAATTCAAACTTATCATTGCTTCTTTTGCTTAGATTTAGAGTTTTGAGAATTGATTTCAATCTTTCATGGTAAATTCCCTATGCTTCAACTTCGGATTTCACCGCTATTCTACCTACTAGTGTAGTGATTGAATAAGGATTATAAATTTAATATTTGATTGAGTTTGCAACGTTTTAATGACAGGTTCGCAACACATCCATATTTGGCACCGTTGCCGGGGAATTCGATGGTTAATTGATTGATTTTCTCATTGCTTTTTTTCCAAGCTTAGTTAGATTTTTTTATTTTCTTTTTTCCCTCCTTTCTTTATTTTATAATTTTTTTTATGAATTTTCTATCAATTTGTCTGGAATTTTTGCAGCATTAGAACGGATTTTTTCTTGAAGGAAAATAGCTTCCTTGCCGCCTGGGCGACCGGTCGGACCTGAATCTGATCAGTCGGGATTGCCAAATCATCTCGCCCGCAGCCTGAAGTGATCGATTGGAACATAAACCAACCAATCGGAACTGCGCAGTCAGGTAAGTCTTCTTACTTGAAAACTATCATTTTGATTGTTGTTTTCCGAGTTTTCTTCTCTCCTTCGAATCTTCTCTTTTCTTTTTCTTTTGGTATGTGATTTTGTGTGCATGGCCAAATATTATATGCCATCGGGTGATACATCATGGGATTATAACATGCCCTCGACATATGCACCTGCTTATACTAATGACACATATGGTTTTTCAAACCCAACCTATGATTCATATTCCTATCCTTATAATCTGGATTTTAGAAACCATACATACCCTAGTAGCCAATTTCAAGGTTAATCTATGCATCCATTGTTTCATAAAATATGTTCTAATGTGTATACTAAGGATGCACATAAGTCATATGTCTTTATAAGGATATAATAAGCTTGATTAGAAGCCTAAAAGTATGAAAATTCAAAATTTGACATATGCACCTCTTTCTATTGAAACATGACATTTGAGCATTGATCATACAACATTTAATTATATTGACATAATCAAAAAGCAATATTGGGGGGGGTGGGGGGGGGGGGGGGGTAAAAAGAAGGGTTAGGATCATGGTCAACCATCAAATTTAACAAGGACTTTTAGAAATCAAAATAAAATCTTATTAAAAATGAAAAGCTATCAAACTTCACAAGCTCTTAAAAGTTATGCACAAAACCAAGTCATAATCCAAGGATAGTCTAATTTAATGAAAATTCATGTGCTAGAGGTATGATGCGTATATAATTGACTTTGATAGTAAACATACATTTTCCTCTTAGTCATCATCCAATGTCAATGTTGCTCTCATAATATCAACACAAACGCATTTTCATAATCTCACATCTAAACAAGTTAAACAAGAAATTGAAGTATATTTGCATATTAAAACAATATAGGATTCAAAATTTCCAACCATTTGATGTTTCCAACATAAACCACCATAAAAATTAATATCTTACCATTCCAAACAGTAAATTACCAAAGACAACATTTCAGTGCTTTATAAACTCAAAATTTTCAACTTTTTGTTTGCAAACAACAAAAATTTAAAACCAAAATACAAGTTTGACAACCAAAAAATGAAATGTAGGCATTTGTTCTTTAAATCATTCAAATTGATATCTCATCTAAAACATCCACATCAACAAACAATAGGAAAAATATTTTTGACAAAAAACATTTGAAATAAGTTGAGAACCAAAAGGCTAGAAGATCACTAATCTTGTAAAGGGAGTAACAAGATGAATATCATTGGAGTGATCATGTATCATTTAATAACTATTAGCATACCTCTATTCTCATGAAAGATTGAAAGCAAATTCTTGTTCCCCGTCATATGCCTTGAGCATCCATTAGCAAGTTACCACTATTTTCCTTTGAATTGGTTTTAACTTTGGATCTCAAGCATTCCTTCAAAAACGAATCAAGTCTTGGTTTTTTATACCCAAATCTTTTTGGGTCCATTAATGTTAGTTCAAGACATGTAGATAGGTGAAGTATATTTTGGTATCCAAAAGGTGTTAGCACTAGCATGCTTCATAATATAGCAATTAGGAGCAATATGTCCTATTTTGCAACAATAATGACAAGTAGGTGCATTTGCTATTTTAGGAGGATGAGTAGATGCTTTTACAAAGCTAGTCTTTTTAAGCTTATTCATCTTCCTATGATTATAGCCAATTCCTTCTTTATTTAACGAGCTTCGTTGGCTATCAAGGACCACATCAAGTTTGTTCTTGCTATTCATAAACTTTGAAAGAGTAATTTTCAAATCATCATTCTCAAGAGAAAGGTCCTTTGAGGATTTTCTCAATTTGATGAGCTCATTTTGCGTATCAGAGGAAGTCTTTCTCAATATAGTACATTCATGTTGAGAATCCTTGAATTCTTTTCTAAATGAGGCATGATCATTGCTAGATGTCTTTAATATGCATTTGTTTTCTTTTTCTACGGTGTCAACTCTATGCATGGCATCTAGATTTTCCTCTTCTATTCTCTTCAAGTCCTTTCTCCTAGGATAATATTTTTTCTTAAGAAACTTGAATTCATTGGCTAAGGAATGATAAGTTTCAAATAATTCATCAGAAGCAAACTCATCATTTACCTCATCATCTTCTTTTTCTTCATCTCCTACTGCTGTTAAGCACAAGTTGGTAGCCTCTTGTTCATCCTCATCGGAAGAAGAGCTCAAGTCACTTTCACCCCAAGTTACCACCATAGCCTTCTTATTTTAAAGCTTCTTTTTTGAAGGATTCTTGAGTTGTGGGAATTCGGGCATGTAGTGTCCGGGCAGGTTTCCTACACTCATAGCAAATAATTTTATTGAAGTTAGTAAAGGAGTTTTCTTTTTCACCTTTGGGGTGTCCTTATTAAAGAAATTTCTTCCTTGGCGTTTAAAGATTCACTAGATTCATCTTGTGATCTTGTCTATCTTCTCACCATCGTCTTCATCGCTTGAATCCGATGTTTCCTTGTGTGAGGACTTGGAAACAACCATTTTCTTTTTCTTCTCTCCTTCATCATTGCCTCTCTCTAGGTTCATTTCGTGAGTCATGAGAGAGCCCATGAGTTTTCAAGGGATAGCTTGGATAGATCTTTTTCTTCTTCAATTGCCGTCACCTTGGGATCTCATGATTCGGGTAGGCACCTAAAAATCATTCTCACAATCTCATCATTAGCAATACGTTATCAAAAGATTTAAGTACATTAAGAATATTGGTAAAGTGAGTAAACATGTCACTAATTGTCTCATCATCCTTCAGGCAAAATAATTCATAATCATGAAATAGCATGCTAATTTTAGATTGCTTGAGTTAGTTGGTTCCTTCATAGGTGATTCAAGTTTGTCCCATATTTCTTTAGCGGATTTGCAAGCGGAGATTCTATTGAATTCACTAGGGCTTAAAGCACAAAAGAGATAGTTCTTAGCATTGGAATTAATTTGCAAGTTCTTCAAATTGATCGGGGTATACTCATTCTAGACTTTTGGACGTTGCTTTTCCTCAATAGTCTTCATTGGAATGTAAGGACCATCTTCTATGACCATTCATGCTTC
Source organism: Narthecium ossifragum (assembly GCA_963920575.1). Classification (NCBI taxonomy): domain Eukaryota; kingdom Viridiplantae; phylum Streptophyta; class Magnoliopsida; order Dioscoreales; family Nartheciaceae; genus Narthecium; species Narthecium ossifragum. The sequence continues at coordinate 24,071,649 of OY986963.1, forward strand.
ATAATCTATAGATTGGATGAAAATTTTCATTTTGGTCTTCTAATATGTATAATTCAATCCATTGAATTAGGGTGGCCTATTGGTAGATTGTCCCTCTATATTTTCCATATCGAGATAGGATCTTTTAGGGTTGTTAAATCTAAAAAAATAGTGACCAAGCTCTGATACCAATTGAAAGTCCAAGAGGGGGGTGAATTGGACTCTATTCGAAAACCTAGATAACTGGAAAACCTAGGTAGAAGGAATCTAAGAATCTCGGATGCTTGTAAATAAAATGAAAAATAATTCAAATAAGCAAATAAAAGATGAGATAAAAGTTTGAGAGAGTGCACCAATTTTATAGTGGTTCGACCCAACTCTTAGTTTATGATGTGTTGTCGTAGGCACTGAAAAATAAAACCAATACTCGTTAAAATAAATGTAGCAGTGTGCGTACGAGTTGATCCCACGAGGAGTGTCTAGCTTAGATTTTGTGCTATGTGAACAAAGATTGGGGGGGGGGTTTAGTAAAATGAAAACCAAATAAAAATAATCTAAATTGAAGAAACGAATTGAATCAAGAGAACAAACCTTGGTCTAAGTCACCATCCACCATCGGAATCCAACAACTGATCATTGATGCAAGTATATATCAATTCATACCATGAATATTCACCATTCGAATTAAATTCGAATCTCTCCTCGATCATAGTTAATTAGAAAAAAACGATCTAATCAACCCTAACTACTGAACAATCTAAGAAAAGCGTTGTAGATTTAATCTAATAGCAGCCTTAAGAATAGGGAGATCGATGAACCTAAACAACACAAGCACAAGCGGTTGCATTTAATCTAGTCGAATGTTCTTCCTAAGATCTAACAATCTCTGAAACGCAGTAGATCATTAGATCGCAGTTGCTTCGCAGATTAGAGGGATCAAACAATTACGGATTTGATATCCAACCTAGCAGTAGATCGCAATGAATAATAAACTAGTAGGCCTCCTAGCAATTAGACAAGACAACCATGAATATTTAATCACAGAAGAACATCCAATACTCAAGTATAAACTGAACAATAAAAATAGATTAGATCTCACAGTTTCATTGATTCCGAGGTTTCAGTCTCCTTGACCAAGAATCAAGAACAATCCTATTCCAATAAGCTAGAGAAAACCTAGGAAAAATATAAGAGTAGAAAGTAGCTGCCAAAAGTATCTAGGAATCCTTCCTCAAACCCTAGAAAGAGTCCTATTTATAACCCAAAGTCTCTCCATCCTTGGATTAGATCTGAACCGATAATTATCTTCACTGCGAAGGTAAGATCGATCCTTCCATAGGTGTAAGATCGATCCTTTGATATCAAAATCTTCAATTTCTGTCTACGCCCGAGGAAGATCGATCCTTTGTTTCTCAGTAGGATGGATCCTTTGATAGGAGTAGGATGGATCCTTCTTAATAGGATGGATCCTTCGATAGAGTAGGATGGATCCTTCGATAGGAGAAGGATCTATCCTTTGCATCGACGATTTCCTCAATCTTCTCGAGTGAAAGGAGGATCGATCCTTCTGTGATCATCTAAAAAGTATGCGTTCTGTCAGGTCTGTCTGCATAAAAGCATCGATCCTTTTAGGGAAAATGATCGATCTTTCTTTCCTGAGTATTTACGGTTTTGCCATCCAGACTGCGCCATTGGTACTAAAATTGCCGTAACTTCCTCTAAAAAACTCAGAATCATGAATCGTAAAATTATCCTGCAACTGGACTTAAAGAGATTTCCAACCATATATGACACATCATCTGGTTCTTTATCAACAGGTACAGTTTAATCTTTAAAGTTGATCCATATACTCTTTTCAGCTTCTTTTTGAACTTAAGGACTTCAATTGCATCCTAAATCAAAATATAAGAATAATGAGTATATTTAGGTACCAAATAAGCACATGAGACTAAGTATTAAGGGATAAAAATATAACATTATGCATCATCATCAAATTCCCCCACACTTAGCTTTTGCTCGTCCTCGGGCAAAACTAAAACTCACTCTACTCAACATATCAAGGTTGCAACGCCATCAACAAAGAACAATCAAGCTCTTCACAAAACTCATAACACATCATGAACAAATATTTTTAGACAACTTAAAAATCAATCAGTAAGCATTTTCATTTGAATATGGAGCATACTAAATAAGTAGACCCTCACAGAAATAAACACTCAACTCTCATGTGTTTGATGGGTATGTATTTCACTCATATTCATTAAAATGAAAATGATCTACCATAAGCTTGCATACCTTCTCATTCTCCACCACTAGAATCACATGCATAACATGAATCATAAGGACTTTAAAAGGTTGTAATGGGGTCCAGGATTAAGGTGGGAAATATTTGGGAATGTAGCTCAAAAGCCAACTAAACTAATGGGGCAAACATGCATCAATCACACATGTATAAGCAATCACTTCATTCAACAACTTCCTCAATTTGGCTTTAACATACTCAAACCATATAACATTACTACATTGGCAAAGATATTGTTCAAAGGGATAATTTTTAACCGAAACAGGAAACAATCTTTTGCAAAAGCTTCCACCTTTGTAGAAATCATACATAAATATACCCCTTCCTTAGAGTATTAGGAGGATTCATAAACACATATTGTAACATGAAAAACAATTTCCTCCCTCTTTCCTTCTTTCTTTCTATTTATTTTTTTTTTCATAGAAACAACATACTCATGGATTGAGAATGAAAACATACTCCATTTCACCACTCGTAGCCATACCATACATCCAAATACCCCCACACTTGAAACTTGCACACCCATACCTATCATCATGATGCTCAATGCTCCACTAGTTCTATGACTTGGGTAATGACATTGGTTTTCAGGTTTAAAGCTTGTAATGTGGGTTAACAATGAAGTCAATAAATCTCAAAGGTGTTTTGCAAAAGGAAAAATTAATCACAATGTAGGCTATTTGGCTTATGTAGCTTATAACAAAGATGGCGTTAATCATGTTCATGCATGCATGTGTCAATGTGACCTTGAATAGAGTCAAAGCAAGTTCTAGAGAAACAAATTCATGAAAGAATATCTCTTAGATAGAAAATAGTGAGACTGATATGAATGTGTCAGTCTAAAGGCTCAAAATGTAACGCCCCGGCCCTCCACTGGGCCCTGGCCCGCGGGCTCCCGGTCCGACCAGGATCCACCCGAGGGCCCTTACCCGACACAATATTGTCCGCTTTTGGCACACCGCAGCCGATCGATCGATCAACCCACCGATCGATCGGACTTCCCGGGAGGTTACCCCTCCCAAACCTACTCCAGCCCAAGCACGCTTAACACTGGAGTTTTTTTGCGGTTCATTGCCAGCACGGCTTTAAAACGCGTTGTGTTTATTAAGGGGTTACTATATACTTATATCGAACCCCGGACCATACCCAGGTGTTGTGGGATTGCTTACCCGGCTACCCGACTCAGCCCCGCCCTCCAGGCGCAGGCATCTTGTCGCCTCGGTAGACCCAGCGGGCCTCACAATCCACCCCCCTTGGGGGCCCAGCGTCCTCGCTGGCACAATTTCCGGTTGGGAACCGGCTCTGATACCATACTGTAACGCCCCCGCCCTCCACTGGGCCCCGGCCCGCGGGCTCCCGGTCCGACCAGGATCCACCCGAGGGCCCCCACCTGACACAATATTGTCCGCTTTTGGCTCACCGCAAATCTACTCCAGCCCAAGCACGCTTAACACTGGAGTTTTTCTGCGGTTCATTGCCATCACGGCTTTAAAACGCGTTGTGTCTATTAAGGGGTTACTATATACTTATATCGAACCCCGGACCATACCCAGGCGTTGTGGGATTGCTTACCCGGCTACCCGACTCAGCCCCGCCCTCCAGGCGCAGGCATCTTGTCGCCTCGGTAGACCCAGCGGGCCTCACACAAAATCTCACCAGCTTTTGTCTACTAAATTTAGTCACAACCATCTGAAGGAAAATAACTCAACTAATTAATTTTAAGTCGCAAGATTACTCATTCAATCATGTTATGAATATGTCAAGCTTAACTAGTTCTTGCTCATGGCAAATGCAACCTAGATCTCCTAGATCTCCTCCCCCACACTTGAAACTGACATTGTCCCCAATGTAAGGTGGAATGCAAAGAAAAAATAAAAATAACTAAAATGGAAATGTGAAAATAAAAAGAGAAATGAACGAACTCCCCTTGGGTTGCCTCCCAAGCAGCGCCTTTGTTTGTTGTCACTGGCTCGACTTCATGCTTCCTTCTTTTTGAATAGTGTTGGAGTTGCCAAACTTTGAATTTCAATTGACAGAATAGCTGAAATCGTACCCAAGGCTCCTCAGGATGGCTGAATTTCCATAACAACCGTGGATGGGCGAATTCTTTAGGTATGATAGGGGATGCTCGATCACCTAAAAACAAAAGCAAAGCAAAGCAAAAAGAAAAGCAACATACAAGCACACAACCTAAAAATAATTCAAGCACGCTCAAGCATACAATAGAGCAAATAAAGCAAACTAAACCACTCTATACAATATAGAGAATTTTAAATCGTGCCCTCGGTGGACGTTCTATAGAACGATGGGTTTCAAAATCACTGGGTGCCAAATTCTGAATATTTAACCTCAGTAGTGCCACCAAGGTTAATTTAACATATGAAACCAAGTGGTATATTTCAAAAATGAGAACTAGCTTTTCCATACTAACACCAGTAAACAAGATAACTAGATCTCTCAAACAGAAATACATGTCATCATGGTGATCAGGAAGAAAGGAGTCAACATTATGCTTAACTATAATCGAATCATCCATTGACCTATTAATAATGTCGTCGCTCGCATTGTCAAGGATGTCAAGATCACATGATCGAAAATAAATCCGTCGAGATATGAAAATATCTACTAAGGTCATCTCCTTTTTAACCACTAATGAAGATGAAATAGTCACAGGAAATATACCTCGTGACGTAATAGGAATGCTTTCAACTTCAGCCGAAGGAGATTCGTCGAATAAGTGCTCCAGGTACTCTCGGCGGTCGATCGAATCTTCCTCGTAGTCGACTGGTCAAGACTGGACAGCTTCTTCATCTGCCTTCTGTAGACACTCCCTCGAAGCATCTCCAACCGCAACTTCCAATTCCGTCACATCAATAGAATAGACATGACAATTATCAGTAGGATACTTCATGGCATCATATATTTTAAACTTAACAATTTCACCATCAAATTCCATGGTAAGTGTACCACTACGCATATCTATCTTAGTATTAGATGTTTTTAAGAATGGTCTTCCCAACAAAATAGGAGTTGTATGATCATCATTCTCCATATCAAGCACATAAAAATCAGCAGGGAAAACTAAATCAATAACTTGCAGAAGAATATCTTCAACTACACCTTTAGGATATGCATTAGATCTATCAACCAACTGAATCACAACACCAGTTTCATTCAAAGGTCCAAGTTTTAAAGAAGCATATATAGAATATGGCATAACATTGATAGAAGCTCCTAAATCTAACATGGCTCTTTCAAATTTAGTGTTACCAATTGTACATGTGATAGTAAACATACCTGGATCTTTACACTTTGCAGGATTTTTTGTTTGAAGAATTGCAGAAACATTTTCACCTACTCTCACCTTCTCACATCCTTTAAGTTTATGTTTCCTCTTAATTGTGCACAATTCTTTCAAGAATTTAGCATAACGAGGTACTTGTTTAATAGCATCTAAGAGAGGAATATTTACCTCGCATCGGCGAAAGGTCTCATATAGATCTGAATTTTTCTCATATCTTCTAGATTCTACTAAAGCTTGAGGAAAAGGAGACACTGATTTATAATTAGAAAGAGGTGGAAACTTACGTTTAGGTACGTCGTCGTCATCGGGAAAGTCTTTGTCTGCAAAAATATTTTGTTATTTTCCTTGCGGTGACGATGCAGTGACTTCCTTTACTGGAATCTCAACTTCTTTACCACTTCTCAAAATGATTGCACTTACATTTTCTCTTTGATTTATTACCGTTTGAGAGGGTAATTTTCCCGAATTTTGCGCCTCTTGCTTACTAATTGGTGGCGCCATCTGGCCCACCTGATATTCCAAGCCTTGAATACTGGTCTTTGCCTCCTGTTGAAATTGCAAAGTATTCGTAGCAAGGGATTTAACAATATCTTCTAAAGACATACCAGAATTAGAAGTTGGGTTTGGTTGTTGTCTCGGGGGGTATGGCGATATATATTGTTGATATTGCTGGCTACTTGGACGGAATTGAGTTGCGGACTGATTTACTTGTGGATTCCCATAGTTGAGATTGGGGTGATCCCTCCATCCCGGATTATACGTGTTTGAATATGGATCATATTTCCTTTGTGGTAGTCCAGGGAAACTACCTGCGACATTCACTTGTTCACTGGGCTCCTCTTTAAGAGTTGGGCACATATCGGTTGGATGTTCTGCCACCGAACAAATCTCACAAACCTTCGTTGTTTGCATATTACCTACATCCAATTGACGAACAAGAGAAGTTAGACTCGCAATCTGTTGTTCAAGAGATGCAACATTTTCCTCATTAACATGTTTTGAATAAAAATCAAGCCTAGTGTTAAATTGTTGAGAATTAGCCGCCATATTTGCAATCAAGTTCCTCGCGGCTTCAGGCGTTTTATCCACCAAAGCTCCTCCACTAGCGGCATCAATCATAGTCCTGTTAGTGGTTAGTAAGCCCTCATGAAAATATTGGATAAGTAATTGCTCACTAATTTGATGATGGGGACAGCTTCCACATAATTTCTTGAAACGTTCCCAATACTTGTGTAGAGACTCTCCGTTATGCTGCCTTACACCACATATCTCATTTCGAATGTTGGCCGCCCTTGAAGCTAGGAAATATTTCTCCAAAAACAACCTCTTCATCTCGTTCCATGTGGTAATACTCCCAGAGGGTAAATAATAAAGCCAATCCTTAACTGAATCCTTCAAAGAAAATGGGAAGGCTCTCAATTTGATCTGATCTTCAGTCACCCTCATAGGTTTCATGCTTGTGCACACATCATGAAGTTCCTTTAAATGCTTGTGAGGATCCTCACCTGTAAGTCCATGAAAAGTGGGTAAGAGATGTATTAATCCAAATTTCAATTCAAAAGTAGTAGTAGCATCCAAAGTAGGGAATGTAATGCATAAAGGTTGTTGATTCAAATCTGGGGCTGCAAGCTCTTTTAAAGTCCGATTTCCAGCCATGACTTCTTCCTCTTCTAATCCAAAATCGCTAGCAAACAGGAAATCAAGATCCAAATCGTTCTCCTCAAAGTTTCTCCGAGCTTCCCTCCTTAACATGCGTAGAGTTCTTTCTATCTCTGGATCGTACTGTAAATCTCCTTGATTAAAAGATAGAGCTATACTCATACACAATCAAGAAGATTCCGGTGAACCGAGAAAAACAAATTAAGAAAAGGTCTAGAGTAATGAAGATAAATAAAAATCCTATGCTAAATCACTGATAAACGAAGTAAACTTTTTTTTTATGAAATAAAGATCACAATAAGCACAAAAATCAACTAGAATCACTACCCGGCAACGGCGCCAAAATTTGATGTGCTGTCATAGGCACTCAAAAATAAAACCAATGCTCGTTAAAATAAATGTAGTAGTGCGAGTACGAGTCGATCCCACGAGGAGTGTCTAGCCTAGGTTTTGTGCTATGTGAACAAAGATGGGGGGTTTTGACTAAATAAAAATAATCTAAATTGAAGAAACGAATTGAATCAAGAGAACAAACCTTGGTCTAAGTCACCATCCACCATCGGAATCCAACAACTGATCATTGATGCAAGTATATATCAATTCATACCATGAATATTCACCGTTCGAATTAAATTTGAATCTCTCCTCGATCATAGTTAATTAGAAAAAGGCGATCTAATCAACCCTAACTACTAAACAATCTAAGACAAGCGCTGTAGATTTAATCTAGTAGCAGTCTTAAAAATAGGGAGATTGATGAAGCTAAACAACAAAAGCACAAGCAGTTGCATTTAATCTAGTCGAACGTTCTTCCTAAGATCTAACAATCACTGAAACGTAGTAGATCATTAGATCTCAGTTGCTTCGCCGATTAGAGGGATCAAATAATTACAGATTTGATATCCAACCCAGCAGTAGATCGCAATGAATAATAAACTAGTAGGTCTCCTAGCAATTAGACAAGACAACCATGAATATTTAATCACAGAAAAACATCCAATACTCAAGTATAAACTGAACAATAAAAATAGATTAGATCTCACGGTTTCATTGATTCCGAGGTTTCAATCTCCTTGACCAAGAATCAAGATTTAGCCACGCAGGGCCATCAAGAACAATCTTCAAAAGATTCCAATAAGCTAGAGAAAACCTAGAAAAAATATAAGTGTAGAAAGTAGCAGCCAAAAGTATCTAGGAATCCCCCCTCAAACCCTAGAAAGTGTCTTATTTATAACCCAAAGTCTCTCCATCCTCGGATTAGATCTGAACCGTTAATTTTCTTCACTGCGAAGGTAAGATCGATCCTTCCATAGGTGTAAGATCGATCTTTTGATATCAAAATCTTCAATTTCTGGCTACGCCCAAGGAAGATCGATCAATCCTTCTCAGTAGGATGGATCCTTCGATAGAGAAGGATGGATCCTTCGATAGGAGAAAGATCGATTCTTTGCATCGACGATTTCCTCAATCTTCTCGAGTGAAAAGAGGATCGATCCTTCTCTGATCATCTGAAAAGTATGCGTTCTGTCAGGTCTGTCTGCGTAAAAGCATCGATGCTTTTAAGGAAAATGATCGATCTTTCTTTCCTAAGTATTTACTGTTTTGCCATTCAGACTGCGCCATTGTGATATTCCCTAGACTCTACCACAAGTGCATGGGTCATGACAAGTAGAATAGGGCAAAAAGAGTATCGTTTCCACAAGTAGGATGATTCAAGTACCAATGTATCCAATTTCTTATATTATCTAAGCAATCCAAACGAGATATAACACTGACAAATCTGAACTGAAAGCAAATAAATATTAAATAGAGGAGTATGAAAGGTTTCTAGGATTTGGATTTCATCGATTGAATCTCTTTAATGAATTTAAATCAGGTTGCTGAAATTAGAACTTTGTTAATTATCATGACTGAATTCCCTTTTTTTATGTGAAATCCTCTTTCAAGGTATAACTCAAATACCTAAATTAATTCTATGTCTACTTTCGTGATCCCAGGAATTAATTTAGATTCATTGGGCTCTTAGGAATCCTTAAACAAAAATCACCTTGTCATATATTTATTTCTAACATATACTACCAAGGTTTGATGAAACCATGAACTAATGTTAAACTTCAACTTTCGTTACTTCGTTCAATATCTGAAACATACAAGTCATGGCCAGTAACTTGCAAGAAAAAGAAACGATTTCATCAAATAGCAACTAACAAGAATATTCTCAACAACCCAACTCAATTCAAATCAGAAACTCAATGACTTCATCCAAACCCTAGAATAAGAAGACTAGGTATTCATGGTTGATAGAAAGAAAACCAATGTTTCATAAAGACACATCATCAATCAGAATTAGGATGAAGAGAATAGAATGAAAACGCTGATCCTCTTCTTCTGGTTCTTTCTCTGGTTCTTTCTCTGCTCCTCTGCTCTTCTTTTTCTGGCTTTCCTCTTCTTTTTTCTGCTGGCCGTTCTCTTCCTTTCTTTCTGCTGGCCGTTTCTTTCTCTGCTGCTCCTTTTTCTGGCCGTCCCCTGTTCCTCTCTCTCTGCTCCTCTAGCTGGCCGTCTCTTTCTCTGCTCCTCTTGCTGGCCGTCCCCTGTTCTTTCCTCTATTCTCTTCTTTATTCCTCCCAGCCATCTTTCCTAAAGTGTCCACCCTTTCTTCCATTAACCACATACCAATCCCACTAATCAAGGAAATATCAAATAAACTCCTAATATAACTAGGAAATGTGGTGCTCCCAGCTGGGATCTTCATGAATCAAATCTGGACTTCACAAAATGAATCTCGTCAAACCCAAGTGCAGGTGCAGCAATTCCGAGTCTGATGGCTTCATCAATTTTTCTGTCTTTATTCAGCCTGAATCAGCAAAAACTCCAAACATCAAAGTTGTAGCGCTCTTCCTTAGCTTTCCAACGCATCCTGGATCATCCCAATCAGAGTTTGTATGAAGAAGATATGTTCAAATTACTAACTGCTGTGAAGAATGTCCAGAATTGCTCAATTAACTTCGTTTTGCACTTTAGGTATTCAATTGCATCCAGGCCTAGCCCGAATTCTGCTTCTTCCCATCATCCAATGTTCAAATGATTCAATATCTAAATACCTGCAATTATCCAAAAATTCCCAAGAATTAAGTAAATGCAAAAGTCACCTAAAATTCTTGATAAAAGAGCAAGGAATGATGTAAAACACTTGAATCTGACAATCAATCTTAAGAAGATGTGTGGAAATAATTCCCGCATCACATTGGTACTAAAATTATCGTAACTTCCTCTAGAAAACTCGGAATCAAGAAACGAGACTTCAAGAGCTTTCTAACCATATATTGCACATTATCTGGTTCTTCATCAGCAGGTATAGTTTAATCTTTAAAGTTGATGCATATACTCTTTTCAGCTTCTTTTCGAACTTAAGGACTTCAATTGCATCCTAAATCAAAATATAAGAATAATGAGTGTATTTAGATACCAAATAAGCACGGGAGAATAAGTATTAAGGAATAAAAATATAAGATTATGCATCATCATCAGTTTACGTCCACTTCACTCAAGGGTCTCCTTCTTGATGTTCCACTACTTGCAAATCCTCTTTACAAGTTTTTCACCAAGCTTCCTGGTGCTTTACAACCTTGCACCCATCTCCGAAGACCTCTTGGGTATCTTCCAAGTCACTCTTGGATTCTCTCAAAGTCTACTTCACAACTTGAAGTAGTTTTATAAAACTTAAGCTCTCAAGAAAAATAAAAATGAAAAATAAACTTACTAAAATATACACCAATAATCCTCTTGGTTTTCCTACAAGTTTCCTTCATCTTCCCCCTTATACTTGAGCTTCCAAGCCTCCCAAAATACCTTTAAACGGCTATTTTGATTTTCTCTAATGGCTCTCTAACGACTATATTTCTGACCGGCGGTAGACCGTTGCATCGTCCGCGACATCGACCATCGCGTTTAAAATATACCTCGGATCAACCGTCGCATCAAGCTTCTTGCTCCACGGTCGACCTTCGCATCGACCGTCAGCCTCTGTTGTGAAAAGCATACTTCAGGGTCGATGCTACGTTCGACCTTCGCTTCTTGTTAAAAAGTCACATAGTCCGTGGTCAATCAGTGCATCGTCCGCCAGTCTTCGCGGTTGATCCTCCAGTCTCCGAGGTCGATCCTTGCATCGACCACGAGTAACAAAACATCTAAATATTGAATTTTATGATTTCCAAATTAAGGGATATAAATATTAAATCATTTTTTATCATCATTACACATATTGACACCATCAAAATAAGGTTAGGATCAACACAGGATAGATGACTTGTTCGACCAACTCCGAGGTTCGTTAGTCTTTTCGAAGATCGGCCTTCGTACAGGCTACAACCAACCGAGGACAGCTTTCTTTACGAGCTAAAGGAACAGAGTTCCCTTGATGAGTTGAGATTAGATTATAAGTATGATACTATGATAGATTTATGATTTTATGCTATGTTATTTGAAAGTATGCAATTCAAAAAAAGAGCTTTATATGCAAAAAGGGTTTCATACTTAGTAACCGGGCAATGTGCTTAATAAGATGTGTTCTTAGCGTAAAATAGTTGAAATTCCTGAAAATGACTAGTTATGATTTGTAACCTTCATGGTTTGAGCATTAGAGTCTGAAGGGTGTTCTATGTCTAATGTCCTAAAGCCATCTGATTTGAGAGTCACGTCCTTGAATCTCGTTACATGGACCATGAAGAAAACTGAAGAAATCATAACATTGCACATCTCATTGAAAAAAAAAAGATTGCAAAGTGGTGAACAAAAACATCTACTTAGTCAAGTTCCTATTCTTGAATGGTTGAAGTGTTTAGATATAATTGATACTCTGAGACATGCGGAACCCTTTTCACACACTTGGATTGTTGGAGTTGTTTGAGTTGTTCTAAATTGTGGTTAAATATGTTGAAATGTTGGAAATGTGTTTGACATGTATTGATTTGCTATTATTTTATCTTACTATGGGAAGAAGAATAAATCCATCGGTATGATTTTTATTTCATACATTAGAGTTGATGAATATTGTGATTGATTTCAAATTGCATGATCAAGGGTTGAATAAATTTTTGTGGGTGTCATCTCTAAAAACCCTCACGAGACTATAACTCCTCCACTGGGGTAACCCAGGGGTTTAAAGGCTTGTTGCACATGCTAAGTGCAATGGTGATACCTATGAAAGTGGCTAGCTAGATTTATTGCTTTCTTTTTATCTTTTCTTTGCTCGAGGACTATGCAAAGTGTAAGTTGGGGGGTGTGATGAGTCATGAATTATGCATAATTAAACCACTTAAATTACATTTGTTAGCCTAAGAGTAGTTATATTAGATATCTTATTGTTTGATTTAAGGTCTAAGTATGATTTGAGAAGAAATTCAAGAAATTCTGCTAAAAAGACCAAATTCTGCATAATCTGGTATTATATGTCGACTGTTTGGAAATAAATCACTAGAATTCATAAACAAATCTATTAATACTGAAATTCTGAGAGATGAAACAAGACTTCAATGGTTACAACTTTTATGTTGAACACGTTACGCGATTTCTGATGGATTGATACCAGTTTTGAAGAATATAAAGATATACAGATGTTGAAAAACTGTTCCGTTGATATTCAGAAGAATATTCATCGAATATTCCTCATAACTCGAAATATTATGAAATCTTCACGGAGAAGGCTAGGGTTTTGAAGACGAAGATCTTTCCGTGGGCATTTACAGCTTCCTTCCCAACACCTATGGATCTTTCCCAAAAGATGAGTAGCTAATTTCTTAATTTAGGGATCTCATGAAGCCTTAGGCTAACATTTTGTAGTTTTTGGCTTGAATCTTGTAATCTTTTCAAGACATGATCCTATGAATATGCTTTTCACTATTAATAGAGTTGAAGGAACAGAGTTCCCTTGACGTGCTTTTAGTCCTCCATGATTTATGTGATTGATTGTAGAGATTCATAGGATGGTTTTCATGTGATTTATGGTTTTCTATTGAGATAGGCTATGATATGCTAGGATACGTTGTTCCAAGATCATTAGGAGTAGAATAAAGTAAGGTAGTTGTAGAGTCAAAGATAGCCTATGCCAAAAAAGATAGGCCATGCTGGTAGTAACATAAATTTTATTTTAGAGATTCAAACTAACTTAAGAAGCTGTGAGTCCATAATATTTAAAGTAGGAGACAAGAGGATAACTGAAGAATACAGAAAGTGAAACTAAAGTGGATTGAGTAAACCATGGGTATCTCTCTCATTTGTTTCACAACAACTTTTACTTGTTTTTCTTAGATAGCTTTAGTTAATTCAAACCTATCATTTATTCTTTTACGTAGTGTCACACCCCGACCCAGAAAACCCATCGAGGACGGGGCGTGAGGGTTCCTATCACTATTCATCTTCAATCGGCGCGATACAAAGCGAAAAAGACGGATAAATTAAACAATTGTATTCTAGAGCCGAACAGATTCAATTATAATATATCATCAAGTTGTACAGTTCAGATTTAATACAAAAGCTCCCAAGAGACAGATTTATACAAAACTCCAAAGTCCTCAAAATGTTTACAACATGTACATATATATGAAAAGGGTATAACTGGTAATCCTCCAAGCAACCTCAAGCACCTCTGGATGTACTCGCGCCACCAAAGGCTGATCCCGCCGGCTCCACGGACGAAGAACTGCCGCCTGCACCTGCAAACGCAGCCCGGGTAGGAATGAGCGATAAGCTCAGTAGGGTTCTACTCTACGGCACACTGAAGGGAGGAAAACAACAACAGTGTTGTCTCCCAGCTCAAGTCTAACGGATGCCACGGGTCCCATAACCCATCAACATCCATCCTTAGCACTTGGCTTTGGAAGACAACACGACCTCTAAACCTCAAATACTGATCAGAGTCAACTAGCGTGAATCCTCAAAGACAAGAGATTCTGATTAAACAATCACACCCTACTCCTGACTACCCATCCACGGTCCTAAGGCTAGATCCGAGCTACCTGAGAGCCTCGGATCGGCGACCCAAACCATCGCCCGCCTAACCTCAAATGCCTCTAATGCACACAATGCATGAGCTTAAGCACACATCTATCCTAGATGTCTCTACATGCCACATCAACAGTTATAAGTCCAACAGATATACAATAGCCCTCGGCACTCGCCGGCAAGAGGCTAAGGTTCCACAATTCCTCATTAGCTAGCACTCATAGCTAGCTAATGGCTAAGCACACCATTAAGCCTTTAACTACATCTAAACATGTATCAAATACAATAGCAACCATAGATTTTCTCAAAAGGGAAGAATATTCTGATCGATCCTCAAAACCGATGGAAAACCCTTGAAAACCCCATAAAATCCACATGCATACATCCCAACACGTTTAGATGTTAAACACCAATCAAATCCCTCCAAGAAAAGCCAGAAAACTAAGTCCAAAGGGTCACGGACGATGTCACGGTCGATTCGGGGATCGACCGTGCGACCACGGACGATGTCACGGTCGATCCGGCGATCGACCGTGACGCCAAAACGAGGAAAACCACCTGGGCGACGGTCGATCGACCCATCGACCGTGGGAAGCCCAAAACGAGACAGAGCCTCACGGACGATGCGACGGTCGCTCTGACGGTCGACCGTGAGGCGGGATGAAAAAGAGAGAAGACCCACGGTCGATCGACCCATCGACCGTGGGAGGCCAAAATCCCGACAGAGCCTGACGGTCGATGCGACGGTCGCTCCGACGGTCGACCACCAGGCCCAGAAAGCGTAAAACAACACTCAACGGTCGATGCACCGATCGACCGTCGAGCCCTTGGCACAGTTCATCAAAACAGTACCGAAAATCCATTTCCTTGGATTTCAAGGATCAAATCAAGTTGGAATAAGATGAGATTTTGCAAGCATGTGTATTTAGCAATGAGGAAGCTAATGGAATGAAGAAAACCAGCTTCTGACGGTTAAATCTCCTATCTAGGTCCAAATGGACAAAAACCGACAAAACGGTGATAATACGGAAACCAACCGTTAAAATATAGAAATCTCAACGTAGGAATACCGGAATTGAGCAACATCACATATACAAGGAGCTACAAGGCATTCCAACAAGTATTCCTACAGCGAAAGTACATAAAACCTATCCTAGGAGAACCCGATCCAAGGATCGAGGTAGAAACACCTACTTGAGCAAGTAGGGTAGCTCCTCCACGCGTCCCGCTGGTCAAGCCGCCAAGATCTGAGCTCCGAAGACCAAATCTCCAAACCCTACCTCAGTCGAAGGAGAGAGAGAAGGGAAGAGAACGACAGGTGAAGGAGAGAAGGAAAGAGAGAAAGGGACTTGGCTTATATAGAAAATCCAGATCTATCTCAGCCATCCAATTCGATCTTTCCCGATCGAGCTCTGATCCTCCGATCGGACGCACCCTAGGGATTCTAATCAAACACACACATCAATCCAAGGCCGTGGGTGCAACGCGGGTGTGAAACCGACCACCGGAGGGCATATTTATCAAAATGCCCCTAGGGTCCCAAACCGCCCCACGATCGCCCGATCGTGCCCGACGCGGAACCAAACCAACAGGAAACCGGCTCTCGACTCACGCGGTCGAGCCAGGTCAGAGGGACGGGCCCTCACACTTAGATTTAGGGTTTTGAGAATTGATTCCAATCTTTTCTAGTAAACTCCCTGTGGTTCGACTTCGAACTTCACCGTTATTCTATCCTATAGTTTAGTATTTGAATAAAGGTTTATAAATTTCTAAATTGCATTTTGCGTATGATTTAACGTCACTGTTTCACAAGTGATCAGTTATCTTTCTCCCCAAGAAGATCGCCGGAGCTCTATCGGATCTTCATTAGAAAGGGGCTAAAGCTACTAGAGGAGGAGAGAAACTCTCGTACTATCCATAGCACCAAACCCTGAGGAAGGTCGGCGGGCACGGCTAGAGAAAGGCTAGTCGGATTCTCGCCGGAAACCATGGTGGGAAAGGAGGAATAGGGGGGAGAAAAGGGGTTTTCTGAATTTTAAAACACCAAGGTCAGAGGGAGGACGGTGTCGGGGTTCAACGCCAGTCCTTTCCCAACGCTGCAGTTGCCGGGAAGAGGAATGGGGTCGACTCCGACGACCCATCGAAAAACACGAAATCAAAGGGCGAAAAGAGTTTCAAGCTCAACTCAGCCGAGAAGGGGAAGAAATCTCACAGAAATTTCACCGGAATCCTCTCTTTTCCAAGCGAGCTCCATATCTCCTTTCTCATTGTCTTGATTTCTCCCTCTCAGCTTTTCTCTCTCTCTCTCCCTCTCTCTCTCTCTCTTCTTCGATCGGCTGAGAAATGGGGTAAGGAAAGAGAAAGATCAGTTGCGAAGAAGGAAAAGAGCCACGTGGAGGTAGCTGGTAATTTTAGCAGAAAAACCCCCTGCAAAACCCCTAATTACACGAAAGGTCCGTCAATTGTATATAAAAGCCCAAAAAATTACAATTAGGCCCTTGCATGATGGGGTGAGAAAATCTTGCATAAAAACCCTTGCAAAAATCCATAATTACAAAAGGTCCCATCATTCTTAGAAAAAGGTCTTAAAATTTTTAACAAGACCCTTATACAGTGCAGGAGAGAAGGGGCTAGGAAAGTGAAAGAAAGAGGGGGATCTCACCTTCGATACCCTCTTGATCTCACGATCCGGTGAATGAGAGTTCCGGTGGTGACGATGGCTAGACAAGAACCGCCGAAAGAGTGGTCCTTGGGAGAGAGTCCAAAATAGAGGCCATTTCGATCTGGAAACAGGTCCTCACGATGGTTATTTGTTTTCCGTTGGATTGGATCTCCGGCGGCGGCGACAGTGGCCTAGATGAGATCACACAAGGTGAGAGGAGTTCATCGCGAGTTCCTCTCGCGAGCCCCGTCGAGAGAGAGGGGTTTCGTTCAAAAGGGTTTTAAAACATTTTCCGTTTTCAGAAAAGGTTGAAAACGATAAAACGTTGTTTTCCAAATTTTCTAGAAAATGTCGTTTCCATTTTCTGAAAATGTTTTCTTCACCGTATACACCAAACACATTTTTAGGCCCATTTTGTGTTTTCAGAAAAATGAAAATGGAAAATGACTAAACCAAACATGCCCTTACATTTTACTGAGAAACCATTTGAGTTTCTTGTGGATGAACTTCTCAAGAAATATAAAAACTTCTTCACATGTGAAGTTGCTAATTAAATGGTTATTGTAGCAAGAGTGCATTAGAACTGGATCCTTCACTATTAATTGGAATATATAGCGTTGTTGTCATTAGTCTCTACAGATAAGAGAGAGATTGGAGGACAACATGAATCATGATGGCAGGGGTACTGGTGAGGGGGTTCATCGGGCTACGTTGACCTGTGTTGGTCAGGGAGGTGCTCCGGCGGGAGCTCCGACAAGCAGCTCCTGGGTGCAGGTAGCAAGGGGGCTGGAGTGGGAAGTGGATGAGGTCCCGGCGGGGAACTACAAGAAGCTTCGTGAGAAGTATCAAGACAAATCGGTGGTCTCGAGGGCGGCGATGGAGGGTGGTCGGAAGAAATGGAGTCATACCCTCTTTGGGAGGTTCTTTGGTGGACGAGTGGGGTTGGATTTCCTCCGGCGGAGATTAGCGGGTCTTTGGCTGACAAAGGAGTCATTCCTTGTCACCGATCGTGTGAATGGAGTTTATGCTTTCAAGTTTGCATCAGATGAGGATATGTTGAAGATCTTTACCAGTGGGCCTTGGGTGATCGACGGTAAGACTCTTTTTATGATAAGGCGGCGCAACTCGTTCCGTCCTACGGCTAAGGACTTTGCTTTTGTTCCTCTTTGGGTTCGTCTGCCGGATCTCCCATCAGATTATTGTGAGGAGGACTCTGTTTTCTCTATTGTGCGTTGTGCTGGGAGGCCTCTGCTGCTTGATGCTTCGACTGCCTCTGTGGATCAGAGTAGGTTTGCTAGGGTGTGTGTGGAAGTGGATCTGACGAAGCCTGTGAGGTTGGGGACAGTAGTCCATGTTGAGGAGAAGGGGCCGGAGGAAGGGGAGATGGAGGAGGATGAGGAGGATTTTGCGCAGCCTTTTGTTTTTGAGAATTTCATGATCTGTGAGTTTTGTGAGTTCTTTGGTGATAGTGTGGAGAGCTGTAGGTTTAAGGAGGCCAGGGTGGTGACATCAGAGCTGGAGAGTAGTCCAATGGGTGAGGCGGAGTCTAGTAGTTCGATGGTGGCTCCGGAAGGGAGTGAAACTCCGGTTTTTGGGGAGAATGGTGCTCCTGCTCCTGGGAGGGTGGGGTCTCTGATCTCCGTTGAGACTAAGTCCCATGATGCGGTGAAGGAGGACACGGGTTGGCATACGGTGCATCTCCGGCGTCGCCGTGGTTGGTCGTCGGTGGTGGAGGGGACGATGGGGCAGGGATTGTTTGGGAGATAGGCTGGAGGGAGGGGTCTCCAAGGTAGAGTTGAGTCTGGAGGGTCACGTGGAGGGCATCCTGTGGCTCAGCAATGGGTCCATGTGAGGTTGGTAAATGGGAAAATGCCATGTGGCCAGAGAATGGTGGAGAAGGGGAAAGGCCCGATGGTATTCAAAGCTGGTGGTTCTGATGGGCGACCACCTGTACAGCTGGCTCATGGGGAAATTTCTTCTGCTCACGTCTTAAGGCCAGGTGTCGGTGGGCAGGCTAGGTTGATTAGGCCTTGTGGGAAAGGTGGCGTCAAGGTAGCAGCTCGGCAGTTGGGGTCGGTGGGTGGTAGTCGGTTTGCTCCCTTGGTGGAGGTCGTTCATTCCGTGATCTTGATCTTAAAGAGTGGTCCTTGTTAGAGAGAGGATGGTTTGCTAGGGACATGGGTGGCTTAGCCCGACTAGGGCCTCTTGTTGTGCCTAAAGGGTATAGAGATCCAGGGGAGGATAAGGAGAACGTGGATCCTTTTCCTCTGCTGGGCAAGGAGTTTGGGGATGGAGGGGGTCTTAAGGGGTGCCATGCTGTGGGAGTAGCTTCCTTATGTCAAGCTTTATCTCAAGCTAATTCTTCCTTAGCTATGGAGGCTTGTGATGCAGGTGACTTGGCTCCGCCAGGCTTTACTCCGGGGCATTTTATGATGGGAATGGCTAATAGTAGTATGAGTGATAGCTTTGCTTTGCGGAGTGCTGGTAAGAGGTTGAGAGAGGATGAATCTGGGACTGGAGGTTCTGCCCTTGTTTCTTTACAGTGTTAATGAAGGTGGTGGTCTGCAATTGCCATGGCGTGGGTCCTAAGAGAGCAGTGAAATCTTGTCGGCAGTTGATTAGAGAGTTTAGGGTTGATTTCTTGTTTTTGATTGAAGTAGTGGTGGTTCAGACTCAGGTTAGTTTTATTTCTCCGCAGTTGGGTGATGGTTGGAGGGTTTTCTTGCTCCCGGCCAGGGGTCGTAGTGGAGGTATTCTTGCTGTTTGGAGGGTTACGGTTGGTGAGGTCTTCTTCACATCTTCTTCTGATCAAGTGATTCATGGAGTTATAACTTCTGCGAATTTGGGTCAATGGTTTTTGTCTGTGGTTCATGGTGCTTGTGATTATGGGGAAAGGAGGAAGCTTTGGGATTCTTTCTTTGAGTAGGATTAACAGTTGAGGATGACCACATTTAGTTGTTGGTGATTTTAATGTGGTGGCTTCTCCGTCTGAGAAGAGACGGGGTAAGCCTTTTTCTTATGATCGTCCTACTCGTGATTTTCTTTCCTTTTTGGCTAAGGATTAGATGGTGGATTTGGGGTTTCAGGGACCTACTTTTAGTTGGTGTAATAATCAAGGAGGGAGAGCTAGAGTGTTGAAGTGGTTGGACACGGCAGTTTGTAATAAGCAATGGAGAGAGTGGTTTCCTTTTGCGCATGTGCATCACTTGTTTAAGATGGGTTCTGATGACAAGCCTCTTCTAATTGATCTAGAACAGGTGCAGATTCCATTGGGTCCTTCTCCTTTTAGACTTCAGCAGATCTGGGTTCCTGCCCCGGCATTTAGACAAACAGTTGTGCATGCTTGGGGAAGTCGACGCCATGGGTCTGCTCAATTTGTTTTTAGGGGCAGGATGAAGGAGATTAAGAATAATGTGAAGTTTTGGAATCGTATTGATGAATTTGATTTGATTAATTCGCAGAGGCATCTTCGTTTGTTGCTCCAACATTTATATTTGTTGGAGGAGGAAGGTCCTTTGTCTCAAGAACAGGAGGAATTGATGAGGTCATTAGAGAATCAGATTATTGCCTTACAACTTCAACATGATATTTTTTCTAATCAAAAGCGTCGTTCTAAGTGGGTCACTGATGGAGATAGGAATTCACAATTTTTTGATAGCTCAGTTGAGGTGAAGCGTCATAAGTGTAAGATTCTGGAAGTTAAAAAGGATGATGGGGTTGTTTGTTCTACTCAGGAGGATAAAGCTAAGGTTTTTTTGGAGCACTATGAGTCCTTGTGGTGTGGTAAGATTGGCCGTAGCTCCTTGCCTCTTCCTAATCTCCCTATGTTGTCAGATGTTGGCAGGGCTGCTTTGATTGAGCCTATTACAGGGGAGGAGATTAAGAGGGCACTTGATCAAATGGGTAGGTATAAGTGCCCAGGTCTTGATGGCTTCCCTGCTGATTTCTATCTTATGCATTGGGATGTTGTGGGTCCTTCAGCGATTTCTTTGGTTCAGAGGTTTTTTGAACCTTCTTCTCTCCCTCATGGATGGAATGATATGTTGATTTCTTTTGTGCCTAAGTGTGATAATACACGTAGGGTCAAAGATTATAGTCCTATCAGCTTGTGTAATGTTACTTACAAGATCATTACTTCAGTTCTTGTGGGCCAGTTGAAGCCTTACTTGGGTGATTTAGTTAGTGGGGAGCAGTCTGCTTTCTTACAAGGAAGGTCTATTCTGGATAATATAGGTGTTGCTCAGGAAGCTTTGCACTCAATGAGAGTTGCTCCGGTGGCAAGTCCCTTTATGGCTGTTAAGGTAGACCTTCGTGCAGCCTATGACTCTGTGAAATGGGATTTTTTGTTTCGTGTGATGCAGGGTATGGGATTTCCTCCTATTTGGATTTCTTGGGCGAAGGCTTGTGTATCGTCTCCGCAGTTCTCTTTGATTATTAATGGAAGGGTTGTGGGCTATTTTAAATCCAAGAGGGGTCTTCGTCAGGGTGATCCATTGTCTCCCTACTTGTTCCTTCTTGTTCAGGAGGTCTTTACTAGGCTGTTGAGGCAACCATTGCTTGAGTTGGAGGGTATTTGCTTTGGTAGGACTCAGGTGAAAGTTGATCACCTTTTATTTGCTGATGACTGTTTATTTCTTAGCCGTGCTTGTAGTGTGGAGGTGGCCAAATTGTTGAATGCTCTTAAAAGGTTTTTTCTCCTATCTGGGTTGGAGGTTAATAGGGATAAGTCGAGTGTTAAGTTTTCTTCTAAAGCTTCGGCTCGCCGGCGTCGAAGGGTGTGTAGGAAACTTGGGTTTAGGGAGCAGAGGAGGCCTTGGAGATATTTGGGTGTTCCTTTGAATGTTAATTGTTTGAAAGTAAGGGATTTTAATCATGTTATTGAGGCTATACAGGCTAAACTCTCCTCTTGGAAAGCAGTAAAGCTTGCTGAGGCTGGTAGGGCTAATCTGGTTCAATCGGTCCTCCAAGCTATTCCCTTGTTTGTGATGTCAGCTGTTCCTGTGCGTCGGGTTGTTTTGAATAAAATTGCTGCTTTGTGTCGTGAGTTTCTTTGGCAGGGTCGTGATGATGATGCATAATGTTATATTTTTATTCCTTAATGTTTAGTCTTCTGTACTTATTCTTAATGTTTAGTCTTCTGTACTTATTTTGTGCCTAAATATACTCATTATTCTTATAGTTTGATTTAGGATGCAATTGAAGACCTAAAGCGCAAAACGAGGCCAAATGAACAATTCTGGACAGTTTTGACAGCAGTTAGTAATCTGGGCATAACGTTTTCATATGTGCTCCGATTGGTATGATCCAGTATGCAATGGAAAGATAAGAAAGAGCTCTACAACTTTGATGTTTGGAGTTTTTGCTGATTCAGGCTGAATAAAGACAGAAAAATTGATGAAGACATCAGACTCGGAATTGCTGCACCTGCACTTGGGTTGGACGAGATTCATTTTTGGAGTCCAGATTTGATTCATGAAGATCCCAGCTGGGAGCACCACATTTCCTAGTTATCTTAGGAGTTTATTTGATCTTTCCTTGATTAGTGGGATTGGCATGTGGTTAATGGAAGAAAGGGTGGACACTTTAGGAAAAATGGCTGGGAGGAATAAAGAAAGAAGGGAGAGGAGGCCAGCAAGGACTGTCACCCGTCCTCTCTCTTTACCTCTCTGCTACTCTCGGAAAAAGGCACCTCTCTAGGGCTGGTGGACAGATCTTCTTCCCTCTCTCTTGGATACGTGGATCTTCTTCTCCTCCATTTTTTCTTTTCTCTTTTATTCATGGCCCTGCGTGGCTAAATCTTGATCCTTGGTCGAGGAGACTGAAACCTCGGAATCAATGAAACTGTGAGATCTAATTTATTTTTATTGTTCAGTTTATATATGAGTATTGAATGTTCTTCTGAGATTAAATCTTCATGATTGTCTTGTCTAATTGCTAGGAGGCCTACTAGTTTATTATTCATGATAATCTACTGCTAGGTTTGATATCAAATCCGGAATTGTTTGATCCCTCTAACCTGCGAAGCAACTAGGGTTTAATAATCTACTGCGTTTCAGAGATTGTTAGGTCTTAGGAAGAATATTTGACTAGATTAAATGCAACCGCTTGTGCTTGTGTTGTTTAGCTTCATCGATCTCCCTATTCTTAACGCTGCTACTAGATTAAATCTACAGCGCGTCTTAGGTTGTTTAGTAGGTAGGGTTGATTAAATCGCTTGTTTCTAATTAACTATGATCGAGGAGAGATTCGAATTTAATTCGAACGGTGAATATTCATGGTATAAATTGGTTGATACTTGCATCGATGATCAGTTGTTGGATTCCGATGGTGGATGTTGACTCAGACCAAGGTTTGTTCTCTTGATTTAATTCAATTCTTCGCTTTAGATTATTTCTTTACTATTTTCCTCATGTTTAAAAACCCCCTATGTTTGTTCACTTAGCACAAAGCTAGGCTAAACACTCTTCGTGGGATCGACTCGTACTCGCACTACTATATTTATTTTGAAGAGTATTGGTTTTATTTTTGAGTGCCTACGACAGCACATCAGGTCGCAAGGGAGGTATGTCCAATGTAGCCTGGGATAAAGTTTGTAGGCATAATTTGGAAGGGGGTTTGGGGATAAGGGATTTACCTGTTTGGCAGCATGCCCTTCATATGAAGAGGGTGGCTAGTTTACTACACCCTAATTCTTCCTTATGGAGCTATGTGGTCAGGGCTAAATATGGGCTTGGCTTTGGTTTACCAGGGTGGGTGGTTCCTTCAAGAGCATCTTCTGTTTGGAGGTCTTTAGTTAAAGCTGCGGTTAAGCTTCGTGGAGGATTATTGTGGCTAGTTCAGAGGGATAGCAAGATTAATGTTCTATCTGATTGGTGGGTCTTGGATGGGCCTTTGGACAGACTTCCTTGCCTTATGGTTGCTAAAGAGGGTGTGGAGGGGCAAGGTGCGCCCATGTCGCAATTCCAGCTTGCACGTGCCAATTCCAAGCACATCCACGCTAGACTCATTCCCCATGAAAATTCTTGTTCTCCCAGCTAAAACTCGATTGTACTCCACAAATCCAACTCTATGTCTCGTTATGTGGTATGTGGCTCCCGAATCTACAACCCACGTATGAGGAGAATGAGCGAGCATTGCTTGACTAGAAATCAAGCATTCATCATAAAAGATAAAGTCAGAGAGTACCTTCTTTGGCTTAGTGTAATCATTAGCGAAGTGACCTGTCTTGTCATAGTTCTAGCAGACCAACTTGATTCTATCTTTCATGCCGCTTCTTTTGCCCCTCTTGCGCTTGTTCTTGTTAGCATCACGTGATTCATCGGCTCATTGTTCAGTCTGTTTCTCAGTTTCCTTTTCCTTGCGTTGGGACCCGAATGTGTTGTGCGGGGCAGCATCAGCAACAAAAGACCTAGGCTCAGCTTTGGCAGCCTTTTGGCGCTCAGCTTCAAGCTCTAAATGAAGCGACAAGTCATTAAATGTCTCAACATTCTCTTTGTGTGACATGTTTTGTTTCATCTGCTTCCATGACTGAGAAAGGGACCGAAGCACCGTCTAAACCTATTGTTCATCGGTCAGGACATGTCCAGCAGCGCACAGCTTGCGGATCATTGATGACATGACTCTCAGATGTTGTTTCATTGAGTGATACTGCTTCTTCTTATAAGAATGGAAACGCATAGTCAATCCGCATAGCCTGGCAGAAGATGTGATACCAAACTTGTTCTTTAGGACCTCCTGAAATCGCTCAAATGTGTCACAACATAGCGGTGTAGTGCAGCATAACATAAGAGAGGTCGAACCTATAGAGTGACAAGCAAAAAACATCAAAAACACAAATAACAATGAATTGAAGACAAATGAGAACTTAAGAATTAACTAAATTAGATCAAAGGATTTAATTATAATGTAAGATTAACTAGATAGATCAAGGTTTTAAGAAGGCCAGACGTCAGGAATCCCTTTTTCTCAGACTTAGGTTCTTCTTCTACCAACAGTTCATTCAATACTCAGTTAAGGGATTCACATCCCAATCACCTTAACCGGAAGATATGGAACTATAAACCTAACAAAATATATAAACGTCTCCTTCTACGATTGACTCTTCCATGTTATAGTTCTAACTTTATCCTACCAAAACCTAAGAATATACGATATCGACTGCCACTATAGGCAACGTATAGCAAAAGTTCCTCAAAACAAAGCCCTAACCCTATCTTACCATATCTCTAAGAATACACAATACCAACTCTCACAATCAGAAATGCATAGCAAAAAATTCACGAGATAAAGTAGGTAAACGATAAATATAATCATGGGATTACAAGATCATTAAAAAAGCATGACTAGATTCATAATATCATTCATCCACATAGAAATCCATAATCTGTAAATAATCCTTGAGGATTTAATACATAGAAAAGAGTTTAACAATAAAGATTAAAACTATGAGCCATGATGAATAAGAAATCCTAATCCTTGCTAGGTCATCCGTCCGCCATGCCTGCGGATTACTCAGCCATGGATGGAGATTTCTTCATCTTCTTCCTTGTCTTTCTCCCCTCCAAAACTCTCCTTAGAACCCTTGGACGTTTTCCTTATATATAGGTATGAAACCCTAGGTTTTATTTTAACTATTAGATCAAATCTGGTCCGTTCGTTTTCAGGTCGTCCGACAAGAGATCGATCTTCTTAAAGATAAAGATCGATCTTTCTCTTTTTCTCAATTTCCGTAACCTGGATCGCCCCGACTAAGATCTATCTTCTTTGGGAAAGGATCGATCTTCCTTCTCTGTAGACTGGGTCACTTCCAGATCGCCCAGGTTCAGATCGATCTTTTAAGGATCATATCGATCTTTTTATAATTGGTCCTCTATCAACTCTCTGTCAGCGTCTGAGCACAAAAATAGATTGATCTTCTTTTGGATCAGATCGATCTTCTTCTTCCGTAGGTGCTTGCTCCTGCACCTCTCGCACTAAAAATGGCATATCTTCCTCTAGGAAACTCCAAATCATGAACCGTAAAAACTCTCAGAAACTAGACTTCTAGAGCTTTCCAACCATGTATAGTACATCATCTAGTTCGTTCCAAGAAGGTACAGTTTTGGCGCTAAAGACCCATCTTTGCTTCAATTTCCTGCATCATACAAATAGCTTTCTGAAGCAACATATACGAACGAAATCATCTATATAAATCATGAAAACTCGGAAAATAAGCTGCTCTTAGTCACGTTCAGAGTGAAATTTCATGCACTCATCACCTCTCACATCTTATGATCAGTTTGGTAAGCCTCAAACTCGCCTACAAGATCGTCTTCCATGCTCACCAAGAGAGTAAGGCGAGCACAGTGATTCTTGTTCAACTACTTCTGATAGACCTCAAGGTCTTATCGATGTTGAGCGGTGTTACCCCGCTCAGGTTCCGGCATAATGACATAAAGGGTCTCCATGTCTTCTTTTTTGTCGAGAATCGAGAATAAATTGGATCTTCCGGCACCAAGTATCAAACTTGTCGCAATCCAACGTATCTCTTTTTGCCAAGTCACCCAAAAGGCTCTCGCTAGTCATTCTTAACATACAGAGACATAAAAATGAAAAAAACAAAAAGGTATATCAGGATAACACAACTTAACAATTAATTTTGCAGCAAAAATGGAAATTGAAAACAATGAAAATTCATACGAGTGTGAGGTCAAAAGTTTGTGAAGCTCTCAATCATCCCTCACAACAAGTAATTGTGGCCAAAATTTAATTTAAAAAATGCAAAAAATTTTGGTTTTATCATGAGCAAGAAGCTCATTATCCCCCCATGGATAAAACCTCCCAGTTGACGAAACATCTCTTAGCATTTTGATAAAAAACAACTTTCTATAATAATTATGGATGGTAGCTCATTTCTTAGTTATATTAAAACATGCATATAAAAGCCTCACCTAACTTTATGCTTGCATGAACTAACATAAAACATGATGTCTATCAAAAAGGAAATAAATGTCCTAAAGTTCATACCATCAGTCAGGCACCGATTCGTAATTACTGAAACATGCTGGGGGGCAAAATGTAAGAAAACTGTATCGTAAAATTAATTTGTAGAATTTATTCTATCCATGAACATGTGTTTTCCGTGAGAAACACAACATACAGGGTGCATTACGCAGAAAAACACATGAGAAGATGGGTTGATGGTAAACTTGTAAATATAAGGACCTATCTAATGGTTTGATCCGGAAAAAAGCAAACCCGAAAAACGTTAAAGGTCATCTTCCCCCTTTCAATCGCGATCTAGGGCTGGCCGCTGCCTTTAGCGCAAGCACTCTCGCCACCGCCTTTAGTGCAAGAACTCTCACCATCGCCTTACAGGCCTCATCGCCGTCCTTGGGCAAGGCCGCCGCCACCGCCGATCTGTGCGCGGCCACTAGCGTGAAGTCTCCACCGCCGCCACCGCATGAGATCTCCCAGAGATCTTACCGCCAGCGCTGATCTACAATCATTAGTGCGCAACAGTCGTGATCTCACACGCCATCATCGCGTCGTAGTTGTTGAGGAAGTCGCCGCAAGCAGTCTCCAAAAAAGACTCGTATGTGCTTCGACGCCGCCATCAAACAATCGGCTTAAGCTCTTTTGCTATTGCCATCCAAGGCGCTTGACTCGAGCTAGCTCTGGTGTTGTCGCGACTGTCCCCAAAGAAGGTGCTAGAAAATAAAACTAGGATTCTTGCTTTTACTAGGGTAGCAAGCAATCCTTTACAATGATTAAATAGAATCAAAACAAACGTACCATTAAACAGGTACAAGAGAATAGAAGGACGTAGACACCACCGAAGATGAAAAAGAACTGGATCGAGGCCAGTGTACACACTATGCCCTTAATCTTTGTTTGCCCACCACCGTAGCTTCTGGTTCTTCAGGAAAAAAGCTCCCAGGGTACAATGATCTTTTGCGTGATTGGAAGGAAGCAGGCCTCTGATCGCCCCTGAAGCCTTCGTCGGTTTGGTACTCTTAGCCAGAAAAAAAACCCTCTACAAAGTGGTGGTGTGTAAGTGTGGATGATGCAGCCTAGAACTGGCTGGGTAGGGTCTTATTTATTGGCTAGGATGGCTAGCTGATCAGCCACTTAATGGGGAGGTGAAGAGACTTGCTACGTCAGCAGTAACTGCCCTGTTATGGGCTGTGATGTCATCTGTAACCTCCACTTGGGAAGCTCAACAGCCGCCAGGTCAGCAGTAACAACTGACCAGGAGGTAATGTGCTGAGATATCACCCATAACTGCCCAGTAATGGGTAGCCCAAGAGTCATAACTGACTCAACCCGTTCATTGTGAGTAAATGAGCCATTTAGACTCAACCAACTCATATGTAACCGACTTGGAAGCTGAAACGTCAAGCTGACTCAGCCGAATCGGTCCAGTGAACTCGACCTGACTCAACCATGTCGCTGTGAAGCAAAAACGGACACACACCACACACGGCGCACGAGCACGACTGGCCGGCGGACGGCGGCGTGCGCGTGTGGGTCCCTTTCTCTAAACCACCCAAGTGTTCAAAGCATAGAAGCTCCAAACACTATATAAACTAGTGAAATGTTTTCTCCACAACCAATGTGGGACTAGATTTTTTACTACACCACATGGGCTCCTCCATTTACTTATTAAATAGTGGGCTTTCTCTTAGTCCATTTGATTCAACCCTTTTAGGCTTAGCCCACACTTACTTAATAAGTGTTTTGGGCTTTTATACAAGCCTTAATCCATCAATCCCCCACATGAATCAAATGGTTGATCATTCGCTATATGATTCCTAATGTAATTTGAGAGTACCACAGAAACTTGTTCCATCGAAAGAGGTAGCTTTAGCTTTGAACCTTCCCTATTGAAACACTATCGAATGTACTTGCTAAATAGTAAAGGTGATGTCTTGAACTGTCACATCCCGACCCAGAAAACCTATCCAGGACGGGGCGTGAGAGTTCCTATCACTATTCAAATCCAACAGGCGCGATACATTTGCGGAAAAGAAGAGATAAACTTAAACAATTTAACTTCTAGAGATAAAGATGTAATTCAATTCATAAATACATCAAGTTGTACTGTTTAAACATTTGATACAATTTCTTATCAAACACCTCCAAGGGAAAGATATTATACATATAATCCAAAAATCCTCGAAAGATGTTTATAATATACAAAGCTACCAAAAGTACAACAGTCGTCCTGCATCAACCTCAAATGCCTCTGGAAGTAGTCGCGCCGCCAAACGCCGCTCCCGCCGCCTCTACTGAGGAAGAACTGGCGCCTGTACCTGCAAACGCAGCCTGGGTAGGAGTGAGCGATAAGCTCAGTAGGGTTCTACTCTACGGCGCACAGAAAGGAGGAAAACAACAATAGTGATGTCTCCCCGCTCAAGTCTAAGGAATGCCATGGGGTCCCACAACCCCTGTCGATGTCCCAAGGGCTCCTGCCATGAAACCTCTCTCCTTAACAAGTTACCAGGAGGCCACGGAACAGTAACATACAGGGTCACCCTTACCCAAGCAGGATTCCCATGCCTTGGGGACCCATGTTGGGAACGCATCGACATCCATCCTTAGCACATAGACTTGGGAAGACAACCCGACCTGTAAACATCAAAGCAAGATCATAGCCAACTATAACACATCCTCGATAACCTGAGATTCCAATTATACAATCACGTCCTAATCCTCACTACCCAGCCGCGATCCTAAGGCTAGATCCGAGCTACCCGAGTGCCTCGGATCGGCGATCAACCCATCGCCCGCCTAACCTGATATGTCTCTAATGCATTGATGAGTGCTTGAAAATGTAGTCTGAACAGTCTTATAACCATCTCAATTGCTAAATTATTATCCTTCATCAACATCTTTATTACTATTTTTATATCTATATGTTGCTTCACATAGTTGTTTGGAAAATGCAGGAAAAAAGAGCAAAAAAGCTGAAAAGATTACATGGATCAACTTCAAAGATTAAACTGTACCTTCTCATGAAGAACAAGATGATGTGCCACATATGGTTGGAAAGCTTTTGAAGTCTAGTTTCTG
Source organism: Narthecium ossifragum (assembly GCA_963920575.1). NCBI lineage: Eukaryota > Viridiplantae > Streptophyta > Magnoliopsida > Dioscoreales > Nartheciaceae > Narthecium > Narthecium ossifragum. The sequence goes on from OY986963.1 coordinate 24,101,607, forward strand.
GAGAATTTTACGGTTCGTGATTTCGAGTTTTCTAAAGGAAGTTGCGGCAATTTTAGTATCGATGGCGCAGTCTGGATGGCAAAACAGTAAATACTCTGGAAAGAAAGATCGATCCTTCTCCCTAAATGGATCGATCCTTTTATGCAGGCAACCTGACAGAACGCATACTTTTCAGATGTTCATAATAGGATCGATCCTACTATCCATCTTACTGAGAAAGATAGATCTTACACCTAGCAAAGGATTGATCCGAGTCGAGCGTAGCTAGAAATTGAAGATTTTGATGCAATAGATCGATCCTACACCTATGGAAGGATCGATCCTACTTTCCCAGTGAAGAAAATCAATGGTTTAGATCTAATCCGAGGATGGAGACACTTAAGGCTATAAATAGGACTCTTTCTAGGGTTTGAGGGGGGCTTTTTGGCAGCGTTTGGAGGAGAGGAGACTTGTTCAAGGCTTGGTTTTCTTTTCTTTTTCTCATCTTATTTCTTCTTTATTTCTTCAATAGTTTTGTTGCCCTGATGATGAACGTGAGTGGCTAGTTTCTTTGCTAAGGAACCGATGTAGCCCTAACTGAATCATTTTATGTTATTGGATCATGATTAGTTAATCAGTTTATTTTTCTTGCTTCATTCATTATTATAACTGAGATCTTAAATACCTTTATCTGGCTAATAGAAGTATTATAGATTGTTTTATGTGAGATTGAGTGAGGGTTCATTCCTTAATCTTGCATGATCTATGAATGAATGAGATTTAGTCGAAGTCGGGTTCAAGCTAAGACAATTCTTGGTTCATAATTGTTCTTCAGAGCTTAATGGATTCTTGATTGACACTTAGCTATGGGTTCATTAGCTAGGGTTAATTGAGGGTACTTGGTGAAGACCGCGGCCGAACGGATCATCATACCGGAAGAACGAGCCCTTGGAATTAAACTGAGATTTTGTTGATTCAATGCATAGAATGAGGATGTTATGGTGAAATCGGAACCTTAGTATTAATCCATCATATTTCCATCGTTTTCTATTTCCGTTACTTCATATTTCTTACTTTCCCTTCCTTATTTTCTTTCTTCTATGTTCTTTAGCGCTTTACTCTAATAATCTCTACAAATCTCTGTGGGTACGATACTCGTCAAGCTGCTATACTGATCACACCGATTCGTATACTTGCGAGATATAAAATTTATTCATCAAGTTTTTGGCGCTGTTGCCGGGGATTTGATTAGAGTTTATTAGTAGTGAATGCAAGGTCGCCGATCAAGGAAAGAAAAGTTGTTGCCCTTGAACGATAAAGTAGATCAAATTGGTTGGAAGAAGATATCTGACAAAGATAGCCTGTCCACATCAGACCTAGGAGTTCAAGAGGAGGAACAAGAGGAGATGGAGCTTAATAACAATGTACGTCCTTTGAAGGAGTACGCGAGGCCTACTATTTCTACCTCACCTTCGTGCATTGCGTTACCTGCAGAGGTTAGGAATTATGAACATAAAAATCTACATTTTTCTATGCTTCATGAATTTCATGGTTTACCTTCTGAAGATGCACTAATGTATGTGAAAGATTATTATGCTACTATTCAGACTTGTCCTCTAGGTGGCATTACTGAAGATCAACTGAGGATGCGATGTTTTCCTTACACTCTGAAAGATAAAGCAAAGAGATGGTTGATGTCGTTGCCTCCTGGATCACTAACTAATTGGGATGCAATTTATAACAAGTTTGTTAGCAAATTTTATTCTCATGCCTTGACTACTGACTTGAGAAGGCAAATTCCAAATTTTCAGCAATCTGATTAAGAACTATTCCATGAAGCATGGGATAGATTTAAGATGCTTTTGATGCAATGTCCACATCATAATTACTCTTTAGAAAATCATACGCAATATTTTTATGATGGACTAAATCTTTCATGTCAGACGATGACAGATAATGCTGCAGGTGGAGCGATGTTCAAAAGGACACTCCCAGAGGCATACGAGATTTATGAGATCTTAGGATCCAACTCGTAGCAGAGAGACACGAGGAATAAGGCGAGAGGCATCTATGAGCTTAACCAGAACGACGACATGGCAAGGCAGATCACAGCCCTCAACAAGAAGATGGACGCGATAATGTCTACACAAGCAAAACCTGTTGAGGTTTGTTCAATTTGCAATATTGTTGGTCATATGTTTAATTCATGTCTTTCTGGTAATGAATTTTCTGAATATGTGCAAGAACAAGCTAATTTGATGAATGCTTCTTATAATCCGAAACCTAGATTTGATCCTTATGCAAATACTTACAATTCTGGTTGGAGGGAGCATCCGAAATTTTCAAGGAAAAATACTGTTAATGCTAGTATGCCTACTGCTAATCAGTCTAACCAACCTGTTAAATCGTCTTTGGAAGCGACTATGTTAGCTTTTATGCAGAAAATAGACTCAAAGATGGAAAAACAAGATGCGGCCATTGCTCAACATGATGCGGTACTGAAGAATGTTGCAACATCCATTGGGAAGTTGAAAGTTCAAGTGGGACAGCTTGCAGATGTTGTACAAGCCCATGTTCTAGGCAGATTTCCAAGCCAACCTGAGCAAGCCAACGCAGTTACTATTCTTCGTTCAGGTAAGATAATTGATAATAATATTAATGCTGAAGTTACTGATATGTGTAGTGATGATAAAATTGAGGAAGTCAAGAGGGAAGAGCCCTCGAAGAGGCCACCGCTGGCCATATCTTCTTCTGAGCATGGAAAGAGAGCAATTTCAAATCCGGAGGTTCGTCACAACACTCCTCCACCATTTGTGCTGCCAATTCCTTTTTCAGGCCGTCTGAAGAAAGCCAAAATGGATAAGTCATATTCTGAAATTTATAATATCCTATCTAAGGTTAATGTGAACTTACCATTACTTGATGTAATTAGGAAAATGCCAGCCTTTTCAAATTTCTTCAAGGAACTACGTACTTCTAAACGTAAGTATGAACCGCATGAAAAGATGATGATTTCAGAAACGATAAGCGCGGTGTTACAAAGGAAACTTCCACCCAAGCTTAAGGATCCAGGGAGTTTTAACATTAGTATTACTGTTGGTGATACAAAAATAGGGGATGCAATGCTTGATTTAGGAGCCAGTGTTAATTTGATGCCTTACTCTGTTTTCCTTCAGCTAGGTGTGGGTGAATTAAAACCTACGACTATGTCTCACCAACTTGCAGATCGTTCAATTAAATATCCATTAGGCATTATAGAAGACATCTTGGTACAAGTTGATAAGTTAATTATCCCTGCTGATTTTGTGATATTGGATATGGATGATGAACCGTTGAATGATAGAAATTTACCTATTTTGTTGGGACGTCCATTCATGGCTACAGCCGAAACTATAATTAATGTGAAGGATGGTAAGCTTAGCATGACAGTTTTAGATGAAACTGTTGAATTTAAAGTGTTTGCGTCTATGTCTTATCCTTCAAACTCTTTTGATTGCTTCTCAATAGATGTTGTAGATTCATTGGTGTTCTCTAATTTCAGGCAGGAGCAAGTGAAGACTGCATTGAAAGCGGATTTGAAGATGGTGAAGGATGACTTGCACAGTTATAAGAGAGCAAAGGAGGAAGCATTACAGCCATACAAACCTGGCTGAACCTTATGGCTTTTGCAGTACGTCTTGCCTATACGTTAAATAAAGCACTGGGTGGGAGGCAACCCACCAAGGTAACCTGTTTTTAAGTTTCAATTTTTAGTTTTATGTTTTATCTTTTGTTTTCTCTTTTGTTTTCTTTTAGGTCTTCAACCACCCTGAGGATCCTTGAGGAGATGTTCGCTTACTCTATCAGGTGGAATCTTTCTTATTTACGTTATCTTGTCTCTTCTTTCTATGGAAGTTTGGATAGCCAACCCCTACGTATGTTATTGTTTACGATACACACATTGAGGACAATGTTAATTTCAAGTTGGGGGGTGTAGAGATTCATGACCGTATCCATGCTACCTTGTAGGTATAATAGTGTTAAATTGTTCATGAGCTGAAATTTTTATGCTTATTATACATGCTGCTTTCTTATGGATTGACCTATACATTGATTGCATGCGTGATAACCTGAAGGTAGAACATTATGTGAGTCATACATGAACACTTTCTGTACAGTGGCGATTATACTCACCAGAGGAATGAGAATGCTATTGTCAATCTAGACCATGATTTCAACATTAGCTAGTGTTGAGTATTGCATGCAGAAAAAAAAAAATGTTCTGGAGCTTGATTAAGCTGTGCCTAAACGACTATTAGGTGATCTACAGAGTAACCGGGTGTTCTTGCCTCAGGAAGCTGGGAGCTTGCGTAAAAAGGTAAAACCATTAATAGCTAAAAAAACTACTTAGTGTTTTGTTAAGTAACTGGGTCTCTGCGCCTTAAAAAGCGGAGAGTGCTCGCGTAAAAAGACAAAATGTCTGATAGTTGAAAAAAAAAGAAAAAAAACAAAAAGAGCATGTTGTACTTAAAGTGCGAGGGTTGGATGATTGGTCATGAAGATAGTAGTGTGTTTGGACTAATAGTGGGTAGAAGTTGCTTCTGTACGCAATATTTATTTGTCACGTCACATGTGTTCTTATGGATGGTGATTAGCATGTTTAATGTGTAGAAGTTGATTTCATATGTTGGTAGTATGTGTATGAGTATAAGAAGTTTTCGTGCTCTGTACTATGTACAACATTATTGACTTGATAAGGCAGAATTTTTATCATGTATGTCTACATCCTTGAACCGTTAGTGTGCTTAATTATATTTTATGCGCTTTGAATTGCTAGAGACTAGCAATAAGCTGACTGGGGGGTGTGATGAGTGCATGAAAGTGCACTCTGAACAGTCTTATAACCATCTCAATTGCTAGATTATTATCCTTAATCAACATCTTTATTTCTATTTTTATATCTATAAGTTGCTTCACATAGTTGTTTGGAAAATGCAGGAAAAAGGAGCAAAGAAGCTGAAAAGATTAGATGGATCAAATTCAAAAGATTAAACTGTACCTTCTCATTAAGAACCAGATGATGTGCAATATATGGTTGGCAAGCTCTTGAAGTCTAGGTTCTGGAGAATTTTACGGTTCGTGATTCCGAGTTTCCTAACGGAAGTTACGACAATTTTAGTACCTATGGCGTAGTCTGGATGGCAAAACAGTAAATACACTAGAAAGAAAGATCGATCCTTCTCCCTAAAAGGACCGATCCTGTTATGCAGGCAACTTGAAAGAACACATACTTTTCAAATGTTCACAGTAGGATCGATCCTACTATCCATCTTACTGAGAATGATCGATCCTACTATCCATCTTACTGAGAATGATCGATCTTACACCTAGCAAAGGATCGATCCGAGTCGGGCGTAGCCAGAAATTGAAGATTTTGATGCAACAGATCGATCCTACACCTATGGAAGGATCGATCTTACTTTCCCAGTAAAGAAAATCAACTGTTTAGATCTAATCCGAGGATGGAGACACTTAAGGCTATAAATTGGACTCTTTCTAGGGTTTGAGGGTAGCTTTTTGGCAGCGTTTGGAGGAGAGGAGACTGGTTCAAGGCTTGATTTTCTTTTCTTTTTCTCATCTTATTTCTTCTTTGTTTCTTCATTAGTTTTGTTTCCCTCATGATGAACATGAGTGGCTAGTTTCTTTGCTAAGGAACCGATGTAGCCCTAACTGAATCATTCTATGTTATTGGATCATGATTAGTTAATCAGTTTATTTTCCTTGTTTCATTCATTATTATAACTGAGATCTTAAATACCTTTATCTGGCCAATAGAAGTATTATAGATTGTTTTATGTGAGATTAAGTGAGGGTTCATTCCTTAATATTGCATGATCTATGAATGAATGAGATTTAGTCGAAGCCTAGTTCAAGCTAAGACAATTCTTGGTTCATAATTGTTCTTCAGAGCTTAATGGATTCTTGATTGACACTTAGCTATGGGTTCAGTAGCCAGGGTTAATTGAGGGTACTTGGTGAAAACCGCGGCCGAACGAATCACCATACCGGAAGAACGAGCCCTTGGAATAAAACTGAGATTTTGTTGATTCAATGCATAGAATGAGGATGTTATGGTGAAATCGAAACTTTAGTATTCATCCATCATATTTTCATCGTTCTCTTATTTCGTTATTAGATCTTCTATTTCCGTTACTTCATATATCTTACTTTTCCTTCCTTATTTTCTTTCTTCTATGTTCTTTAGCGTTTTACTCTAATAATCTCTACAAATCTCTGTGGGTACGATACTCGTCTTGCTGCTATACTGATCACACTGATTTGCATACTTGCGAGACATAAAATTTATTCATCATGCATACAGTGCATGAACCTATGCAAACATCTATCCTACATGTCTTTATATGCCACAACATCAATTATAGGTTCAACAGTTATACAATAGCCCTCGGCACTCGCCGGTAACGGGCTAAGGTTTCACAATACCTCATTAGCTAACACTCATAGCTAGCTAACGGTTAGGAAAGCAATAAACATTTAAACTACTATCCAAACAAGTATTTAAATGCTAGTAAAAACCGTAAATTCATCAAAGAGGTTAAACTCCCGATTCAATTCCCAATCTCGATAGAAATCCATTAATATCCCGTGAAAACAACGTGTATGCTTCCTAACATGATTGGATATCTATCATGAATGAAAACCAATCAAAGGAAACCAGAAAACACTGCTCAAGGGCTCACGGTTGATACGACGGTCGATCCGACGGTCCACCGTGAGGCCACAGTCGATGCGACGGTCGATCCGACGGTTGACCGTGAGGCGAAATGAAAAAGGGAAAAGGTCTCGTGGTCGATCGGAACATCGACCGTGGGAGGCCCAAAACGAGACAGAGCCTGACGGTCGATCCGACGGTCGACCGTGAGGCGAAAAGAGAAAAGGGAAGGAGCTCGCGGTTGATCGGAACATCGATTGTGGGAGGTCCAAAATGCAACAGAGCCTGATGGTCGATCCGACGGTCGACCGTGAGGCCAGGAAGAAGCGTATCAACGCTTGACGGTCGATCCAACGATCGACCGTCAGCCCCAGGGCACAGTTCCTTAGAACAGTGCCGGAAATTCAATTCCTTGGATTTGAGCTATCAAATCTTGTTGGAAATCGATGAAACTTTGTAGGCATGCGTAATAAATTATGGGGAAGCTATTGGTACGAAGAAAACATGATTTTGATGGTTAAATCTCAAATCTAGGTCTCAATGGCCGAAAACCGACCAAAACGGCGATAATACGAGAATCGTCCGATAAAATACGGAAATCAAACGGTAGGAATACTCGAAGCAAGCTATAACACTTATACAATAAGCTACACAACATTCAACCAAGTACTCCTTCATCGAAATCACAATAAACCAATCCTAGGAGAACCCGATCACAAGATCGAGGTAGAAACACCTACTTGAACAAGCAAGGCAGCTCCTCCACGCATCCTCCAAGTCCGATCGCCAAGATCCGCTCCTCGAAGATCGCGATCCGAAATCCTAGCACAGACGGTAGGAGAGACGGAGAGAAAGAACGACAGGAGAAGAAGGAAAAAGAAAGGAAAGAGGGACAAAAGGAAGGGTTAAATAGAAAGCTAGAATCGATCGTATCCGTCCGATTCGATCTCTCCCGATCGAGCTCCAATCTTCCGATCGGAAGCGCCCTTAAGGTTCTAATCAATCACATACATCAATCAAAGGCAGTGTGTGCAACACGGGTGTGAAACTGACCACCTGGGAGCATATTTACCAAAATGTCACTGGGGTCAAAAACAGCGATGCGATCAACCGATCACATCCCAAAGCCAACCGGGCCAAACCACAAAACAAGACCCTCGACCTAACTTCTGTTTACCTTTGGTTAGGGGATCTGCTATATTTTTTTCCTATCTCACGAAATCGATGGATATCACACCAGTAGACAATAATTTCCTCACTGAATTGTGTCATCGCCGTATACACGTCTGCTTGGATGATTTCCAAGCCACAACTGCACTTCCAGTTACAAAGAAAAATCCACTCGTGGATTTGTGTCATAGAAGTCTGATATCTAGTTTGCATCTGAATAACCTTCAAGCACAGCTGGATATCTCATATAATGCAATGCAAAATTTGCCATGTACCTTAGATATCTAAGGACTCTGATAATTGCCTTCTAGTGATCGGTACTCAGATTGTTTGTGTATCTACTCAGCATGTTTACTGAGTTAGCAATATCCGGTCTAGTGCAGTTCATGGCATACATCAGACTGCCTATTATCCTGGAATATTCTATTTGTTGTACACATTCACCGTGGTGTTTCTTTAGATGTGAGTTGACATCTAGGGGTGTCCTGACTACAACAACACTCCCTTTGTCAAATTTATCAAGAATTTTCTTAATATAATGACTTTGGGATAATATATAACCACTCGAAGTCTTGGTAATTTTCATACCAAGTATGACATCAGTAACACCCATATCCTTCATATCGAAGTTTCGTGACAACATGCTCTTAGTAGCTTTTATGATATTATCATGCTACCAATAATGATCATATCATCTACATAAAGGCATAGGATTATACATTCCTTTTCATCACCTTTTTTTGTAAATGCATTTGTCACACTCATTTATGCGAAAGCTATTTGTCAACATGACTTGATCAAACTTTTCCTGTCACTGTTTAGGTGCTTGTTTGAACCCATACAAAAACTTAACAAGTCGGCAGACTTTCTTTTCTTTCCCAGGTGCTTGCGAAAGCTATTTCTTTTCTTTCCCAGGAACCACAAACCCATACAAAAACTATACATTCCACCCCTTCAGTTTGTTTCAAACCCTTGACAACAAGCATTGCCTTGTATTTGTCAACCGTTCCATCTTCTTTCATTTTCTTTCTGAAAACCCACTGGTAACCCAAAGGTTTACAACCTGGTGGTAAATCAACCAGTTCCCATGTATGGTTCTGCATGATGGAATCCATTTCACTTTTCACTGCTTCCTTCCATAAAGGAGCGTTTGAAGCTGACATTGCCTCCTTGAATGTATGAGGGTCATTTTCTAACAAATATATTAGAAAATCTAGGACGAAAGAAGTTTCTTTCCTAACCCTCTTACTCCGTCTAGGTTCCTCATCCTCTTCATGAACTGAGGACCCTTCGATTCCTTCTTCCCAGCTCTCTCACTAACCTCTACTGTAGGAGAAGATTTGTCAGGAAACATGTTTTCGAAAAACGAGGCATCCCTAGCCTCTAAGACACTGTTCACGTGCATTTCAGGATTATCTGATTTATTAACCAAAAATCGGTAAGCACTACTATCATATGCATATCCAATGAACACACAATCTACCATCTTTGGTCCTATTCTAGTTTGTTTAGGAACTGGAATTGATACCTTTGCTAGACATCCCGAAACCCTTCAGAACTTATAATTAAGCGCACGACCTTTCCATAGTTCATAAGGCGTATTATTTAGCATTTTGTGTGGTAGTCTGTTCAGCAAATGATTTGTCGTAAGTATCGCTTCCCCCCACATGTTATGAGGTAAGCCTGAACTTATAAGCATGGCATTCGTCATTTCCTTCATCATTACTTCTCATCAAGTAGACGTAGCAGTACCTTCTACAATCATCAATGATGGTAATAAAATACCTTTTTCCACCTCTAGACTGTACAATTTTCAGATCACACACATCTGTATGTACTAAACCTAAAGGTTCCGTGCTTCGTTCAATTGATTGAAATGAAGTCTTCGTCAATTTGGCTTATACACAAACCTCTCATGTCGCGCCCCGACCCGCGAACCCACAGTCACCTTTGACGTCCTCAAGCGCATGACCATCGCCGATGCTGATCTCGTTGCATTAGATGTACCAGAGGAGGCCGGAGGTGGTGGCTGTGGGAGGCAGGTTTGTGGAGGGAGAGGGAGTGCCGCATGTGGCCGTGATTGGGGGTGAGCTCATCAGGGTTAATGGAGAAGGAGAGGAGATGGTGTTCATGCTTGAGTTGGGGGAGGTGATGGGTTCACCGGCTTGGGATGGTGGCTGCCAAGTGGAGGTAGGAAAGGGGTGGCTATCGGTGAGAGAGATGAGGATGAAGGTGGTGTTGAGGACAGTGGAGCTAGGATGGCCGGTGTTGATGGAGTTGACTTGAACTGAAGAGCTTGCCAGACATGGAGATAACCAGCGGAGGGGTAGCTGCGATGATGACTTTGGTCGTAGAGCCACGATAGACGGAGGTTAGGGATGCTGTGTGACGACCTGTCCCTCTACTCCTAGGTCGACCGCCTGGGTCGGGCCCATGACTCGTTAGCTTGTTTTACGTCGAGCGCGCGATCCAGTGGATCGTATTGTTTTGTGAACCTGGTGTGTCACTATCTGTTCACCATTTCTCGACGGGTACTTCCCTCAGAGTGCGCGTCAGGCCTTGATTAGGGAGTACCTCAACACCTCCCAGGATACGCAGTCAGTGGCGCAGTATGCAGCTAGGTTCACCAGGCTCGTCAGGTTCACCGGGCCAATGGCGAGTGATCCTCTTGCCAGAATGCAGCAGTTTCAGTGGGGGTTAAGGCCAGAGATCAGGCTTCTGATGGCGGCGTAGTATACAGACGCTCTCAGGGAGGTGGTGAACTGTGCCCTGTCAGTAGGGGCCGTACTGTTGGAGGCAGGCCTATGGCAGTTCAGCCAATGTTCCCCTCGCGTTCATGTTGCACCGGCCAGCCGCAGAATGCTCAGGGCGAAATAGGACCGTGGCGGGGGGAGGCCTGTTCACGACGTCATCAGCCCTATCAGCACCAACCAGAGAACGTCGACGGAGACAGTCCAGAGGCAGAGCAGGGGGCGTATGACGAGGATGATCCCGAGCAGCAATTCTCAGGGGATGACCAGAAGGAGAAGTCAATTGGTGAGTACGACGAGGACCAGCCCTTCTTGGAGGCAGAGGAGGAGTTAGCAAAGGATGAGCCGGACGAGTGGTTTCTGGAGGAGGAGCCTTAACAGGAGGCATTCGCAGGGTATGGCCAGGGCCAGCAGGTAGAGCAGAGATCTGTAGTGTGCTTCAAGTGCAGGCAGCCGGGGCATTTCCGTAGAGAGTGCCCCTTGCGGAGGGCGCAAACTGGGCGGGACAGGATGCAGGCAGGCCTGGGGCCGGGTTCGTGCTATCAGTGTGGCCAGCTAGGGCACTATCACCGAGAGTGCACGTCGATGCGAGGTGGAGGCCAGTAGAGGCGGTCGGGTTGCCATCAGCATCAGTGTCGTCTCAGCAGGTATCTTTTATCGCTTTGTAGTATCCTGTTTAGCGCTGTTTTCGTTTCCGAGCCCTACCCTCATCGAATCTCGGGACGAGATTTCATTTAAGGGTATTAGGATGTGAGGACCTTTCCCTCCACTCCTGGGTCAACCGCTTGGGTCGGGCCAGTGACTCGTTAGCTTGTTTTACGTCGAGCACACGATCCAGTGGATCGTATTGTTTCTTGGACCGCAATGGCAATTTGGTAAATTGCGTATTGTCGGTTTGTTTCACACCCGCTCGGTGCACACACAACCGCTATGTTTGATTTATGTGTTTGCTAGAACCGGGTGCGCAGAAGCCTGTTTTTAGGGCAGCTGGCGGGCCGTGTGCGATTGGTCGCTCCTGGGAGCGCCCGATCGGACCTATCTGCAATCGGTCGCTCTCGGGAGCGACCGATCGGACCTGTGTCGGTTGTCGGTGCGGCCGACGTGTCTGGATAAGGACGCGAACCGACTTAACCCGGCCCAGTCAGACCGATTGGTCCCTTGACCGATCGATCGGACTCGAGCCTATAAGTAGCCCGAGACCTCCCCTGCTTTTCCAATTTGCTTCCCTTCTCCTTCTTCCCCTCCGTTCTCCCTCCTTCGGCTATCTTTCTGAGCTTTGAGGGCTTGTTGGATACGTGGCAGTGAGAGAAAGATCCTTGGTTTGGTTGGAAGCTGGTTTGGTGGTCGTACCGTGGGGATTCAACCAAGGTTTGTGTTTCCGGTAGGTTTCCACCTACGTGGGTTAATTGGCGTTTTCTCTTAATCTAGCCGGTAGATCTAGGTGTTCTTGGTGTTGTTGGCTGCTTCTTGTTTATCTTAATTTCTGTTCTAAGTTTCATAAGATTTGATTGAGATTTTAGTAGATTTTTTGCATGTTTAAACTCGGATTTTCCGGTTTCTCTGTTTTTGAAGAACAACCAGTTTATGGCGCGTTTTCTGGTCTGTACATGCATGATGTTGGTTTATGAAGAACATGAGAATTGTAGATCTGTGTATCTACGCTCAGACCCAACTAGTTTTATAACTTTCAGATTTTCCTATGATTTGTTATGGGGTTCCTACGGATGGGTTGCGTTGTAGTAATTAAAGGACATTAGTGAGATTAGTGGTTTTGATTAGGGATTTCCGGGTAATCGAGCCGTTGGATGTTTCCCGCTTTTTTATATGTTGATCCCAGCATGTTTATCTACGGGTGTCTAAGTTGGATCTTAAATCCGACATTGTTTGGATGTGGGATCTCAAATCCGACGTTGTTTGGACGTCGGATCTACAAGGTCACTTAACCCCTAATTAGAGGATCTTGGTGTTTTTATTATAATATATGTTCTGAACATATAATATAATATTATATGTTTATCTAAGTTTTCGGGGTTGCTTCCCGTTGCAGGAGTCTGTGGTTGACGGTCGCGATACCGTCGTAATGCTGAGACCCGCTGCGCATTGGCTGGCAGCGGTTGGTAGTACCGCTGCAGCGATCCAGTTGGACTAGTGTGTTTCTTTATCATACAGTTTCATGTTTATCTCTTACTTGCGTATGATCATTGTTGACATCAATTTTAGCTAAGGCTAAGTCGACTACATTTGCAAAAGTCTCCGAGCAGAATCCGCACGCACCAAACCCAAATTGGCTCATACACAATCGAGTCCATCCAAATCTCCTACATATCCCCGGTTTTGACGGCATCTTATACAAACCGGAGGAATAAGGGTATTTTGGTAATTTTACCCATCCAAGGGTATTTTGGGAATTTAAACCAAAATGCATGTCTAAATTTTTCACTACACTCCAAAATAGCACTTACATAGCTTTGTTGGCATCCTAAATAAGCTGTGTAAATATAGGGACGTTTTGGTAATTTCCACCACACATGGGAAATTACAGAAAATTCCCTGAAATAAATAAGAGAAAAATCCGAAAATTCAAATAAACCCAAACAAATACCCGACTTCAAATTTGCTTAAGTCCCGACAAAAATATACGCGCACCACATAATGCGCGCACGTGTCCACGACACGCACAGAAATCGTGTCGCCATGCGTCGCGCTTAAATAACCAAACCGAAAGGGTATTCTGGTCATTTAACCCCAAGGGGCATTTTAGTCATTTCACACCTTTAGGGGTGTGATAATCCGGAACAGAGATATTTCATCTGCGCCGGGGACATTTCGGTCCAAAATATATCGCTGATAAAAAGGATATTTTGGTAATTTACACCTTGCTTGCCCGGGGATATTTCAGTAAATTTTCCAAAATATTATATGAAATATCGAAATTAAAATTTAAATAAGACATTTCAAATATCCGAATAATATTCAGATAATTCAAATCTGAACATTTGAATTTTAAATTCGAATTTCAAAACAAAATATCTACCCATATAAAATCAGCCAAATCAAATATATATCATACCATATGAGAAATCAGCATCTTCAATTATGGTTGGATTGCATTCCCATACCATATAAAAAATAAAATTAAAATCAGCATCTCTAAATATGATGGGAGATTATATGTGCTATCCTTATATAAATGGATTAGCATCAATTAGTATCCCTTAATCAGGATATTCCATCCCATATTAAGAGATCACCTCTCATGCCTAAAAATACAGGAGGCATGGGTGTGAAGGAGGGGGTTGAAGGCCGGTGAAGCTGCGGAAGACACCAGAGGAAGGCGTTGAAGGCCGATAGAAGAACGCGGTGAAGCTGCGCAAGACACCCGGAGGAAGATGATGGGGGTTGGAAAATGAAGAGAGAAGGATGACAGAGAGGAAGAATGAGGAGGAGAAGGAGATCGACCGCGGACGCTCAAGCAAAGAGAAGATCTGGCGCACCCTCATCTAGGAAGCTCCGTCGCCATCGCCCACTCTGCTCCAGCTCGAGGACACCCATCGCCATCTTTCAACTAGCCCAAAAGCTCCATCGCCGTTCTCCGCTCCAAACCCAAAGGCGTCTCCGTCGCCGCTGTCCAAGCAGAGAAACCCATCGCCATTCTTCATCCAACCCAAAAGCTCGTCGGAGGTTGAAGGCCGGCGGAAGAACGCGGTGAAGTTGCGCAAGACACCCGGAGGAGGACGTGAAAAGCTGGTTGAAGAAGACGTGAAAGCTGGATGAAGAAGACGGTGGAAGGCCGGAGGAAGACGGCGAGTTCCTGCCGAGACGCTTACGTCGGAGACGCAAAGATCTCAGAGGCTCGAAGACGGCGGGGTCATGTTGATGTTTTAAAGCTGTGCTGATAAGTCACTAATTATTCCTAATTAAATCCCTTAAATTACCTTTGTTACGCCTAGAGTAGTTGTATTTAATTTTTTGTTAGTTGATTTCAGATTTAATCATGATATGAGAAGAAATACAAGAAATTCAGCTAAAAAGATGAATTTATATGATAAAGACTGTTTCGTCGCCTGCCAGGAGAATATTGGTCAGAAATTATTTACATGTCGAAATATTCTGAAAATTTTGTACGTGATAGAAGACTTCAAGAGCTACAACTTTCATGTTAGACACTTGGCGAGATTCCAGACAGATGAATACCAGTTTTGAAAACTATGAAGATATACAGCTGCTGGAAACTGGTCCGTCGATGTTCAGGAGAATATTCTCCAAATATTCTACATAAATTAGAATATTATAAAATCTTCGGGGAAGGATAGAAGACTTCCTAATCTACATCTTTCCTGTTGAGCACATTTCCAAATTCCGTACGAATTGAACCCGGTCGTGACTAGAAGATGCAGTCAGAATTAAATTAGGAATTCCGAGTTGCACTAGAGGTCCAACTCAACTTAGCCATAACCCTAATTCCGGGATTAAGGGTTTTTATTATAAAAAGGGGTTATTCCAGCAAAACTTCTCATCTTTTTGTCAATCTTTGGTGGAGGAGGAAGAAGAAAGAGAGGATGTGGATGGTGACAGCTTCCTATTCCAACCCGATGGCTTTCATCCAAAAGATGAGTTGCTAATTCTTATACTTAGGATTATTCATGAAACCCTAATGTAGTTTTCTATCTTCTTTGGTTTGAATCTTGTAATCTTCTCAAGACCTGATCTTATGAATATGATTTTTAATGTTAATAGAGTTGAGGGAACAGAGTTCCTTGACGTATTTTCAGTCCTACATGATTTCTGTGATTGATTGTAGAGATTCATAGGATGGTTTTCATGTGATTTTTTGTTTACCTTTGAGATAGTCTATGCTACGTGAAGATAAGTCATGCTAAGGTCATTAGGAGTAGAATAATTTAATGTAATCGCAGGACCAAAGATGATTTATGCTAAACAAAGATAGATTATGCCGTTGGAAACATAAACCTTATTTTAGGGATTCATGTAAGCTTAAGAAGCTGTGGATTCATAATGTTTAGAGAAGGGAACAAGAGGATAACTAGAGAAGATTGAAGGTGAAACTAGGGCGGATTGAGTAATACCTAAGTGACCTATCCATTGATTCAAATTGATCAATATTTTATTTCTTTTCTTTATTAGTTTAGATAACTCTATCCTATCGTTGATCCTTTTGCTTAGTTTTAGGGTTTTGATAATTGATTTTGATTTCCAACGTTTTCCTTGTGGATCGATTTCGAACTTCACTGCTATATCTACCTAGTAGTTTAGTGATTGAATAAGGATTATAAATTTAATATTTGATTGAGTTTGCAACGTTTTAACGACAACATTTGTAAGCGATCAATTTTTGGCGCCGTTGCCGGGGATTACTTTTGGTAGATTGATTGATTTTCTTTTTGCTCTATTTCTTGGCTTAGTTAGGGCTTTTATCTTTCTTATTTACACATTTCTTGATTTTTCATTATTTTAGGAATTTTTCTGACAATTTTCTGATTTTTACAGCTACTAAAATTGATTTTCTCTGACTTGGACCTGCAACCCATACCCAGGAGCGATCGATCGGAACTGCACAATCAGGTAAGCTTGTTCTAAACTCCGAGTTATTTTATCTAGCTGTTTGAGACGCTTCTGCAAGTCGCACAAAAGCACGTATCAGCGACAGTCGTCTCTTGGACCAGCCCACTGTTTGTATTTCTTATCTTTGGTGTGGTCCTTATTTATGTGATTTTGCATGCATGGCTAATTTTTATATGCCACCGGGTGCCATGTCGAATGACGATTTACCTTTTGGTTATGAACCCACTTACAATAATGACACATATGACTTCTCAAATCCAGCATATAATTCACATTTATATCCTTATAATCAGGATTGTAGAGACTATACATACCCTAGTTGGCAATTCAAAGATTATCAACCTCCTAACGTTCAACCATGGAATATAAAAACACCAACCCAAAATTCTGCATATAGTTTTGAACAACAATATCCTTCATGTTATCCACAGAATATAACTTCAGCTCATCCGATCCAATCCACTTCTGAACCAACTTTAAGTTCCCTCCTTTCGGCTATGACTGCCATGAATGACAACATCAATTCAAACATTAGTGGCAAAAGAAGTGATTTGAGGAGTGAAGTCTCTAAAATTCAGATTTATGTTTCTAGAATAGAGAACCAGTGT
The DNA here is from genome assembly GCA_963920575.1 of Narthecium ossifragum. Taxonomy (NCBI): domain Eukaryota; kingdom Viridiplantae; phylum Streptophyta; class Magnoliopsida; order Dioscoreales; family Nartheciaceae; genus Narthecium; species Narthecium ossifragum. Next base: position 24,118,409 of record OY986963.1, read on the forward strand.
AATTCTAATACCAAATCCATTGCTAAACTGGAGACACAAATTGGACAATTAGCTTGTACGGCGGATTCATATGATGATTATGTGAATGATTATGTTCCTCCTATTTGTGATGATAATGCTTGTGATGCTTTGCCAGTTCATGATGCTATTGACAATGTTTTACCAGCTGCTAAAAACATTGTTTTGCCAACTTTGGATGATATAATTGATGATGTTGATGAATGATATCCGGTTGTACATTCTGGGCCTTATATGTATTTCGGTCATTCTTATGAAGCAAGTTTTTTTGATGATAGTGATGATGAGGATTGTTGTGAGAAATTGCCGGTTGTTCATGATGAGTTGAATGATGATAATATGTCTATTTACAATGATCATAATGAGGATGAGCATATTAGCGAGACCCCCTATCATGAACCTTAAGTCGAACTTTTACATGATGCGTTGAATGATGATGATATGCCTATTAGTGATAAACATAATGAGGATGAGAGCGTTAGCAATATTCCTTATCTAGAGCCTCCCGTTGGAATTCTACCTTTAATATCACCCCCATTAGTTGAACGTTGTAAGGAGGAGAACCTTGTTAAGAGTGAAGACCATGCCTATTCCTATCGTCCATTCATCAAAGATCGTATCAAAATTTTCAGTTCTATGCATATTTTGCTTACTAAGGACTTCTTTTTATTCTTTGATGAAGCATGTCTGCATACATTCACCATGATTCGGGTCATGTACTTCTTCACATGGAATCATCGGCCTCCTAAATCTTGTTTCGAGAGCGTCTAGCGAAAGACGTAAAATTGCGCGCTAACTGGGAGGCAACCCAACTTTTTAAGAGTTTCTATTAATTTTTACGATTTTTCCTGATTTTTAGGAGTTTTCCCTGATTTTTTATAGAATTTTTCGACAATTTTTCTGTTTTTCTTTTATTTTTCCGCCAATTTTCTTTTGTTTTTTTTCTCCCTCTTCCCGAGCGGCTCACATGTGAGCCGGGACATCATCGTCCCGGCTCCGCCTGGCTTCCAGCGGCTCGTTCCCGAGCCGTCACCACCACCGCCCGTCGCCGCCTCTCCGGCCACCCCCATCCCTTCAAACCACCACCACAACCTCCGCCATACTCTTACCTCTTCATCCAAGGTCTCTTCTTCCCTCGGAACCCTCTCCTCCGACGCCGGTGAGCCCCCGTGCTTTCGCCGCCCATCTCCAATCTCCCCATCCACGGCCTCCCATCACCCATTAATACCTCCAGAACCTTCTTCCGATCACCACGAACCTTCCGCTACCATCAAAACCCGACCTTGCCGCCTGGATCATCGGCTTCAGCCTCCGATGACTCTACCCCTCCGACAACCTTCAATCCGCCGCCTGGAAGCCTAATTCTTCAATCAGACACCATAGGACAGTTCCTTGGCCTTCCACGATCCTTCCTCAATCGTCCCCGTCCTTGATTGGAGCCCCGATCAGCGGAATGCAATTCCGGCAATCAACCTCTCCAAGACCTCACGTCATTTCATTTTCCTTTTATTATTATTATTATAGGAAAATATTTATTTTTATTGGATCTAGAATCGGAGGTGTTCCCTACGGGGATGTAAATGATGGATCTGCCGACTCAGCAAATCCAGGGGTTTGGTGCCTGCAATTTCTTGAAATGAAATTAAAATATGATTTGCTCGGAAATAAAATAGAAATCTCGTCCCAACGAGATCGACGTTTTATCCACGAACAATCATAGCATGTATTCTGTTGTGCATTAGATGCATAAGGATAGGGCGTGGGCGATGGGTTGATCGCCGATCCGAGGCTTTCGGATAGCTCGGATTTAGCTCTAGGACCGTGGCGGGTAGCAAGGTCCAGGTAGGATTGTAGTATTCTGTCGATCTTGATGATAGTATTAGATGACTGGAATACTCTTGTTGATCGAGGTTTAGAGGTCGTATCGGCCTCGAGCCGGGAGTTGAGGGTGCAACCGGTGTCGGTTTGTGTTCTTTGGGGGCTGAGGGGGCTAGTACCAGCCCAGGGATAACGCATGAAAAGTGCACAAATTATCCTTTTAACTAGGTCATGTTAGTCTCGGAGCAGTGCTATTTTGATAGTCTATGATGTATTTCAGGTATAAGAGCCTTCAATGAAGATTAGATCAAGTTTGGTGCTAAAATGAGACTATTCTGACAATTCTGTACAAGCCAGATCGATCCGGGATGACAAGAAGATCGATCTAATCATTCCAGCAAGAAGCAGTCTAAGTGAAGAAATTCAGATCGATCTGATTCAATCCAGATCGATCTACTTTTGTGACAGAGAGTTAACAGAGAGCTCTTTTCAAGAAGATCGATCTACTTCAAAGGAGATCGATCCGAACCTGGAAGCGCCAGTCATCTATGGAAAGAAGATCGATCCGTTCTCCAAGAAGATCGATCTTGGTCGAGCAAAATCTAGATTCTAAGTTTACGGAAGGAAGAAGATCGATCCTTTTTCAAAGGAAGATCGATCTCTTTTGGCGCTGCGGGAAATATCAACGGTTGAGATCTAATCCGAGTTAGGGTTTTAATAAAGCCTATAAATAGACCTTCTTTGGGGGATTTTTGGGGGGGCCTCCATAGACGAATTTTCTTCATCTCCTAGGGTTTTTCCTTCGCTTCTTCTCGACAACTAGAGGTTAGCATCTGAAGATTGGAGCCATGGGTGGAGCGTTTCATTAACTTTCATCGACGGATATTCTCTTTAAGATGAGTAACTAAGCTCTAGTCTAGGCATTTCTATGATGTATTAGAGATCTTATTCAGGGTTTTCTATGGATTGAAGCATGTACTCTTTGGATGGTTTTTAATGGATAAATCTCTTATTTCCATACCTCATTGGTGTTGATTTTATTTTGTGGATGGATGGTTTGTTCTTCTATGCCTTGATCTAGGTCTTGTGCATGTTAGAGACTAGGGATGGAGTTGTTTCATGATACTTTCATGCTAGAACCATGATTGATCTATATTTATGAATCCTAACCCCTAGATTAAGATTATAAGAGTGCTTAGTGCTAGAACCACCGAGACCTATATTCTTAACCTATCATTTATTCTTTACTTTTGATGATTTGGCTTCCTCGAAGTGCTAGAACCACTTTGAGTTATTCACCAAGTTTTCATTCTTTGATGTTAGTCTTTCTAACGAAAACTTCTTACGAATCTTTGTTGAGTGAGAGGTAGATCTAGCCATTCTCCTATCAACGTTTGGAAAAGCATCTATGATATATGGATTTGCTCTCATTCTAGGAAAACCTAGATAGTCAAGATTACGGATTAGAAATTCCTAGCTTATTCTCATAATATTTCCCGATTTAGTTTAATTCGAGTTAAGAGTAGTTTAAAGACCAAAATCGTTCCCTTTCCTTAACTTTTGCTTTAGAACTATACGAGCTAATTGGACTTAATACTTCTTTTCCCTGTGGACCGACTCGGACTCATTGCTATCTACCCATAAAGTAGTTAGTTAGTGATTCAGATTATAAATTTCTAATTTTGGCGTTCTTGTTAAGACCACAACGCTTTCCAAGGCATGTCACCCAGGCAATGTCTATTCCAGCCCTCGGAGGCGACCAGTATGGGCCCAGTCCATTTTGGGTGACCATAGCTGGAACCCCACAGCAGTGGCGACCAGTGTGAGCCCAGTCCATTTTGGGTGACCGCAACTAGAACCCTGTAACACTAGGTGTATCAAGGATGGGCCCAGTCTATTGGGGTGACCATGGTTGGATATGCCTAAGGACACCGGTGAAGGGTTCTAGGGCCCTTGTAGCACACCCAAGTCTGGCTTGGGAGCGACACTGTTGTGTTCTCTCCTTTCTGTGTGTCGTAGTGTAGAACCTTACTGAGCTTAGTGCTCACTCCTACCCGGACTGTATTTTGCAGGTGCAGGCGTTAGCTCTTCTTCAATGGCCCTTACCGAGCAGGTGTTTGGTGGCGCGGCGGCGTCTAGCGGTGCTTGAGGAGCGGTGATCGTCGTCTATCTTTTTGTTATAGTTAGCCTCCTACGGGAGTGTGATGTATATTAATGTAAACCCTTTTAAGAATTTAAATCTATCTTATTATATCTGTTGAGGTTTGGATTTATGGTTAGATAAGGATACTTGTGAAATGTTTAGGGAAACCAGTAAGTTAGAGGGAACCCTCTGATACGACTTGAAAAGTGTCGTAGTCTTAACAAGTCTAATCAAAATTATAAATTTATAATCAAACTACTAACTAACTACTTTAAGGGTAGATAGCAGTGAGTCCGAGTCGAATCCACAGGGAATGCGTAGGAAAATAATTAAACTACTAAACTCAATCTAAGTATCCCTACCAACAAGTTGGAAAAAGATTTAGAATTGAAATTAAACTAATACTAAAGAATTAATAAATAAGAGAAAAGGTACCATGGAGTTCTTAATCAGTAATTAAGGTTCTACCAAGTCTTCCTAAGATCAGGGCATACAAACACGATGAATGGCTTTCTAATAGTTGATAAGTGAATGGCTAGTTCTCCTTATCACTCAACAAGTTCTGTTTAGGATTCCTTGTTGGCAAGAACAATTATCTAATTATCAGTGACCGAATGATTAGTTACGTTCACTGCTAATGAACCCTCTTATTAGGATGAATTCATCGCAAGTAGTAGTACGGATATGGATTTAGGTGTGAGATCAAGATGGATTTACCATCTTGATGGCCAAATCTACAAAAGTAGGATGCATGAAGGATTAGGGATGGAACGTAGTGGGACTAGCACTACTATAGTGGGACTAGCACTATACAATCCCTAATCACGAAGAAGATTTCATCCGAGATACCATGGGACTAGCATGGTCCTCTTATTTGGATGAATCCAATCCAAGCCCTAGCATACACAAGCTCCGGAATCAAGTGCAAACAAGAACAATCCAAACATCCAGCAATAAATCGACACCAAGGTATAAAAGAAAATAGAAATCAATCCATATAAGCCAAACAATCATGTATACAAGCCCTAGATCTCATAAATCCCTAATAGAAATCTTAGTTACATCATAAGAATCTCAAGGTAAAAAGTTAGCTACTCATCTTTAGGGTTTGATCCATAGATGAAGGTTGATGATCTCCTCCCGCCATGGATTTCCTCCCAAAGATCTATAAATAAAAGTTAAAAAGAAGAAAGGAATTGTTCTCCCTCTCCAAGAGAGAAGAAAGACCCTCAAAAACCCTAAAATATGCCTATTTATAGCCCAGGTATCCACCTTAATTCGGATTAAATCTTGGCCCTTGATTTTGCTTGATAAATATCAAGGAAACGGTCATTTTCGAGTCCGATCGATCGAACTATAAGTGTCCGATCGATCCGGTGCATAAAAATCTTCGATTTGTAGCTTTTCCCGAGTCCGATCGATCGAACTCTGGGTGTCCGATCGATCGGACTCAGTAGGAGCGATTGAGGGATCGATCGGGAGGTCAATAGCTGAAAAATACACGTTCTGTGAGGTCTCTGCATAGTCCGATCGATCGGACTCTGGGTGTCCGATCGATCGGACCCTTCAGCGTATTTACTGCTTGCCATCGAGACTGCGCCATCGGTATTAAAACTGCCATAACTTCCTCTAGGAAACTCGGAATCACGAACCGTAAAATTCTCCAGAAACTAGACTTCAAGAGCTTTCCAACCATATATGGCTCATCATCTGGTTCTTCCAGACCAGGTACAGGTTAATCTTCAAAGCCAATCCATTTTCATTCCTTTGCTCCTAGTATGTCTTTATTTGTCCGTTTTAGCACCAAACATGATCCAATCGTCATTAAAGGCTCTTATACCTGAAATACATCATAGACTATTAAAATAGCATTGCTCGGAGACTAACGAGACCTAGTTGAAAGGGTGATTTGTGCACTTTTCAAGTCTTATCACCCTCGCCAAAAAAATTTCTATAATTAGTTAGGTTCCAGCTCGCGTCGCCTCGCCCGGCCCGGTTGGGCCTTCGCAGGTCAGGGCGCGACATGGTGTTGGTGGAGGTAGGAGAGAGGAGAGAGATGGAGGGAGTTAATTTGACCAATTTCACTATTAATTTTTCGAGGTTTCATATCAATTTTAATCTAATTAATGAATAATTTCTAGTTTGATTGGTTTAATTGATCTACTATTTATTTTATATTATTTTCATAATATAATTTAAAGTAATATTATTATATTAACATAAATGGGTCCGCATGGGATGCATTGACGAGTATAATCATGCCACATTATCATGCTATGCCATGTGGCGATGCGATCCTTTTTCGCGTTCGATGTAGGTGGAGGGTCACGTGTACGTCGCTGGTGGCCACGACGCCAACAAGAATGCCCTCAATACCGCCATGCGAAATGACCCAGTGGAGGACGGGCAGGCATCGATGCCGATGATGGTGGAGGAGTGGGTGGTTGATATGAGTGGCATTAGCCGGTGGAGGCGTCGAACAGGACGGATGTAGTGGTAATATTATACTTTATTATAATATATTCGAGTTGATTATGTCGAATATGTTATTCAAAAGTTAAGATGAATATATGCATCATAATATTAATAAAACGAGAAAATATTATTAATTAAATTATATGCTTTATCATATTATCTGTATTTATCATATTGTATGTATTTATCATATTATTAAGTAATTTATTAAAGCCAAGGTGAATGTTATATGCATTATTATATTATTAATTAAACAACCAATATGTCGCATAAAAAATTCAAAAGTGGAATTTACTTTCCAACCCACTAATCCCTATTCCTATTCCACCTTTTCAATAAAACATCACAAGTGAAATAACTTTATCCCACTACTTATCCCATCATACTAATCCATATCCTCTCCAATCCCGGAATAGTCTATCCCGCAATCAAACGGTACCGAAGGTTACGTTTGGTTGTGGGATAGTCTATCCCGGGATTAGAGGGGATAGTGATTAGTAACCCGGGATAAGTTGTGGGATAAAATTTATCCCACTTTGGTGTTTGATTGAAAACGTGGGGATAAGGAGATAATGATTACTTGGGATTGGTGAGGTGGAAAGTAAATTAATAATATTGGATGAAAAAGGTGGAATAGAAATAGGGATTGGTGAGGTGGAAAGTAAATTCATAATATTGGTATTTGAATTAATAATATGATAATACATTTTATATTAATTAAAGTATAATATTACCACCCCACCCGTTCGACGCCTCCTTCTGCTAATCCCTCTCATATCAACGTTCGCTTATTTACCATCTCCGGTAGACGCCCGCTCCTCCGCTATCGTCGGCATCGATGCTCGCCAGTCCTCCACCGGGTCGTATGGCTCGGTGGTGTTGAGAGTCTTCTTGCCGGCGTCGTGGCCGCCGGCGATGTATAAGTGACCTCCACTTTAAGTGGACGCGAAAAAAGATCGCATCGCCACATGGCATAGCATGATAACGTAGAATGGTTATACACATCAATGCATCCTCATGTAGACCCATTTATATTAATATAATAATAATATTTTAATTTATATTATTAAAATAATATAAAATAAATAGTAGCTCAAAAACCAATCAAATTAGAAATTATTCATTAATTAGATTAAAATATGACCACCCCATCTATCCTGTTCGACTCTTCTACCGGCTATTCCCTCTCATATCATCGCCCGCTTATTTGCCATCTCCAGCATACACTCGTTCCCCGCCATCGTCAGCATTGATGCCTGCCCGCCCTCCACCGGGTCATTTGGCTCGGTGGTGTTGAGGGCGCTCTTGCCAGCGTGGTGGTTGTCAATGACGAACACATGACCTCCACCTACAGCGGACGCGAAAAAGAATCGCATCGTCACATGACATAGCATGGTAACGTGACAGGGTTATACACATCGATGCATCCCTATACAGACCCATTAATATTAATATAATAATATTATTTTAATTTATATTATTAAAATAATATAAAATGGAAAGAGCAACCCATGCCCCTTCCTTATCCTCCATCGTGACCAGTAGTTCACGGAGCCTCGATGATGGCTCATGTGACTGCTTACTTCCCCGCCACCGCCATTATCCCACCTCACCGCATCCACCGACATCTCTCTCCGGCGACAATGCTTCCAAGACCCCTCACCGCCGCTAGCTCACCACCAACCACGGCCACCTACGGTCCCCCCTCTCCCTTTAGTCGCCATCCGCACCACAGGAACTCCAGACCACACTGCGACGCCGACTCGACACCGCTGACCTCCCTGCTCGCCTGTACCTCGCGAGCTCCACCCCTTCTCTTGAAGTCGGTGCCGCCACCTCTCTAACTCACCGTCTCAGACCACCATCTCTAACTTACCGTCACCTCCACAAACCCGCCTCCCATAGGCACCGCCTCCAGCCTCCTCGGGTACATCTAAAGCTGCGAGATCAGCGTCGGCGATGGTGATGCGCTTGAGGATGCGAAAGGTGACCGTGGGGTTGCCCGCGTCGACTGGGAGTCGTCAATGGCGCAAAGGATATCGGGGAAGACCGGAGCAGTGTCGGAATGGCGGAGAGTAGCCGCGGGGAAGACGAAGAAGGAGACAAATTCCTGGAAAAATCTCACTAGATCTACCTTTTCCCGGCGAGCTTCACCTCTCCTTCTCCCGGTCTTCTTCCTCGATCTTTTCCTCCCTTCTTCTCCGGTGCTAGTGATCCCCCTTTCTCCTCCCACTCCCACTCCCTTCCACCTTCTCTCTCGTCTCTCTCTCTCTTCCTCAGATCCAGCCGGTGAGGTGAGGATGAAGAGAGAGAGGAAACCATCGGGAGAGAAGAAGAAGAGAGGTAGGTGGGGGAAGGTGAGGGTTTTTGCAAAAAGAACCCCACAAGACCCAATTTTACATGAAAATCCCTCTAATCCTTGGATTCCTAATCCCAGGATAAATCTTATCCTAGCATGGGATAAGACCCTGTTTGGGTGTTATCCCGAGATTGGTGCAACTAATCCCGGGATTGGTTGCACCAATCCCGGAACCAAACAGGGCCAGAATCATGATCCAACCATGACCCTACATGTCTATCTTACTTGGATAAGAAATTGGTCGAACCACTAATAGGCAACCAACTCGGACACTAATCATAGTCCAAATCCAACACAAAGGGAGGGAGAAAATAAGAGGAAACAGGGCAAATCAAGGCTCAAATGGTCGCCGACCACCTAGCCTTGGCTACCATCCTATGAGCCAAAGAGTTAAACTCATAGGGGATATGTACAAAATAGGCAGCAACAGATTGAGACGTTAACACCCACCGGATGGAGCAGAGAATAATAACTCCCATCTCCCTTGGTTACGCCAACTTGCCACACATTTATGTTCCCAATTGCTAACAAGGAGCCCGACTCCACGACCAAGCCTAAGAGACCACACATCTGGGCCTCCTCTGTGAAGACTCATTTCTCTAACCTGGCTCGACCACATAGATCGGTTGTGCTATGTTGGCATGTTTCTGCGTCGAGCGCTATCTGTTGACCACATTATTGATTTTGGACCCTGAGGGCAATTTCGTAAATTACACCTTAGAGTTCGGTTTCACACCCACGTAGTGTACACACGATCTCATGAATGATAAATGTACACACGATCTCATGATGATTCTAAAGTTGTTGCAGATTTTATCAAATCTAACATATTATCCAGGTTTGGAATTCCAAGAGCTTTCATAAGTGATCGAGGCACCCACTTTTGCAATCGAACTGTTGAGGCGTTACTACGGAAGTACCATGTGACCCATAAGGTATCAACCGCCTATCATCCACAAACTAGTGGACAAGCGGAAGTGTCAAATCGAGAGATCAAGTCCATCATTGAAAAGACGGTCAATCCAAATAGAAAAGATTGGAGTTTGCGTTTGGATGATGCGTTGTGGGCATATAGGACTGCATATAAGACACCCATCGGTATGTCACCTTATCGCTTGATATTTGGGAAACCATGTCACCTTCCAGTTGAGTTAGAATATAAAGCTTATTGGGCTATCAAGAGCTTTAATATGAACGTGAATGAGAGTGGAGAACACAGGAAGTTGCAACTGCAAGAATTAGAGGAAATTCGCAATGATGCCTATCAGAGCGCTAGGATTTACAAGGAAAAGACAAAAGCTTTTCATGATAAGATGATCTCTAGAAAGGAGTTTAAAGTTGGTCAAAAAGTTCTCCTTTACCAATCACACTTACGTTTGTTTCCAGGTAAGTTGCGTTCTCGTTGGATTGGACCTTTTATTGTTACTAATGTTTTTTCTCATGGTGCAGTTGAAATTCAAAGTTTAGCCACTTCCAAAATGTTTACGGTGAATGGCCATCGACTTAAACCTTTCTATGAAGGCGTTCCAACAGAAAAGTTGAAAAAATTGGACCTTGAGGAGCCAACTTATACTGATTAAAGAAGCAAGCATGAAGTCGAGCCAATGACAATAAACAAAGGCGCTGCTTGGGAGGCAACCCATGGGGAGTTCATTCCTTTCTCTTTTTATTTTCGCATTTCCATTTTAGTATTTTTGCTTTTCTTTGCATTCCACCTTCCATTGGGAACAATGTCAGTTTCAAGTGTGGGGGAGGAGATCTAGGTTGCATTTGCCATAAGCGAGAACCAGTTAAGCTTGACATATCCATAACATGATTGAATGAGGAATTTTGCGACTTAGAATTAATTAGTTGACTTATTTTCCTTGAGATGGTAGTGACTAAATGAGTAGACAAAAGCTGGGGAGATTTGGAGCCTTTAGACTGACATATTCATATCAGTCTCACTATTTTCTTTCATGAGAGATATTCTTCCATGGATTTGTTTTTCTAGAACTTGCTTTGATTCTATTCGAGGTCACATTGACACATGCAGACATGAACATGATTAAGGCCATTTTTGTCTTAAGCTACATAAGCCAAATAGCCTACCTTGCAATTAATTTTTTCTTTTGCTAAACACCTTTGAGCTTTATTGATTTTATTGTTAACCCACAGTACAAGCCTTAAACCTGAAAAATATTTCCGTTACCCAAGCCATAAAACTAGTGGAGCATTGATCATCATTATGACATGTATGGGTGCAAAAGTTCAAGTGTGGGGGTGTTTGGATTTGTGGTATGGCTATATTTAAAATATAAAAAAAAAAGAAAAAAGAAAGAAGAAAGTGAAGGAGGAAATTGTTTCTCATGTTACAAAATGTGTTTATGAATCCTCCTAATACTCCAAAAAAGGGGTATGTCTATGTATGATTTCTACAAAAGGTGGAAATTGTTGCAAAAGATTGTTCACTATTTCAGTAAAAAGTATTCCTTTGAACAATCTCTTTGCCAAGGTCGTAATACTATATGGTTTGAGTATGTTGAAGCCAAATTGAAAAAGTTGCTGAAGGGAGTGATTGTGATACGAGGTCGAACCGAGCCATTCCAAGAAGGGTCCCACGTCCTTGCTTGGATGGGCCCACGCCAAGCAGTTGGCTACACCCAAGTCCCTTTAGGCGTTCTAAGCTCAGCCGGCCAAAGGAATCCTATTCCTAGCTGGTTTGCTTACTTAGTTAATTTCCTAGTTAGTAGTTATCTTGATTGAGTCAGTTTCCTAAATTGAGTTCAGTTTATGGTTTGCTTAAATCAGTTCCTTTTATGAGTCCTTGTTATTAGGAAGTTGAGATAAGATTGAGTCTTATTAGGAAAGTCTGGTTACTTGCTGATTAAAGCAAGGTAGTATTCAGGTTATAGTAGAACTCTCTTGAGGCCTCTATAAAAGGACCTCCATAGCTTGTAATTATGCATGGACGAATTTATGAGAGTTATTATTTAGTAGAGATAAATCCTAGGAGTAGAAGTAATATAGGAGTAGCTGTAACCTAGTTTCCTCATAATCCACCAGCCACTTTCATCTCTCTCTACAGCCGGTCCTCCTCCATCACCGGTCTCCTTCTCCGCTGCCGTCCACTCCTTCACCACCACCACCGCCGCTACCAACCACCTCCGCCGTCCAACCCCAAGTCCCCGGCGTCCTCTTGGCTGCCGTGCTTCCCTCCACCACGTTCTCCAAGGCTTGGATCTCCAAGAGAAGCCAGCCAACCCTAGAGGAGCTGCAAGGTATCCCTCTTCTCATCCGTCTCCTCCTCTAGTCTTCGCCTTCCTCGTCGAATACCTAGGGTCCTTCTCCTAAAACCCTAAAGGTATCTCTCGACCTAGCCATAGATTTGGCTAAAGAGAATCTGAGATAAGGCAAGAGACCCGGTACGAAAGCCCTTGAGAAGGTGCATCGTATCAGATTGGTTGTACATGTCTTATTGATGCATTTTTACTCCATTAGTTCCATTGGCTTTTGAGCTACATTCCCAAATATTTCCCACCTTAATCCTGGACCCCATTACAACCTTTTGAAGTCCTTATGATTCGTGTTATGCATGTGATTCTAGTGGTGGAGAATGAGAAGATATGCAAGCTTATGGCAGATCATTTTCATTGGAATGAATTTGAGTGAAATACATACCCTTCAAACACATGAGAGTTGAGTGTTTATTTCCGTGAGGTCTACTTATTTATTTTGCTCCATATTCAAGTGAAAATGCTTATTAATTGAATTTTTTAAGTTGTTTAAAAATGTTTGTTCATGATATGTTATGAATTGTGAAGAGCTTGGTTGTTCTTTGTTGATGGCGTTGTAACCTTGATATCTTGAGTAGAGTGAATTTTAGTTTTGCCCGAGGACGAGCAAAAGCTAAGTGTGGGGGAATTTGATGAGAATACATAATGTTATATTTTTATCCCTTAATTCTTAGTCTCCTGTGTTTATTTAGTTCCTAAATACACTCATTATTCTTATATTTTAATTTAGGATGCAATTGAAGCCCTTAAGTCGAAAAGAAGCTAAAAAGAGTGTATGAATCAACTTTAAAGATTTATCTGTACCTGCTCATGAAGAACCAGAGGATGTGCCATACATGGTTGGAAAGCCCTTAAGTCAAAAATAAGCTGGAAGTCCGAGCGATCCGCCGATCGATCGGACCACGCAAAAACGTGACAGAACATGTGTTTTTCAGCCACAACGCATCCGATCGATCCCTCCATCGCTCCTATGGGATCCGATCGATCCGACACCAATGGTCCGATCGATCGGACTCGGAAAAAGTCAAAAATAGCAGATTTTTACTCAACCGATCGATCCAACACTCATAATTCGATCGATCGGACTTGGGAATAAAAGGGTGACAGAACGTATGCTTTTTAGAGGAACACAGTTCGATCGATCCATCCATCGATCGAACTCGGGAAGAACCAGAGACGAAGGATTTTTACGAAATCGATCGACCCGACTCCTTTAGTCCGATCTATCGGGCTCGGGCGTGAATAGAAGTTGAAGATTTTTATGAGACCGATCGATCCAGCATCCAAGGTCCGATCGATCGGACTTTCCCAGTAACAAAAATCAACGATTGTGATCTAATCCGAGGGTGGATACAATTGAGGCTATAAATAGGACTCTTTCTAGGGTTTGAGGGGGGATTCTTGGACACTTTTGGCTGCTCTTTCTCCTCCTTTATATTTTTTCTAGGTTTTATCTTATTTATTGGAATCTTTTGAGGATTGTTCTCGATGGCCCTGCGTGGCTAAATCTTGATCCTTGGTCGAGGAGACTGAAACCTCGGAATCAATGAAACTGTGAGATCTAATTTATTTTTATTGTTCAGTTTATACATGAGTATTGGATGTTCTTCTGAGATAAAATCTTCATGATTACCTTGTCTAATTGCTAATTGCTAGGAGGCCTACTAGTTTATTATTCATGGTGATCTACTGCTAGGTTTGATATCAAATCCGGAATTGTTTGATCCCTCTAATCTGCGAAGCAATTAGGATCTAATAATTTACTGCTGATCAGATCTTGTTAGATCTTAGGAAGAATATTCAACTAGATTAAATGCAACCGCTTGTGCTTGTGTTGTTTAGCTTCATCGATCTCCCTATTCTTAACGCTGCTACTAGATTAAATCTACAGCGCTTGTCTTAGGTTGTCTAGTAGTTAGGGTTGATTAGATCGCTTGTTTCTAATTAACTATGATCGAGGAGAGCTTCGAATTGAATTCGGACGATGAATATTCATGGTATAAATTGATTGATACTTGCATCTATGATCAGTTGTTGGATTCCGATGGTGGATGTTGACTCAGACCAAGGTTTGTTCTCTTGATTCAACTTGTTCCTTCGCTTTAGATTATTTCTTTACTGTTTTCCTCACGTTTAAAACCCCCCATCTTTATTCACTGAGCACAAAACTAGGCTAAACACTCTTCGTGGGATCGACTCGTACTCGCACTACTACATTCATTTTAACGGGTATTGGTTTTATTTTTGAGTGCCTGCGACAGCACATCAGTGTACCTTTGGTTTGAGTAGCTCGGGATGGCGTTTCGGCGAGAGCTTGGCTGCAAAAGAGAGTGGATCTAATGAAGAATGGAACTCACACAGATAGGCGAACGAACTCGTGGGCGTCTAGGAGCTCCACTTTGGGAACAGAGATGTACTTCTTCCTCGGCACGTGAATCCCTGAAATCCCCTTCTCCTCTGCGCCTCCTCGCTCGAGATTCTACCTTGGTGGTCATGAAGTAGTCCAGCGAGGTCGACGGTGTGGGGCGACGGCGTTGGGTGTGGCCGACGGCCTGAGGCGACGTCCCGTAAAGGGAATCGATAGGGAGGTGTGGCCGACGGCGTGGGGCGAGGCCGATGGCGTTGGGCGTAGCGAACGGCGTGGGGCGAGGCCGACACGGGTTGGACGTGGGCAACGGCGAGAAGGGTGGATCGCGTGGCCGACTGCGTCGGGCAAGGTCGATGGCATGGGGCGAGGCGTGCGACGATGGCGTTGGGCGTGGGGCGACGTCTCGTCTAGAGAGGGAGAGAGGGGGATGGGAGATGGGAGATGGGCCATAAGGAGATGAGTAGGGAGGGGATGGGTCCGACGAGCAACACAGGCGACTACGACAACCTGGCGGGGGTGCAGTCGAGGTTACTCACCCTCCACTGGGCGTAGTGGCCTTCACGGAGCGAGTCACAGGGCGACGAAAGGTTGGGCGAGGGGCGAAGCGATCCCTTTGGATCTCAACTCTCTCATCCTCCGCCTCCTCTCGACGGCAGGTTGGGCATGGGGATCAGAGAGGGAGAGAGGGGGGTGGGGATGGGGAACAGGGCGTGGGGCGAGGACGACAGCATGGGGAGCTCCTCTCGATGGTGTGGCTGACGGGTTGGGCGTGGTCGACGGCGTGGGGAACAGAGAGGGAGAGGGAAGGGGGAGAGGAGAGGGGATGGGTGAGTGGGAGAGGGATGGGATGGCCGAGTCTCATCCCGTCTCTCTCTCATTCACTCACTCATGTTAGCTGAATTATGTGTTTGGGGCGAGGGAGATGAGATTGGGTCGTGGGCAGGGGTTTTTGGTGGGAACAAATTTTGGATGGGAATGTAAAATTTGAAGATGGAATCTGAACTATTGGATGTGTTTGGAGATAAATCTGGACCGCTGTTTATGTCTTATAGTTGAGACATTCAAAAACCGCTCTTCCTTATATAGTAGATATTATATATATATATATATATATATGTGTGTGTGTGTGTGTGTGTGTGTGTGTGTGTGTGTGTGTGTGTGTGTGTGTGTGTGTTATTATATATTTGAAGGCCCTATGTGTGGCCCAACCCTATGTGAGGCTTGTGGTTGTACCAAATGAGTCACGCCCCTTCGGATGTGTGGAATAAATGGCCCAAAGGTGTACCCTACTGCTTCGATTAATAGCCCTACTATTAGCCGGCATGAACCGGGGGCTGATAGAACTTGGAAAAGTGTCGTGGCTTAACAATTCTTACCAAAATTACTATAATTTCCGGTGCTCTACTTTAACTACTAAAGAACTAGTAGATAGTGGAGAGTCCAAGTCGAATCCACTGGGACTAACGTGATTGAGATTGAACGCTTAGCAAGTTTCTTACCAATGAGTTGGAAAAGGATTATGGTAAGATCTTAAACTAAATTTATACTACAGGGTTTATGAATACGAGAGAAGAGACCACAGGATTCTTAATCAATTACCAAGGTTCTACCAGGTCTTCCTAAGATCAGGGCACGTTAAGCACGATGAATGGCTTGCCTAATAGTTGATAAGTGAATGGCTAGTTCTCCTTACCACTCAACAAGTTCTGGTTAGGATTCCTTGTTGGCAAGAACAATTATCTAGAGAAATTCAGTGACCGAATGATTAGTTATGTTCACTGCTAACGAACCCTTTTATTATGATGAATTCATCGCAAGTAATAATACGGATATGGATTTAGGTGTAAGATCAAGATGGGCTAGCATCTTGATGGCTAAGTCTACAAAGGTAGGGTGTAAGAAGAATTAGAGATAAAACGTAGTGGGACTAGCACTATTATAGTGCTTCTAGCACTATACAATCCCTAATCACGAAGAAGATTTCATCTGAGATATCATGGGACTAGCATGGTCCTCTTATTTAGATGAATCCAATCCAAACGCTAGCATACACAAGCTCTGAAATCAAATGCAAACGAGAACAATCCATACATCCAACAAGAAATCGACACCAAGGTATAAAAGAAATAGAAATCAATCCATATAAGCCAATCAATGATGCATACAAGCCCCAGATCTAAGAAATCCCTAATAGAAACCCTAGTTACATCATAAGAATCCCATGGCTAGGGTTTTAGCTACTCATCTTTAGGGGTCGATCCATAGATCAAAGTCGATGAACTCCTTCCGCCATGGATCTCCTCCAAAGAATCTTCAAAGAAAAGTTCCAAAGAAGGACAGGAAAAGTCTCCCCAAAAAGGTCCAGGAAAAGCCCCCCTAAAATACCTAAAAACTGACTATTTATAACCTAGGAAAACATCCTCCCACGGATTAGATCTGACCCGTTGATTTTCCTTTCTGGCCGCAAAGGATCGATCCTTCCAAGGAGGAAGATCGATCCTACTATCTTCAATTGCTGGTTATGCCCCGTGAAGGATCGATCCTATTAGTCGAGTAGGATCGATCTTTCTATTGTTGTCTTGATACGTCCCGTGGAGGATCGATCCTTCCTTTGGAAGAAGATCGATCCCTTTATGTTTTTTCTTTGCCCAGTTGCTGGTCGAGTAGGATCGATCCCTTCAATAGAGGAAGATCGATCCTTCATGTTTGAATTGCCCGAATATGCTTCTTTTAGCTCCAAAGTTGATCAAACTCGTAACAAGGTCTGTTATACCTGAAATGGGATAAAAGTAGTCAGTGAAGCATTGCTCAGATACCAACAAAGCCAAATTACAAGGGTGTTTTGTGCACTTTTCAAGTCTTATCAGGGGCATAACATGTTGTATTGTTGATCATAATAGTTGATTGTTGATCAGCTGGGGTTGTATCCCTTTTGTAGAATTTTGGTTCACAGGCCTGTGTATGCCATCGTAATGCCAAAATTTGTATTGAATGTTAGTCTAGATTGTTTGTTAAGTCTCGTGGAGACTTGTACGCTTGTCATGCCTATTTATAGTCTTTATCTAGACCTTTGCTATATTCACCCCCTTGGCGAGTTATATGCTGTGTCTAGCCCTGTATATTATTTTTACATATTGTTGCATGCTTGAAAACACAAGCATACAAGGTAGCTAACAAGGGGTTACCAAGATTAGAATAACAAAACAAAGCATGTAATAAGATATATTTGATTTTTTTAATCAAATTCAGAGGGTAAACAATAGTTGAATGGAGGCGAGGCCTTGTGTGAGGACCCGTCCCTCTACTCCTGGGTCGACCGGCTGGGTCGGGCCCGTGGCTCGTTGGTTTGCTTCACGTCGAGCGTGCGATCCGGTGGATCGTATTGTTTCTTGGACCACAAGGGCAATTTGATAAATTACGCCTTGTTGGTTTGTTTCACACCCGCGTGTGCACACACTGACCTTGTATGTGTTAGTGTTTGTTTAGAATGGCTAGGTGAACCCGGGATCGGAAGATCCCAGCTCGGGCGCGCGGAAACTTGCCTTTGGGGATGACCCTTGAGCGATCGATCGCCCCTTGGAGCGATCGATCGGACTCGTGAGTGAGTCGGCGGGTTTTGACCCGCTCGGATCGATCCGACTTGGTGTCGGGATCGATCCGACTTGGTGTCGGGATCGATCCGACTTGGTCGGATCGATCCGACTTAGTGTTGGGATCGATTCGACTTGGTCGGATCGATCCGACTTAGTGTTGGGATCGATCCGGGGCGCGAGCGACCGATCGCTCCTTGGAGCGATCGATCGGAATCGCGTCGATGGCTTTTCTGCTTCGCGAGGATGGCCGCCGCTGGCCGTCGCTCTCTCTTATCAGAAGGGGAGGACTTTCCCTCCCATCCTTCGCCTTTTCCCCCTCTTTCCCGGCTGTCCCCTCCCCCTTTCCTCCTTTTCTCCTTCCCCTCCTTTCTTCTTCTTCTTCTTCTCTTTTCTCCTCTCCCGAAGCTCAGTTTCTTTTCTTCTCCCTCCGGCGAGCTTCTTCTCTTCTGTTCTCCCTCCTCCGACTATCAAATTAGGTGTTCTAAGGTTCGTTGGATCCGTGGCAACGAGAGGAAGGCTCCTGGTGTGGGTTGGAGGCTTGTTGGTGACTGTTTGCGAGGGATCAGCCGGGATTAGCGTTCTTCGGTAGGTTCTTCTACCTACAGTGTTCTTTAATGGGTTTCTTTAGATCTAGCCGTTAGATCTTGTTGATCTTTGTCTTGTTGGATTCCTTATGCCTAGTAGAATTTCTGATATGAGTTTTATGATCTTTGGTTTAGATCTTAGTAGGTTTTATGCATGATTAAGTTCGGATTCCCTGTTTTCTGCCGGCTTGCGGCGTGTTTTCCGGCCGGCACGTACTTGATATTGGGTTGTGATGAGCATAAGAGTTATAGATCTTTGAATCTACTCTCTAACCCCACCGATTTCATATTTTTCCGATTTTCCTACGATTTGTTATGAATTGTTGGCTGGAGGGCTGCGTTGCAGCAATTAATTGATAAGTTAGTTTGATTAACGGTTTTGATTAGTGTTTTCCCGTTAATACAACCGTTGGATAAATATGGATTTTGGATATGTTGATCATGGTATATACACCTACTGATGGCTAAGTTGGATCTTGAATCCGACGTCGTTTGAATGTCGGATCAACGGGATCAAATAGCCCCTAGTAGAGAACTTTTGGGAGTTTTGAATATAATATTATATTTTGAAATATAATATTATATTATTTACTGTTCATCATCGTTTTCGGTGTTGCTTCCCGTTGCAGGAGTCTGCGGTCGACGGTCGTGGTATAGTCGTAATGCTGGGACCCGCCGCGGATCGGCTGGCAGCGGTCGGTAGTACCGCTGTAGCGATCCGGTTGACTTATATGATTTTGTCATAAAGTTGCATACTTTACTTCTTATTAGTGTATGTCATAGCATGCATTGTTGATTTGTGCATTAGTTGCATTGGTTAGGGCGTGGGTGATCTGTGGGTCGCCGTCCCGAGGCTGGAAGCTCAGACTTAGCCCTAGGACCGGGGTTGGGTAGTTTGGACCCGGTTTGAATTGTAGTGTCCAGTCAAATTCGATGATAGGCTTAGATGACTGGTGCACTTGTTGCTTGATGATTGTAGAGGTCGTGTCGGCCTCGAGTCAGATCTGAGGTGTAGCCGGTGTCCGGTGTTCTTAAAACTCTTGAGTACAGGAGTTGCCTACTCAGTGGTGTCTCTTCCCACCAAACAGTGTTCAGTGTCCTGTTGAGAGTCAGCAGTGTTGTTTCCTGCTACTGAGTGTGACCTGACATGTGACCAGCCCGGCTGGAAGACCATGATCGTGGGCCTCAGGGACACGCGGTGGGGTTATGGGACCCCTGTATACACTCAGGTCTTGCTTGAGGGCGACACTTTTACGTTTCCCTCTTCCTTCTGTGTGTCGTAGTGTAGATCCCTACTGAGCTTAGTGCTCACACCTACCCGGGCTGCGTTTTGCAGGTGCAGGCGTCAGTTCTTCTTCTGTGGCCCCTACAGGGCAGTTGGTCGGCGGTGCAGCGGCGCCTGGTGGGCTTTGAGAGGTGGCGATATTTACTGCTTTTACCTTTGGTTAGTTAGTCTCCTACGGGAGTAATGTTGTATTTTGGATCTTCCTCTCTCCGAGGATTTGTATATTAAACACTTTGAGTTTTAAATCTGTGGTTCGATGTTGTTAAATTAATGTCTTTTAATTGAGGGTGCTTTTGGTGAATTGTTAGGGAGACCAATAGGTTAGAGGGAACCCTCGCCAGCTTTTCTTCCGTGTTTGTTAGGTTCCGGTTCGCGTCGCCCAGCCCGGTTGGGCTTTCGCGGGTCGGGGCGCGACACCTTGGGCACCACCTTCTCTAACCTGGGTATTTTCCTCACCCAATATCCTTATATAACACAATCAAGGGATTCAGATCCCAATCCCTTGATCGGAAGGTATAGAAATATAAATCATGCAGTCATAAGATAATGATCTAAATGAATCTATCCTCAACAATTAAGAATGAAACCTTGCTTGAAAGGTTCTAAGATGATGTATCAACTGTTACGACAAACACATCTCAGAAAAGGGGATCCAAGAAGCAAGTGACCTATGCATACATCCATTCTAAATAAAAAAAGTACCAGCTGTCACGGTGGACAAAACGCATTAAAGAAGTGGACATGGCATATAAATCATTATCTAAAAATAGGTTAAATAACCATCCCCACATAGGAAGAGCATGACTGAACCTATATTTGGACTAATCAGGTAAAACATGCATTGAAAGCTTATAATCGTAGAGAGGAATGAAACAAAATCGATCATATATTCAATAAAAGGAATCTGATACAAAGATAAGGGATGAGAATAAAAACCAGGAATAGAGGAGAATCAGCTTGTAGCCCAGTAGAGGACTACTCATATTTTCCCATCTTCTCTCTCTCCCTCCTATGCATGTGGTATACCTCAATGAATTGATACCATAAACCTTACCCATAGGGGGTGTATTTATAGGCCATTTTCTTATCCACTCATGGGCAAAAAAGTAATTTCAGTGGGTGGTCAAAGGATCTTATCCACTGACTAGGAATCTTATCCACTCATGGGTAAATGGGTAATTTTATGGTCAAAGTTCGAGAAGGTTCTAGAAGGTTGTAGAAGGCTCTAGAAAGTTCTACAATTTTAAGGGTATCTGGTCGATGCGTTCGGTGCCGACATGCTTCTGCAGTCGATGAGCCGTCCAACCGGGTGATTGTCCAGTGCCGAAATACTTCTCCAGTCGATGGTCTATCTTGTCGGGTGATCTGACCAGAGTGGCAGCTTCAGCTATTTCTTTGACTCTGTATTCTGGAAATCCACAAATACTCCATAAACATATGAAACACACCATTTCAACCCCATTTCAACTGCTAAGGGTATATAACACCGATTATAACAAATCATACATATTAAACAAGATTTAACAATGTTTAATGCACACGAAAACAAGTCATTGGATGCAATATTTGCATCCAATCACAGGCGTCAACTCTACTTCCGTAGCACCAGCTGGACATGCTCTTGGTGGCGCGTCGACTTCTGGAGGTGTTTGAGGACTTGGGGTTCAGTTATCATGTTAAACTATATAAATGTATAATTTCCTTCTATATGGATTTTTGAGATAATTATACATATGACTTTGAGAATCAGTTTTGTATCAGAAACTTTGTTTATATTTGATGTATAGTGATCTTAAGTAAAATATTAGATATTATAGTTTTGACCTAGATCAATTGTTTAATTTAGATGTATGATTTTATTATAAATGTGTCATAGATGGACTGAATAGATTTGGAATCCTCACGCCTCGGACCGGATGGGTTTTCTGGGTCGGGGTATGACATCCTCAATCTCCCCCCCCCCACCACCCTGATCGCCATGAGTTCCGTCTCGACCACAAACCTAAAGAAGAATGAGATTGTAGAAATTTCCCCATCCTTGCCCGTTAATGTATTATCATAGTTTAAATAGATACGTCATAGCTTTAGATTAGGAAATGACAGATTTATGCAATCTATCCTTATGTAGAGGATTACATTGATCTTTTCCTAAGATAGCTGCTTGGCTGTCTTACATGACAGATTTATGCAATCTGTCCTTATGCAGAGAATTACATTGATATTTTCCTAAGATAGCTGCTTGGCTGTCTTTGCAGGTGTCACTCAGCTTTTTTTGGAGTAACTACATCCCTGATTGTAGAATCAATGTCATTACCCCCCGCAAACTGAGCCGCTTTCGGAGGTTCGGTTTGGTGGCAAGTCTGATCCATTGAGCTTGAGAGAGAGGCTTTGTAAATATGTCGGCTAACTGTAGAGATGAAGGAACATGTCGTGTCTGAATGAGACCCATAGCAACTCGCTCCCACATAAAATGGTAGTCGATGTCGATGTGTTTGTTGTGAGAGTGAAAAACATGGTTGCATGTGAGATGAAGGGCACTAATGTTGTCACAAACGAGCATGGGAGTCTTCGGCAAAGGTACACCAAGCTTACGAAGGAGAGCTGTCAAACAAGTAATTTCGGCTATGGTGTGAGCAAGACTTCGATATTCGACTTTTCTGCTGGAGCGGGAGACTGTGTTCTTTTTTTGCCACGTGGATGCACATTAATACCATTGGTTCTCCCGCAGGCATTCTCCATTGTTTTTTAATGCATGTCATGCCATGTCATGTGGTATGGCATGTCGAGTACATGGATTGGAGGGCATTGCAGTCTTTTGCCTGGTTTAGGGGTATCATTGTGCAAAAAACATGAAAAGGGAATGGATATGCCAAAAGTTAACCTGAGGGGTATCAATAGACAAAAAATTCATTGATTTGGCGGGCAAGATCAAGGAGAAGGAGAGCCTAGGCTACCCTAGGCAACTAGAGGAGTACCCTGGAAGATTCTTCTTGGTCTAAATAGGGTTTCTACCCAATTTTCTCTTTCAAATGAGTTCTAACATAGATGGAAAAGCTTTACGGACTCAGTTTGATCTGAATTTTTAATATATTGTTTCAGATAGAGGGTAGAGCCTACCTACCGATTTGGTGAGATTTGGAGGATTTTTGTAATAATTAAGGACTATTTTCTTATTTCGGGCTACAAGTTATAAATTGGAGATTTTAATGGGTTTGTTTATATCCGTTTGAGCCATTTTTAGATATGTTGTTAACGATGGCGATTAAAGGTTACATGAATTTTTCTTATGATTTGGATGAATACATGGGTATTTATGGCCTCGTTTCCATTTTAGCCAATTCGGGTTTTTCGACACTCGATGAAGAGGATTTTGGATTTATCGTTTCCTGACCTCGGTTGAATCTAAATTTTTGATATGTTGTTACTGATACATAATAGAGCTGATATGGAGGTTTTGGTATTAGTTTGATGAATTTGAAGGTAGTGATGGTCATTTTACTATTTCTGTCCATAGGTCATAATATAAGGTTTTCATCCACTTCCTTTTCTCCATTTGGGCTAAATTTTAGATATGTGATTCTGAACATGTTGATGACTTTGCATGCCAATTTTCATATCTATTGCAAAGATTTAGTGAAAGTTATGATATGCTTATCTACTTGTTAGTTTAATATAATTTGGAGTTTTATGCTTGAAAGTTGCCATACTATCTACTATGTACATATATATATTTAGACCCTAATGGCCGAGCCTTATGTAGGCTTTGTAGTGAACCGGGGGAGTCGTTGTTAGAGAGAGGGAGAGAGAGGGATAGAGAACCTAGTTAGGGTTCCGTCCAAACACGTGCAAGCCAGGGCCGGTGCTCATTTGGTTGGAGACTTTGTGAGGGCTCCTCTTTTACTCTAGTTGTCTCTGCTCGTTGAGACCCAGAGATACAAAGAAAGTTGTGGGGATCTCGGAATGGATGCTAGAAATAGACGTATTACGCTGCACCGGTACCCCTCTCTCTTCCCTCTTCTCGGCATGTGTATAAACTCACACAACCATACATATAAAGAGTTTCTACGCGTGGTTGTGTGAGTTTCTACCCGTGTATAGAGTTATACTCGTATTATACACTTAATATACTCGTGTACACACATAGAAACTCTTTGTATGCGTGGTTGTTCGAGTTTATATACTTGTCGAGAAGACGAAAGAGCCGCGACAAGTTTATGTCATTATCTAATCAAATAAATGGACAGTTTGGATCATTAGGCATCGCGTAGCTGATGAACAACTCGGCATCGGTTGGGGATAGCTCACACAATATATAAAAGTGAGTCTTCAATTGAAAAAAAGATAGGACCGAAGATAACTCTTCGACACGGCTTGAGTATAAGATAGTTGTTGCGGGAGGCATGCGAGGGGATGGGGTGCTTCAGGGTGGTAGAGCTCGGCGTGCCCAAGGAGCTGCCTGATGACATGAAGTCAGTGATGCGCGACCTCTTCAACCTCTCACTTGACGCCAAGCGACGCAACTTCGACCTGATCATCGGAAGTGGTTATGTTGCACCCTCCAAAGCCAACCCACTCTTTGTGGCCTTTGGCATCTACGATGCTTCCTCTCTCATCGACGCCTTTCGTTGGACCACCAGTAGAGGAAGCATCGCAAGGAGAAGGCGTCGACGTCGTCGAGAGAGGAAGAGAGAGAGAGAGAGAGAGAGAGAGAGTCTATGGGGGAGAAGAGATGGGTTAGCTGGACTGGGGAAAAAAAGACGAGCGGAAAATAAGAAAAGAATGGGCATGGAGGCAACAGAGTGTGGCAGTGGCTAAGATGGAGGGGTGCTGTCGAATATTTGTAGCGGTGGCGGTGGCGGAGATGTAGATGGAGGTATGGGATGTATGAAGGTATGTATTAAGTGGTTATTTTATTATATACGTCATGCAAAGTCATGTATTAATGTATGTGATGTATGAAGGCATCGGATAAGTAGGGGGTATTTCGGTCTATTAAGTGGTTGGGGTATCATACTGCAAAAAGAAGAAAAATGATCCCTAGCCAACCCACTTATTAGTTGGCTGATAGCCAACCTTAGGTGGCTATCTTTGTTTTTCGACACGTGGCAGTCAAATGCATCCCCCTTCTCCTTCGCCCACCGGGTCTCCTTCTCCCGTCGGATTCTCCTTCTCCCACCGGCTCCTCCGCCGGCTCCTCCGCCGGCTCCTCCACCAGCTCCTCCGCCGGCTCCTCAACACCGCTGGAGATGGAGACGGCTGGAAAGAGGAGAAGGACAACGAGCGTACCCACCGACGGCCGCGAGAGGAAGAAGACGAGAGGTGGCGGCTGAGCGTGCGGTGTCGGACAGCGAAGTGGATGAGTTCTATGCCATACTCCACCGGATGCGCGACGCCGTCGCCGTCGCCGCCACCATCCTCCTCCTCGTCCTCCGTCGTCGTCGCCGCCGCCTACCCCCCTCTCCCACTTCCCTTCCAATACTCAGCCACCTCCACCACCTCCACCCGGGAGTAGCCGGCCGGGGGTGACGATCCGGCCGGGGAGGAGCATTGAAGGTTGGGTGGAGTAGCCGGTCGGGTTGAGGAGCCGTTGGAGAAGAAGCATGAAGCTTCGATGGAGGGCAGGGCTGGTTAACTGGGTTAGGTGACCGACTGGATTGCCACGTGTCGGCAATCCAGATTGGACACCTAAGGTTGGCTGATAGCCAACCCATTAATGAGTTGGCTATATATCACCGCTCCAGAAAGAAAGTTTTGGGGATGCAAAGTCAAAATGAACGTTTGAGGTATGATTTCGCAAAAAATTCCATCTTTTATGGCCAAAAGCATTACTAAAATGTTTTCTAGACACACACATATGGTCGTCGAGAATGACCAGATTGATGCTTGACAATTAACCGTACCATCCAGTATCTCTGGAGCCCCATAATCTTCTGACCTTCAGTACTCTGAAGAGTCCGGGTCCAATGGCATTCCTGATAGCCCCAAGTGATCAATGCAGCTCTTATTAGATAATTAGACATAAAAACAAGGGATGATTACCGATTAGTCTCATTTGATGACTTTTTTTTCTCTGTAATATGGATAGAAGATTTTTAACCGATTAGTCCCATGATCCAAAATTTTATGACAAAAATGCCCTTATCCTTGATCTCCACCACGGTGGAGGTGAGGGCTCCATCATCGGCGAAGCTGGGGGCTCTCCCTGTCCGAACCCATCGCTGATCTCGTCGGTGTTGGTCATGAGGCGGTGGGGAAAGAAGAGATCGGGGAAGGCCGTGGGAATCATCGGCGTCGATTGCGATCTTGTCGCGAGGTCCCGGTCGGAGATGAGAGCTCCGTCGAACGGGATCGGAAGGAGGAGGAGATTGGGGTGGCGATGAAGGTGCCGGTGGAGGTGATGGCGGGGAAGGAGGAGATCAGAGAAGGCCGTGGGACCATCGGTGTCGGTCGTGATCCCGTCGCGAGGTCCCGATCCGCGATATCGAAATCATGACGGGGAGGTCAGAGACTAGGGCTCCGTTGGACGGGATCACGACGGGGAGGTCGTCGAAGGAGGAGGAGATCAGGGTGGCGATGGAGGTGGCGGTGGAGGTGGTGATGACGCACCTTGAAATGTGTCGTTAATTAAATCAAAGGCGGACAAAACAAATTACCGAACTACTAATTAACTACAACATAGTTAATGGGAGCACGGGTCGAATCCTCAAGGAATTAGATGGTCGAATTAGCAAATGCGATATAATCTCTATATTAGTTGGAAGTAATTGGATTGATTATTTGAGTTTTCTAACTATAGTATTCTAAAACAACTAAGGAAGAAATTTATCAATGAAGAAGTCCTAGGGAATTCCAATCCGAATTAGGGTCTAAATATTATCTCTATGAATCAAGATGCATGACACTCGAGAGATCATCTAAATTGGATATCGACGAGTGTAGGATTAATATCGCTCGCCGCTAATGAGATGTCGGGATACGATCATCTCATCGCATCCATAACAAGGTAAAGATCCATGATCGAGGCTCTAATTCGATCATAGCTAACGATTGCCGGATTAAGGTCATATCATTGGCAAAGGATCAAGGCTTTGTATGGATAAGGTCTTGGACTGAGATAGGTTTAATACCTCAATCCCATCCCTCATTTAAGTCAAGAATAGTGGGTAGGATAGCTTTGGCTTGGGGTGGTTCTAGCACCTCAAGATCCTATCCCTAGATCAAGAATTCATCCCCTAGAATTGGCTATGGTTCTAGCATAGCCTCTTCTTTGAGGAATTGAATCAAACATCTAGTAAGCATCATCATATTCTCAAGCAATCACATGCAAAACAAGGTATTCAACCATTCAATAATGGAATTCATTAAAGAAGTATAGAATTACATGAGAATTCATACAAAAACCATCTCATAAGAGTCATTACATCAAGAATCAAAAGAGAAATGTAAGAGAAAGCTCTAATACATCATGAAATTCCCAAGGAGAAGGGATTTAACTACTCATCTTGGTTAGGATATCCATGGAAGAGGAGGCTTTACCCATCTTCTCCATCAAAATCCACCCCTTGAAGCACTCAATCTCTCTCTCACTCTAAGGGGAAAGAAGGCTGGAGAAAGGAGGGAAAAAGAGGGGAGAAAAGATCCTAAAATAAGCGCCAAAACCTCTATTTATAGGTCCCAAGTCGTGGACCCGCGGATCAGATCAGAGCCATCCGTTTTTACCCGTCAGCCGAGCTTGGATCGATCCGAAATAGGTTTGGATCGATCCAAGATTTCAAAATCTGGGTTTCTAACGGCTTGGATCGATCCAATATGGGTCTGGATCGATCCAATGTGTAACAGAGAATCATGATTCTCTGGAAAAGGATTTTGGATCGATCCATTAAGGGTCTGGATCGATCCAATATGTAACAGAGAATAATGGCTCTCTGGAGAAAGATTTTGGATCGATCCATTAAGGGTCTGGATCGATCCAATATGTAACAGAGAATAATGGCTCTCTGGAGAAAGATTTTGGATAGATCCATTAAGGGTCTGGATCGATCCAAGGTGTGACAGAGAGTTTGGCTCTCTGGAAAAGGTTTTGGATCGATCCAAACTGCTTTGGGATCGATCCAAAATATTCCTGAATCGATCCAAATATTCTGGATCGATCCAAATAAGGCTGAATCTGTATAATTGATGTCTTTTGGCTCGAAATCGATGTAACTCTCTTCGTAAGCTCTTGTACCTTAAACCATATGAAAAGATATTAAAAATGCATTACTTGAGAGCTAACAAAGCCCAGTTGAATGGGTGAATTATGCATATTTTGTGACTTATCAGGTGACGTGGAAAGAGGAGATCGGAGAAGGAGGAGATCGGGGAAGGCCGTAGGAATCATCGGCGTAGGTCGCTATCCTGTCGCAACGTTGCGATCTGCGTCCTCTAGATCGGGACCGGTAGGTCGTAGATGAGGGCTCCGTTGAACGGGATCGCGATGGACGAGATCGGCGACGGACGGGGTCGGAAGAAGGAGGAGATCGGGGTGGCGATGGAGGTGGCGATGGAGGTGGCGGTGGAGGTGGCGGCGGGGAAGGAGGAGATCGGGGGAAGGCCGTGGGAAGGGGTAAGGGGAGAGAGAAAAAGCAGGGAAAATAGGGAAAATGTAGAAAAACATGGGAAAATAATACAAGAGTAACTACCAAAGTTGTGGAAAGTAACTACCAAAATTACGGAAAGTAACTACTAACAGTATTGTGGAAAGTAACTACCAAAATTATGGAAAGTAACTACCACAAATATTGTGGAAAGTGACTACCACTAGCATTGTGGAAAGCAGCTAGCACTTAAGTCATACCAACTTTTTTAAAAAGTAACTATCGTGGTGTAGGGGCCCTCAATATTTTTATTCATTTATCACATATTTTCTTTATTTTAGTTGATTGTTTCACATATTATTGGTGAAACGTAACTACCGTAGAAAGTAACTACCGCGGAAAATAAGTATAGTAAAAACTAAAGTTATTTTTCATTTTCAAAAATGCAAAGTAAAATTCCCCTACTAATTTTGTTGATTCCCCCCATAGTTTCCATATTTGAGCTAATGTTTGCACTTATTATTTGTGAAAAGTAATTACCGTGAAAAATAACTAATAAAATTGTGGAAAGTAACTACCACCATCATTGTGGAACGTAACTACCACCAGTATTGTGAAAAGTAACAACCAGTATTGTGGAAAGTAACTATCACCAATATTGTGGAAAGTAACTACCACCAGCATTGTGGAAAACAACTACCACTGAAGAAAGCCCTGCTTATTTAAAAAGTAACTACCATCGAGTAGGGGCCTTCAATATTTTTATTCATTTATCTCATATTTTTCTTATTTTAGTTGATTCCTTCACATATTATTGGTGAAAAATAACTACCGTAGAAAGTAACTACCGTGAAAAGTAAGTACCGTGGAAAATAAGTATGGCAGAAACTAAAGTTATTTTTCATTTCAAAAATGCAAAGTAAAATTCCCCTACTAATTTTCATGATTTTCCCCATAGTTTCCTTATTTTAGCTAATTTTTGCACTTATTATTTGCGAAAAGTAACTACCGTGGAGAATAACTAATAAAATTGAAGAAAGTAACTTCCACCATCATTGTGGAAAGTAACTACCACCAGGGTGAGTCCGCGACAGAAACCTTCATGTTTATGAAGGCTATTTGCTGGAATTGTCGTGGTATTGGTCCCCGCCGGTCCCTCCTGACGTGCCGACGGTTACTCCGCGACAGAAACCTTCATTTTCTTTTTATTCTTGATGCTCTGTTAACGGAGGATCATTTACCACTCATCCAGACTGGCCTTGGTGAGTCTTTTCAGTGCTTTCTCCTTCCCTCCATGGGTCGAAAAGGAGGTATACTGGCTGTGTGGAGGACAGATTACGGTCTTGTGTCTTGGGTGGCAGCCTCATCACAGTCTATCCATGCAATCATCTCCTCTGTTTCTGACGGGCCATGGGTACTTACTGTGGCTTATGCTGCATGCCGGGCTAGGGACCGTCGGCTTCTTTGGGATGCCTGTAGCTATTTTGCTTCCGTGGAGCTGCCATATCTTTTAATTGGTGACCTCAACGTTGTTCTTTCGCCTGAGGAAAAACGGGGGGGGTTGCCTTTCCAATATTTGAGAGGCGTCATGGACCTCATTGGGCTTACTCTTCGTCACGACCTACGCGATCTCGGATTTGTGGGACAACCGTTCACTTGGTGTAATCAGCAGTTTGGCCAGACTCGTATCCTGGAGCGCTTGGATCGTGCACTTGTGAACCAGCACTGGGATTCTTCTTTCCCTCATGCTGAAGTTAGGCATCTCCCTCGTGTACTATCTGATCATTGTCCTCTCTTTATCTCTAGTAGTCCCCCGTCTCATCCCCTTGGCCCAGGCATCTTTCGCTTCAAGAACCTATGGAACCACTCTTTGGCCTTCTCCTCCCTGCTTAATAGCATATGGTCTTCTCCCCGCCATGGAACCCCTAGCCATATCCTTAAAATTTGCCTGGGTGAACTCAAAAAGAACATCAAGCTTTGGAGCCCCCATGAGGAGGCTTCTTCTGTTTGTCGTACTAACCTTGTGATTTCAGGACTCACCTCCCTCTTTGAATTGGAAGCGGAGGGCACTATCTCAGAGGAGGATCAACAACGCATGAAGATGATGGAGAATATGTATGAGGCCCTTCTGAGACGACAGGACTCGACAAGATCGCAAAGTTCTAGACTGAGATGGCTTAAGAATGGAGATATCAATTCTTCAACCTTCCATGATAGTTTGAACGTGGCTATTCAACGTCCTCCAATCAAGGAAATTGTTAGAGAAGATGGATCCACTGTGGAGTCTCCTGCGGATATTGGAAGGGCGTTCGCAGACTACTATGTTTCTCTTTGGGATGCTCCTGAGGTACTAGTTAATCCCCACTGGCCTTCTCTTCCACATATCTCTCAGGAGAGTTCACTCCTACTCTCTTCGGATGTCTCACCTGAGGAAGTCCAGACTGCTGTATTTGATCTTGGCTTTAACCGGCAGCCTGGTCCAGATGGCTTTACAACGGAATTCTTTAAGGAGAATTGGGATGTCATTGGCACTAAGGTCACTGATGCTGTCCTTCGATTCTTCTCAACCTCTTCCATGCCTACTGGTTGGAACGAGACCTTCATCGCCTTGATTCCAAAATGCAACCATCCAAGGCGTGTTCGGGAGTTCCGACCCATCAGCCTTTGTAATTCTCTCTACAAGATCATCTCTATCATCATTGTTAATAGGCTCAGAGGTGTGATGCAGGAAGTGATTGGGCCTCAACAATCAGCTTTCCTTGAAGGCAAAGTAATTCATGACAACATAACCGCTGCTCAAGAAATTATCCACTCGGTGGTCAAGGCACCGAGAAACAAACCTGTCATGGCCCTCAAGGTTGATGTCAGAGCAGCGTATGATACTGTCAAATGGGAATTCATTGAGGGAGTCTTGAATCGTATGAAATTTCCACAGCAGTTTATATCTTGGGTCTCGACGTGTATTTCAACCCCACGTATGGCTTTCATAATCAATGGTGGAGTTTATCAGCATGTCTCTCCTAATAGGGGACTTAGACAGGGAGATCCTCTGTCTCCGTTCCTTTTCATCCTTGGTCAAGTTGTCCTCTCCACCACCCTGGAGGCGGAGGTGGGCGGGCTTGGGGGGCTGAATTTTCCTCAAGATCGACTGAGAGTCTCGCATCTTATTCATGCTGATGAATGCTTCTTAGTCTCAGATGCATCTATTGCTGAAGCCCAGAATATCATCTGGATTTTTAAGTGGTATCATGCCCTTTCTGGAATGGAATTAAATCCTCTTAAATCCAGTGTAATTTTCTCCCCATCGATCCCTACTGGTAGAAGGCTTCGTATCAGCCGTAGACTACACATGGCCGAGGAAAAAGGTACCTGGAAATACCTTGGCGTACCCCTCTCTGCTTCCAAACTCAGAGCAAGGGACTTCTCCTTCCTTATTGATAGAGTCTCAGCCAGGCTCTCCCGTTGGGGAGGAGCTAGAGTTGCCATGCCTGGACGTGCGGTGCTATATCGTCATGTCATTCAATCTCTACCTGTCCACTGCATGTTGGCTACTGATATTCCCATTGGCATCCTACAAAAAATTGAAAAGATGGGGAGATCTTTTCTCTGGGAAGGTAAAAGGTCTGGACTTTCCGTGGTGAGGTGGAAGATTGTCTGTTCTCAGATTGAGGACGGCGGCTTGGGTTTCAGAGATCTTAAAATTTGGTAGAGGGCTCTACGTGTGCTCAGGGCTTCCAAACTTATCTCAACAGAGGAGTCTCTTTGGAAAAAGATCGTTACTGCCAAGTACAGATGGAGATCCAGGTTGCCCTCATCTTTACCACCTAAAGATGCATCTCCGGCTTGGCGTAGTATCTGTCGGGCTACCAAAACTCTGAGGGAGGGGATTAGATGGACCCCTACGGTTGGCAGTAGAGTCCATTTCCTCAAGGATTGGTGGTGTCTTGATCTACCCTTAAATCGCAAACCCACCTTCCTCAATGTCGAAAGGTTGTCTGATCGTTGCCTTTTGGGGAAACTTATCAGGTCTGATGGATGCTGGCGTAGGCGAAAGTTGCTCAGATTATTCCCCCCCTCCCTCGTGAATTCTATAACATCCATGGTTATCCTTCCGGTTGGCTCTCCTGATAAGGCAACATGGACCTTTGATACTAAAGGATCTTTCTCTTCCTCTTCCTTATATCTCCACTTATACTCACTACAACCTAAAGATGTATCCCATTTTGGCGAGGCTAGATGGCAGCAAGTTTGGAGGGGACCTTTTGGTCCTAGGATAAAATCATTCCTTTGGAGAGTGCTCCACTCTAAAATACCTACCATGTTGTCTCTTTTCAGAGTTGGTGCAAGCCAAGACTCAAATTGCCCAAGGTGTAGAACTCAGACAGAGACTTTCGACCACCTTTTTTTGGACTGCCCAGCTTCACAAGCAGTCTGGGAGTATGTTTTCCGATCTGACCCTCCCTTCATTCAGCAGAAAAGATGGTATGGATGGCGTGATATTCTATTATCATCCTCATATTCTGACTCCTCTATGGTCAGACGCTCCAAGATTGGCTATACCTTCTGGGAACTTTGGAAGGATCGTAATAGATGGGCTTACGATGCATCTGGAGACTCTCCACGGGAGGTTGCGAGACGTACTCTTTGGTTTTCTAAGGAGTGGAGGTTGCAGTTGAAGAATGACACAAGTATTGCTGGCTCTTCATCTGCTAGCCAGTCGGATTGGATTAATGTCAGAACTGATGCGGCTTTTTTAGCGGGCACCCCCCCTGCTATGGCGGGTTTTGGGATTGTGGCTATGGATCATTTGGGATCAGTACTATCGGCTGCATGTGACAGAGCTGCATGTAACTCTGTTATAGAAGCAGAACTTAGGAGTTTTGGGAGGGGAGTTGATCTCGCGCGCTCTGCCGGCTTCAAACATGTCTCCTTTCAACTGGATGCCCGGGATGTTGTTGACTGTCTCAATGGGCGTCGGCACTGGCCCAATGACCTTCGTAATGTTGCTCAACGGATCATTTGGAATGTGGCGCAGCTTCCGGGTGTTATTATCTCCTACATTCCGCGTGCTTCCAACGCAGCGGCAGATGGCTTGGCGAGGATGGGGCTCTCTCAACCTCCCCCAGCTTTCTGGACCTTTGACCCTGGCAGTGGTGGTCCAGTTCCTATGGGCTTCTAAGTCTTTGTAATTTCTTTTTCTATGTACTGCTTTCTTAGCCTCTGGCTTAATTTTAAAAAAAAAAACTACCACCAGTATTGTGGAAAGTAACTACCAGCATTGTGGAAAGTAACTACCATCAACATTATGGAAATTAACTATCACGCACCAGCATTGTGAAAAGCAACTACGACTTAAGAAAGCCCTACTTTTTAAAAACGTAACTACCGTC
This sequence comes from Narthecium ossifragum, assembly GCA_963920575.1. NCBI lineage: Eukaryota > Viridiplantae > Streptophyta > Magnoliopsida > Dioscoreales > Nartheciaceae > Narthecium > Narthecium ossifragum. The sequence goes on from OY986963.1 coordinate 24,152,293, forward strand.
GAGTAGGGGCCTTCAATATTTTTATTCATTTATCCCATATTTTTCTTATTTTAGTTGATTCCTTCACATATTATTGGTGAAACGTAACTACCGTGAAAAGTAATTACCGTGGAAAATAAGTATGGTAGAAACTAAAGTTATTTTTCATTTCAAAAATGCAAAGTAAAATTCCTCTACTAATTTTCTTGATTTTTCCCACAGTTTCCTTATTTTAGCTAATTTTTGCACTTATTATTTGTGAAAGGTAACTACCATGGAAAATAACTAATAAAATTATGGAAATGAACTACCACCATCATTGTGGAAAGTAACCACCAGCATTGTGGAAGTTAACTACCACCAGCATTGTGGAAAGTAACTTATCACCAGCATTGTAAAAAGTAACTACCACCAGTATTGTGGAAAGTAACTACCACCAGTATTGTGGAAAGTAAGTACCACCAGCATTGTAGAAAGTAACTACCACCAGTATTGTGGAAAGTAACTACCACCAGCATTGTGGGAAGTAACTACCACCAGCATTGTGGAAAGTAACTACCACTAGCAATGTGGAAAATAACTACCACCAGCATTGTGGAAAGTAACTACCACCAGTATTGTGGAAAGGAACAACCACCAGCATTGTGGGAGGTAACTACCACCGGTATTGTGGGAAGTAACTACGACCAGTATTATGGAAAGGAACTACCACCAGCATTGTGGAAAGCAATTACCACCAGCATTATGGAAAGCAACTACCACCAGCATTGTGGGAAGTAACTACCACTAGCATTGTGGAAAGTAACTACGACCAGTATTATGGGAAGTAACTACCACCAGTATTGTGAAAAGTAACTACGACCAGCATTGTACAAAAGAACTACCACCAGTATTATGGAAAGGAACTACCACCAGCATTGTGAAAAGTAACTATCATAAATGTGGAAAGTAACTACCATGGAGAAAGGGCCCCACTATTTTTCTTGATTTTCCGCATATTGTTCTTATTTTAGCTGATTTTTTCACATGTTATATGTGAAAAGTAACTACCGTGGAAAGTAATTACCATAATGTATGAAAAGTAACTTCCATAATTTTCACAAAATTTTCCATTATTTCCATTATTTTTCTAACATTTTTCTATTTTTGAAAATGCTTTTTGTCGTTCCTATTTTTCTACCATTTTCCTCGATTGTAGCTCCATCGCCACCTCACGATCTTAATATGTTGAGACAATGGCTTTGTCCGAGGTGGTGGTCGAAGGTGGTGGATCAGTACGGAACGGGGAACTCCGGGATTGTGACGAGGATCGAGACGGACAGCTCCGGGATCGTGTCGGGACGGGGAGCTCCAGGATCGCGTCCGGACGGGGAGCTCCGGGATGGCGTCGGGACGAGGAACTCCAGGATGGCATTGGGACAGGGAGCTCCAGCATCGTGACGACATAGGGAGCTCCGGGATGGCGTCGGGATCGGGACGGGGAGCTCCGGGATCTTGACGGATGAGGAGCTTGGGATCGCAACGGATGAGGAGCTTGGGATCGCGACAGACGAAAGCTCGGGATCGACGATGGGGAGGAGCTCCGATGGATGACGAAAGACGAGGAGCTAACTACCAGATGTTGATGGCGAGCTTGGGATCGTGACGATTGAGGAGCTTGGGATCGGGATGATAGAGGAGCTTGGGATTGGCCAGCAATGATTCTGGAGGTAGGGGTGTGATGTCGCTCAAAAGTGTAACGCACAACGGTCGCGGTGCAGTACAACATAAGAGAGGTCGAACCCACAGAGAGACAAGCAGGAAAGATCCAGAAACACAGATAACAATGTATCGAAAACAATCAAGAGCGTAAAAGTTAAGAAAATAGATCGAAGATGTAACGGTAAAATAAAGGTAACAAAGAAAATCAGGATTTGGTTAAGGCTAGGCATCGGGAATCACTTCACTCGGACTTAGGTTCTTCTTCTACCAACGGTTCATTCAATACTCAGTTAAGCGATTCACATCCCAATCACCTTAACCGGAAGATATGAAATTATAAATCTAACAAAATATATAAATGTTTGTTCCTACGATTGATTCTTCCTTATTATAGTTCTAACTTCATCCAATCCAAACCTAAGAATACACGATACCGGCTGTCACTACAGGCAACGTGTAGCAAAAGTTCATCGGGACAAAGCCCTAACTCTATCTAACCGGATCTCTAAGAATACACAATACCAACTCTCACAATCGCATAGCAAAGATTTCACGAGATAAAGTAGGTAAACAATAGATAAAACTATGGGATTATAAGATCATGAAAGAAGCATGACTGACTCATAATATTAATCATCAACATAGAAATCTATAATCTAAAAATAATCTTTGAAGATCCAGTACATAGAAAAGAGTTTAATAATAAATATTAAAACTATGAACCATTGTTGGGGAAGAAGTCCTAGCCCTCGCTAGATCATCTGTCCGCCATGCTCACGGATTACTCGGTCATGGATGGAAATGTCTTCATCTTCTTCCTTTAGAAAACGTCCAGAAAGAGCCCCAAAAACGTCCAAGTACTCCCCTTATATAAGGACATGAAACCCTAGCTTTTATTTCAGCCTTTGGATTAAATCTGGTGGCTCGTATTCAGATCCGCCCGAGTAGGATCGATCCTTCATTAAGTGTAGGATCGATCCTTTGAAATCAACATCTTCAATTTCTGCCTGCGCCCGAGGAAGATCGATCCTTCCTTAGGTGTAGGATCGATCCTTCTCAGTAGGATGGATAGTAGGATGGATCCGTCTCAGTAGTATGGATGATAGGATCGATCCTTCTCAGTAGGATGGATAGTAGGATGGATCCGTCTCAGTAGGATTGATCCTTGCATAGAAGGAGGATCGATTCTTCTCCTCAAAATTCTCAAGTGAAAGGAGGATCGATCCTTCTGTGATCATCCGAAAAGTGTGTGTTCTGTCAGGTCTGTTTGCATAAACGGATCGATCCTTCTAGGGAACAGGATCAATCCGTCTTTCCTATGTATTTACTGTTCTGCCATCCAGACTACGCCATCGGTACTAATATTGTCATAACTTCCTCTAGAAAACTCGGAATCACGAACCGTAAAATTCTCTAGAAACTAGACTTCAAGAGCTTTCCAACCACATATGGCACTTCATCTGGTTCGTTTCCAAAAGGTACAGTTTTGGCGTTAAATACCCATCTTTGCTTCAATTTTCTGCATAATACAAATAACTTTGTGAAGCAACATATACGGACAAATCACCTATATTAATCATGAAAACTAAGCAAATAAACTGCTCTTAGTCATGTTCAAAGTGCACTTTCATGCACTCATCACACCCCCCAACCAGCTTATTGCTAGTCTCTAGCAATTCAAAGCGTATAAAATATAATTAAGCACACTAACGGTTCAAGGATGTAGACATGCATGATAAAAATTCTGCTTTATCAAGTCAATAGTGTTCTATACAATACAGAGCATGAAAACTTCTTATACTCATACACATACTACCAACACATGAAATGAATTTCTACACATCAACAATGCTAATCACCATCCAGAAGAACACATGTGACGTGACAAATAAATGTACGTACAGAAGCAACTTCTACCCACCATTTGTCCAAACACACTACTATCTTCATGGCCAATCATCCAACCCTCACACTTTAAGTACAACATGCTCTTTCTTTCTCTTTTTCTTTTCAACTATCAGACACTTTGCCTTTTTACGCGAGCACTCTCTGCTTCTTGAGGCGCAGAGACCCGGTTACTTAGCAAAACACTTAATAGTTTTTTTTTAAGATCTATAAGTGGTTCTACCTTTTTACGCGAGCTCCCCGCTTCCTGAGGCAAGAACACCCGGTTACTCAGTAGATCACTTAATAATTGTTTAGGCACAGCTTGATCAAGCTCCAGAACTTTTTCTTTTTCTTTTTCTTTGCATGCAATACTCAACACTAGCTAATGCTGAAATCATGGTCTAGATTGACAATAGCATGCTCATTCCTCTAGTGAGTATAATTACCACTGCACATAAAGTGTTCGTGTGTGGATCACATGATGTTATACCTTCAGGTTATCACGCATGCAATCAATGTATAGGCCAATCCATGTGAAAGCAACATGTATAATAAGCATCAAAATTTCAGCTCATGTATAATTTTTAGCAACATACTCAATTGAACACTTATTACGCCCACAAAGTAGCATGCATAAGGTCATGCATGCCTACACCCCCCAACATAAAATTCACATTGTCCTCAATATGTGCTAAGTATGGCAAGAGAATAAAATAGGGTGCAGGTTTAAATGGCAAATAAAATAGATAAGAATTATAAATCTATATAGGAGTCAGGCCACCTGACAGAATATCTGAAATCTTGCACTGGGCTCTTCATTGTGGCCGAATTTCACAAGCAAGGAAGACGGAAGTCCAAGCATCCTAAAAACATAAAATAGCAAACAAAAGCAAATGAGAATGAAAGCAAACAAACTAAAACAATCTAACCTAAATAAAATCGAAATAATAAATAAGAACAAGATCATCCCTCGTAGACAGGGTCTACGAGAGAAGCGGTGTGCTCCTTAGGGTCCGCTTTCTCTGGAATCTGTTTCAAGCGCTGTCCATTAACCGTAAACAGCCTCCTATCCTTTGGGTCTTCAACTTCCATAACCCCATTCTCAAATATTCTGCTAACGGTGAAGGGGCCTGTCCAGCGTGATCTCAGCTTCCCAAGATGTAAGTGTAGCCGTGCGTCATACAGATAAGCTTGTTGTCCTACTCTAAATGTCTTCCGCGGGATCTTCTTGTCATAGTAGGCCTTTGTCTTTGCCTTGAAGATCCTGAAACTCTCATAAGCATCATTCCGGAGTTCTTCCAACTCAGACAACTGGAGTTTTCGTTCCCGACCTGCAATATCCAAAGTAAAATTTAGTGACTTAATAGCCCAATATGCCTTATGTTCTAATTCGACTGGAAGATCGCATGGTTTTCCATAAACTAAACGAAATGGCGACATCCCCAGGATAGTACTGTAAGTAGTGCGATAGGCCCACAACGCATCTGATAGCCTCAACAACCAGTCCTTTCAGTTGGGGCTCACTGTCTTCTCTAAGATTTGCTTGATCTCCCTGTTGGCTAGTTCAGCTTGGCCATTCGTCTATGGATGATAAGCAGTGGAAATCTTATGTGTGACTCTATACCTACGCATCAAAGCCTCAAAGGAGCGATTACAAAAGTGGGATCCCTGATCACTAATAATAAATCTAGGAGTACCAAACCGGGATAAAATATGCTCTTTAAGAAACTTGATGACACTGGAATGATCATTATTCCTACATGCAATAGCCTCCACCCACTTAGACACGTATTCCACAGCCAATAATATATATAAATAGCCAAAAGAAGAAGGAAAGGGTCCCATAAAATCTATACCGCAACAATCAAAAATCTCTACAGCTTGAATGGGATTCAAAGACATCATATGTCTCCTAGATAAAGCTCCTAACGTTAGACATCTATCACAGGATTTGCAGAAAATGTTAACATCACGAAACATGGTAGGCTAGTAAAAACCACATTGAAGAATTTTAGCAGCAGTCTTTTTCATCGAAAAATGGCCTCCACATGCATGAGAGTGACAAAATGTAATGATGCTTTCTATTTCATAATCAGGAACACAACGACGTATGATCTGGTCAAGACAATACTTAAACAGACAAGGATCATTCCAATAAAATTTCTTTACCTCAATAAAAAATCTACGCTTATCCTGCGCACTCCAAAAGGAAGGGATCTCACCTGTCGCCAAATAATTTACAATATGTGCATACCAGGGCAGTCGTGCAACTGAAAAGAGTTGCTCATCAGGGAAGTCATCCAAGATTGGTGGCTCATTTTCTGCTACTTCCACCATCAACCTCGATAGGTGATCAACGACAACATTCTCCACACCCTTTTTATCTTTGATAGAAATATCAAATTCCTATAAGATTAATATCCAACGAATTAGGTGCGCTTTAGCATCCTTCTTGGTGAGAAGGTACTTAAGTGCGGCATGATCAGTGAAAATATTGATAGGAGAACCAATCAAATAAGCACGAAACTTGTCTAATGCAAAGACTATAGTTAACAGTTCTTTCTCGATGGTAGAATAATTCATCTGTGCATTATTCAAGGTTCGGCTAGCATAATGAATAACATGAGGTTTACCATCTTTTCTGTCACGCCCCGACCCAGAAAACCCATCCGGGCCGGGACGTGAGGGTCCTAAATCTAATTTTTAAAATCGAACAGCGAGAGTCTCCCTTATATTTCTCAATTTGAACCATCTACAATTATAATCTTCACAATAAATTAAAATGATAAATCTAATAATTCTAAATTTCAACATGAATATGAATCTGCAATCACAAATCTTACTATCTAGTACAGGTTCTGATACAATGTTTTCATCAACCCTCATTACAAAATTTAATACAGACAATCAAATCCTCGAAGAGGGAAATTATACATTTAATATAACTGCAAATATACAAATATTAACAAAGGAAAAACTCCAGGATCGTCAAGTGTTCCTCGAAACTCCAAGTCCGCGATCACCTCGAGAATAGCGCGCCAATACCCAGAAGATCACTTGAAAGGAAAGGACTGCATCGACCTGCATTGCCGATGCAGCCCAGGTAGGAGTGAGCAACAAAGCTCAGTAGGGTTCTACGCTATTCTACGTCGCACAGAAGGGAGGAAAACAACAACAGTGTCGTTCCTTTGCCTAAGTCTAAAGGATGCCATGGGGTCCCATACCCTCTATCGATTCCCCAAGGGATCCTACTCTTCTTAACCGACCACGTTGGGAATATCAACCAAACACGCTAGGAGGAAACAAAGAACCAGAACCCGTAGGAACACCCTTTACCCAGCAGGAAACCACTGCCTGGGGACACACGTCAGGGACATCGACAACCATCCTTAGCACTTGGCCTTGGAGAACCGACACGACCTCTAAACCTCCAACAATATAATATTCCAGTCCGACTACCTAATAATCCTCGAATGATATCAAACATAATCATTGATGACAATCACGTCCTAATCCTCGACTACCCAAAACCCGGTCCTAGGGCTGGATCCAGGCTACCCGAGAACCCCGGACCGACGATCGAATCCATCGCCTACCACCTAGCCTTAATGCTTCTAATGCAATCAAGATGCATGCAATGCTCAGGCACAGGAATACAGGAATAGTAGCATGCAACAATATGCCAAGGCAACATACACGGGCTAGACGAAGCATCAAGTTTGCCGAGGGGTAGACATAGCGTGGGTCTAAACTAGAATAATACAATATTCAAACGGCGCCCAAGGGCCGTAAACAAAAAACAACACATTCAATCGAAATTTCGGCATTACGACGGCGTCCACAGCCGTCAACCATAATTTCTACAACGGGGGCAGAACCCCGACCACGCAACACACAACAGTTAAACAATCTAACACAAGTGGCACACCAGCGGCCCGCTCAATTGTCTAAACATCCCAAGGGGCACAACTCCCTTGGTTCAGCCACAAGCTAAATATACATGTATACAATATGATGTAAGTAAGCATGACATGCAGTTAATTGCTAATTGAACAAGAACGATTTATAGTTAACTAAACATGTCGGCATCAAATAATTAATCGTCTAAGAACCACCAATTAGAACATGCTAATCCTTGAGATTACTAGGAATACTAATTTCATGCATCTCCAAGAGTTAAATACGGTAAAACACCGAAAATCCGCTAAATAGCCAAATCCCAGATTTCTACATTAAACCCTAGTTAGAGGCGATGAAATCTCATCAATTCGACGTCCAAACGACGTCGAATTGGAAATTAAACTTGGGAAAATGTAGATTAGCATACTAGGAACATGCAGCCCAATAATTGGATCTAATTGATGTCTAATTTCCACAGATTTTACTAATCAATTTCTTAATCTCTGTTTCGCAGCAGTTTAGGAAACAATTCGTCAAAAATCATAGGAAAATCCAAAAATCATACAATCAGCGGCAATCGAAAGATAACTCGCTGATCTACAACTTTCATCTTGAACGTTTCACGAGATCATGTTCACAGCTCACAAATCGAGCGCGAACGCGACTGTTCATTGAAGAACAGGGAACCGACAAAAATCCGGGAAAAACATGCTTAAATCCGGCATAAATCGAAATCAAATCCTCCCAAACTTAGATCAGTTGTTAAGCATGCTTAGAGGGACTAATTAGCACATAGAAATCAATAGATCAAATAATCAAAGCCTAGATCTAGCTTATCCTAAGGATCAAGGTAGAAACCCTACCTTCACACGCAAATCCAAGCTTCATCCTTGCCAATCCACCGTCCCACATCGCCGCCGCCGTCTCCAGCTCGTCGGAGAGCCGCCGGGGGTCCTCCCACATCCGCTGCCGTCGCTGGAGAAGGAAGAGACAGCCGTGGGAGAGAGAGGAAGGGAAGGAGAAGGGGAAGGGGGGCCTCGCCGCCGCCTCTGCCTTGCCGGGGAACCACCGGAAGCCGTCCGACGCCTCCATCCAAGCGCGACGGGAAGATGGAGGAGAGGAGGGAGAAGCCAGAGGGGATCTGGGAAGAGGAGAGGAGAGTTCGGGAGGGCGTGGCCGGCGGTGATGGCGAAAAGGCTCCGGAGAAGAGGGGAGAGGTCGGCGTCGTTGCGAGCGAAGGGGTAGAAGAGAGGGGGTTGGGCCCGGGGAAGAGCCGGGGAAGGAAAAAGGAAAAAGAGAAAGAAAAGGAAAGAAAAGGGAAGAAAAGGGAGAGAAGAGAGAGGGTTAAGCCACTTAAGTGGCTTAGCCAGTTCAAACGAGTCAATTGATCGAACTAGATCCAATTTGACTTCAAATTGCGATCTCATGGCAATCTCGTCCGGATCTGTCGATCCCGAACGCTCCTACTGATCTATTCAATCACATAAATCAATCAAGGCTGTGTGTGCACTACGCGGGTGTGAAACCGACCGCCAAAGCACAATTTACGAAATTACCCTTGGGTTATAAAAGCAGCGATACGATCAACCGATCGCAAATCAAGGCCAACCAAGCCAAACCACAAAACCAGACCCTCGACCTACCGCAGTCGAACCGGGTTGGAGGAACGGGTCCTCACATTTTCGTTATCCTAAAACAGCTCCTACAACAAAACTACTTGCATCAAACATCAATTCAAAAGGAAGACTCCAATCGGGCGGTTGCACAATAGGTGCGGAGGTCAATTTACCAATCAAGGCTTGAAAAGCCTCTTGACAAGCAATAGTCCACTCAAAAGGGGTATCCTTTATCAAAAGTTTACACAAAGGACGAGCAATAGCAGAAAAATCCTGAATGAATCTCCTGTAAAAACCAGCATGCCCTAGAAAGGATCTAACATCTTTAACGGTCTTTGGCACAGGAAGCTTCGAGATGAGATCAATTTTTTATCGATCCACCTCAATGCCTCTAGAAGAGACAATATGGCCCAACACAATGCCTGAGGGCACCATGAAGTGACACTTTTTCCAATTAAACACAAGGTTCTTCTCTTCACACCTAACCAAGACTCTCTTTAAGTTTTGCTAGCATGCATCAAAAGCATTACCAAATACAGTCAAGTCATCCATATATACTTCCATACATTCCTCGATCATATCAGCAAACATACTCATCATACAACACTGAAAAGTAGCAGGAGCATTACACAATCCAAATGGCATTCTACGGAAAGCATAAGTACCAAAAGGACATGTAAAAGTAGTTTTTTCCTGATCTTCTAAAGCAATCTCAATCTGATAATATCCAGAATAACCATCAAGAAAACAATAAAAAGGATGTCCAGCTACTCTCTCTAAAATCTGGTCTAGAAAAGGCAATGGAAAATGATCCTTACGGGTGACAACATTCAATTTTTTATAATCTATACCCATGCGCCATCCTGTCACCAATTTAGTGGGGACAAAGTCTCCACTTTTATTTTCAACAACGGTGACACCAGAGTTTATAGGCACAACCTGCGTAGGGCTCACCATTTGCTATCAGCAATGGGGTAGATGATCCCTGCATCTAATAATTTCAACACTTTGGTTTTTACTACCTCTTTCATTGTAAGGTTCAACCTACGCTGAGGATCCCTACGAGGTACAGCCCCTTGTTCAAGATTAATCATATGGGAACATATCAAGGGACTAATACCTTTCAGATCTTCTACACTCCATCCAATAGCTGATTTATGCTCATTTAAAACGCTAAGTAATTGCTCACCTTGATTTGCAGTTAATGCTGAAGAAATAATAACTGGGTATGTATCACCTGGACCAAGATAGGCGTGCTTCAATCCTTGAGGAAGCGGCTTCAGGTCCAACTTGGGTGGTTCTACTGCTGATGGCGTTGGTGGCTGTCCTCTTTCTGGCAGTTCTTCAAACTTTGGATTCCATGGACCTGCAAAAGAACAATGTTCCAAATTTTTGCACATACCATCAATATCAACATTTTCATCCAAATCTAATTCAAGAAAATTAATTTCAGTTGTAGCAAACTCCTCTTCAGTGAGCAGATCAATCTGGTAAGTCTGCTGGCATTCATCATCCTCATCAGGCTGCTTAGCAACATTAAAAACATTAATTTCTAAAGTCATATTCTCAAAAGTTAACTTCATTAAGCCATTCATGCAATTAATTATAGCATTAGCAGTAGCAAGAAACGTTCTACCTAAAATAATGGGAATCCTAGAATCAACAGTTACTACAGCCTGAGTATCCAAGACTAAGAAATTAACAGGATAATAAAATTTATCTATTTGAACAAGCACATCCTCAACTACTCCTCGTGGAGTCTTCGTAGATCTATCTGCCAATTGCAAAATCACATATGTCAACTTAATTTGTCCTAAACCAAGTTGCAAGTAAACAGAATATGGCATCAAATTAACACTCGCACCAAGATCTAATAAAGCTTGTCCTACTTCATGTTCTCCAATGAAACAATACACAGTTGGATAGCCAGGATCCTTATATTCAGGAGGAATCCTATGCTGAAGCAGTGCACTAACCTGTTATGTTAAAAATGCAGTTTTCTTTACATGATGTCGTCTCTTCATAGTGCATAAATCTTTAATCACTTTAGCATATCTAGGAATTTGCTTAATAACATGCAAAAGAGGAAGGTTTACCTTAACCTGTTGAAGATGCTCCAAAATCTCGCTGTTGGGCTCCATAGTAAATTTAGTGGATTTCAATGACTGAGGGAAGGGACACGTACCTTAAAGTCAGCTGGCGTAGGGCCATCTGGATGATCGGCCTCTGCATGGTTCTCCTCAATCTGGTCCTCTTCTTCAACAACAATAGGAGGTTCGGTGGGCTCGTTTGAAGGGGTTTTTGTTGTTTTCCCGCTTCTTGTAGTTATGGCGTTCATCTCCTTCACATTATTTTGCTCAGCACTTAATAGTTGAGTCTATTGAGGTTGAGCTGGGAACTTTTCTCGTTCATGCACGCTCAAAGAATTGATCAGCTTTGTGATCTGGCTCTTGATCTCTTGAACATCCTCCTTTCTTTCCTTAGATTCCTGCACAATCATAGATTTCAGTTCCTGTAAACTGTCATTAAATGTAGGCCTAGGAAAACCAGATGTATTATAAGGAGGGTTAGAAAAAGGCTTATTAGGTGGTTGATGATGCTTCTTGTTAAGGGTTGCAATCTGCCTTGCCATGTCATCATTCTGGTTCAGCTCATAGATGCCTCTCGCCTTATTCCTCGTGTCCCTCTGCTGCGAGTTTGATCCTAGCATCTCATAGATTTCATATGCCTCCGGTGGTGTCCTTTTGAACATTGCTCCACCTGCAGCATTATCTGCCATGGTCTGACAAGAAAGATTTAGTCCATCATAAAAATATTGCATCTGATTTTCTAAAGAATAATTATGATGTGGACATTGCATCAAAAGCATCTTAAATCTATCCCATGCTTCATGGAATGGTTCTCCATCAGATTGCTGAAAATTTGGAATTTGCCTTCTCAAGTTAGTAGTCATGGCATGAGAATAAAATTTACTAACAAACTTGTTATAAATTGCATCCCAAGTAGTTAGTGATCCAGGAGGCAACGACATCAACCATCTCTTCGCTTTATCCTTCAAGGTGTAAGGAAAACAACGCATCCTCAGTTGATCTTCAGTAATGCCACCTAGAGGAAAAGTCTGAATAGTAGCATAATAATCTTTCACAAACGTTAGTGCATCCTCAGAAGGTAAACCATGAAATTCAGGAAGCATAGAAAAATGTAGATTTTTAAGTTCATAATTCCTAGCCTCCGCAGGTAACGCAATGCATGAAGGTGAGGTAGAAATAGTAGGCCTCGCGTACTCCTCCAAAGGACGTAAATTGTTATTAAGCGCCATCTCCTCTTGTTCCTCCTCTTAAACTCCTAGATCTGATGTGGACAGGCTGTCTTTGTTAGATCTTTTCTTCCAACCAATTTGATCTACTTTATCGTTCAAGGGCAACAACTTTTCTTTCCGTGATCGGCGACCTTGCATTCACTACAAATAAACTCTAATCAAATCCCCGGCAACGGCGCCAAAAACTTGATGAATAAATTTTATATCTCGCAAGTATACGAATCGGTGCAATCAGTATAGTAGCAAGACGAGTATCGTACCCACAGAGATTTGTAGAGATTAATAGAGTAAAATGCTAAAGAACAGAAAAGAAAGAAAATATGGAAGAGAAAAGAAGAAATATGAAGTCTCGAAAATAGATGACCTAATAACGAAATAAGAAAATGATAGAAATATGATGGATGGATACTAAGGTTCCGATTTCACCATAACATCCTCATTCTATGCATTGAATCAATAAAGATTTCAGTTTAATTCCAAGGGCTCGTTCTTCCGGTATGATGATCCGTTCGGCCGCGGTCTTCACCAAGTACCCTCAAATAACCCTAGTTAATGAACCCATAACTAAGTGTTAATCAAGAATCCATTAAGCTCTGAAGAACACTTATGAACCAAGAATACTCTTAGCTTGAACTCGGCCTCGACATAAACTCATTCATTCATAGATCCTGCAAGATTAGGGAATGAACCCTCGCCCAATCTCACATAAAACAATCCGTAATACTTTTATTGGCCAGATAAATGTATTTAAGATCTCAGTTAAAATAATGAATGAAACAAGGAAAATAAACTGATTAAATAATCATGATCCAATAACATAGAATGATTCAGTTAGGGCTACATCGGTACCTTAGAAAAGAAACTACCCACTCATGTTCACCATGAGGGCAACAAAACTAATGGAGAAATAAAGAAGAAATAAGAAAAGAAAACCAAGCCTGGAACCCTTCTCCTCGCCTCCAAACGCTGCCAAAAAGTCCTCCCAAAAGTCCCCCTTTGATAACCCTAAGTATTGTATTTATAGGCCTAAACTCGGGTGAGATCCGGCTCATTAAACGCTCCTTGCTGACGTGGCGGTCGACCGTGAGATCTCCCGGTCGACCGGCAACTGTTCAAAATATTTCGGAAGAGCGACGGTCGATCCTCGCATCGACCCTGAGAAGTATTTTCTTTAACAGAGGCTGACGGTCGATGCGACGGATGATGCCACGGTCGACCGTGGGAAGTTTTGCATGTGACGGTCGATGCGACGGTCGTTCGGGGGAATTTCTGAGCGCGACGGTCGACCGTCACATCCTCACGGTCGACCGTCACTATTCATTCAGCTTACGCACTTGTACGAAAAGTGTTGTATCTTCCTCTCTGAAACTCCAAATCATGAACCGTAAAATTCTCCCGAAACTAGACTTCAAGATCTTTCCAACCATATATGGCACATCATCTGGTTCTTCATGAGAAGGTACAGATTAATCTTTCAAGTTGATCCATGTAATCTTTTCAGCTTCTTTTCTCATTTTTCCTGCATTTTCCAGACAACTTTGTGACGCAACATATAAATATAAAAATAGTAACAAAGATGTTGATTAAGGATAATAATCTAGCAATTGAGATGGTTGTAAGGCTATTTAGAGTGCACTTTCATGCACTCATCAGAAATACTTGTTGAAAAATATCTGTGTCATTTCAGCCCAAGATCCTATAGATCGTGGCCTCAAAGAATATAACTAACTCATCGCTCTATCCTTCAGTGAGAAGGGAAAGAACTTAAGTCGGATCATATCTAGTGCACCTGGTTGGCTATGGAAGGTCGCTACTACTTCCTCAAACTCCCTAATATGCACATATGGATTTTCATTTTTCAACCCATGAAAGGTAGGAAGTAACTGAATCATGCCAGGTTTAAAGTCAACATGTGTTGCATTAGGTGGAAACATGATGCATGAAGGTGTAGCAGTGAGTGTGGGATGCAAATATTCTTGCAAACTCCTAGGAGCTTGTTCTTCCTCGTGCTCAGCCATAATGAAAATATGATGTGAAGTTTGTGACTGTGCGTCAAAGAGATCAGCAATATATGTCTCACTATCAGAAGTTTCAGAATCACCCTTGGGGCGTCTAGCAAATCTGCCTAGTTTGTCTCTATATCGAGGCAAACACCAACAATCACGCAATCCAAAAGATGCAAACCAACTAAAGAAAATAAGCAAAACAATAATTGAAACTAAGCTTCCTAACTAAAACCGAATAAAAGAAAACAATCCTAATAGAGAAGAAAAATCAAAGAAGAAATAAAGAAATAAAGACTAAAGAAAATGAACAAAGTTACCGCTTTCGATGTTTACAATCACTGTAATCTGATTCTGGAGCTTTTCTGCACCGTCTCCCCGGCAACGGCGTCAATTTTTGATCTCGCTCAAATGTGTCACGCACAGCGGTCGCGGTGCAGTACAGCATAAGAGAGGTTGAACACACAGAGAGACAAGCAGGAAAGATCCAGAAACACAGATAATAATGTATCGAAAACAATCAAGATCGTAAAAGTTAAGAAAATAGATCGAAGATGTAACGGTAAAATAAAGGTAACAAAGAAAATCAGGATTTGGTTAAGGCTAGGCATCGGGAATCACTTCACTCGAACTTAGGTTCTTCTTCTACCAACGGTTCATTCAATACTCAGTTAAGGGATTCACATCCCAATCACCTTAACCGGAAGATATGAAACTATAAACGTAACAAAATATATAAATGTCTCTTCCTACGATTGATTCTTCCTTATTATAGTTCTAACTTCATCCAACCCAAACCTAAGAATACACGATACCGGCTGTCACTACAGGCAACGTGCAGCAAAAGGAGGATCGATTCTTCTCCTCAAAATTCTCAAGTGAAAGGAGGATCGATCCTTCTGTGATCATCCGAAAAGTGTGTGTTCTGTCAGGTCTGTCTGCATAAAAGGATCGATCCTTCTAGGGAACAGGATCAATCCGTCTTTCTTGTGTATTTACTATTCTGCCATCTAGACTGCGCCATCGGTACTAATATTGCCATAACTTCGTCTAGAAAACTCAGAATCATGAACCGCAAAATTCTTCAGAAACTAGACTTCAAGAGCTTTCCAACCATATATGGAACTTCATATGGTTCATTCCGAAAAAGTACAGTTTTGGCGTTAAAGACCAATCTTTGCTTCAATTTCCTACATAATACAAATAACTTTGTGAAGCAACATACACAGACGAAATCACCTATATTAATCATGAAAACTAAGCAAATAAACTGCTCTTTGTCATGTTTAGAGTGCAATTTCATACACTCATCAGGGCGGTCGGCGATGGATCTGGAGGTGGGGGCGGGCAACGACGGATCTGGAGGTGGGGGCTGCGGCGGCAGATCTAGAGGTGGGAGCCGACGACGGATCTGAAAGTGGGGGTGATGGGGGCGGATCTGGAAGTGGGGGTGGCGGCGACGGATCTGGAGGTGGGGGCGGCGGCGACGGATCTAGAGGTGGATCTGGAGGTGGGAGCGGCTGGCGACGGTTTTGGATGTGGGGGCGGCGGCGACGGATCTGGAGGTGGGAGCCAGATGGATCTGATGGCCCCGTAGGGGGGTTTAGGGGGGATTTGGATGTATATAGATAATAGGGGTATTTTGATCTAGTATAGGTATGGAGACTAAATGATAAATTGGGTTTTATTATAAGACTAAATGATAAATCTCCCTAAAAACAAACCTATATATGATGATGATGATGTCTCTTTCTTTCCAAAAATGTGCCCCCATTTCTTTTTCTATTCTTATGCTCTTGCTTCTTTGTCAGCTTCTTCTAACAGTGATCATATTCGGCAACTCCATCGTCGATTCTGGGAACAGCAATTGCCTGGTGAGTTTTGTGAAGAGCAACTTCCCTCCTTATGGCAAGGATTTTAATGACCAATAGCCTACCAGATGATTCTCTAATGGAAAGGTCACCTCCGACTTCATTGGTACGTAATACGTACGTTAAAGCTATGCATGCATGCTCGATCATATCATACGTCTGTGTTAATTGGAATTTAATTTCCTTTCTTTCTCATGTGTTTAATTCGTTATTGTTTTTACTGCATTGGTTCTCAGACATGCTAGATACTGTTCTCTGAATCTGTTTTCTTCTTTCATTTTTTTTTGTTTAATTACCCATTTGTCCTCAAAACATTAATATTTACACTGTTGCATAGAGTCCAACCGAGTGGTGCGTCCACATGGGCATTTGGGTTCTAGTTTATCTAAGTAATTAGACTAGTAATGAGTGAATAAAATTGCACTCTGAACATGACTAAGAGCAGCTTATTTGCTGAGTTTTCATAATTTATATAGATGATTTCGTCCGTATATGTTGCTCCACAAAGTTATTTGTATTATGCAGGAAATTGAAGCAAAGATGGGTCTTTAACGCCAAAACTGTACCTTCTCGGAATGAAGCTGATGATGTGCCACATATGCTTGGGAAGCTCTGGAAGTCTAGTTTCTGAGAGTTTTTACGGTTCATGATTTGGAGTTTCCTAGAGAAAGATATGCTATTTTTAGTACGAGAGGTGCAGACAAAGCAGTTACGGAAGAAGAAGATCATGTGATACTCAAAAAATCGATCTTACTCTATCAAGAGATCGATCTTTAAAGTGCATTTAATCCTGACAGAGAGCATGCTTTTAACGAATCGATCTTTCTCTATCAAGAGATCGATCTTTAAAGTGCATTTAATCATGACAGAGAGCATGCTTTCAACGGATCGATCTTACTCTATCAAGAGATAGATCTTCTAAGTAGATTTAATCCTGACAGAACGCATACTTTCAAAGGATCGATCATTGCCCTTCCAATGATCGATCAGTTTATGCTGTGGAGAGTTGACAGAGAACCAGTTATAAGAAGATCCATCTTACCCTTCAAGAAGATCGATCCTACGCAGGGTGACCCAGGCTACGTAGAAATAGAGAAGAAGAAGATCGATACTTTGCTTTGAGAGGATCGATCCTTTGTCGGGCGGACCTGAATACGAGTTACCAGATTTAATCCAAAGGCTGAAATAAAAGGTAGTGTTTCATACTCATATATAAGGATGGCTTCTTGGACGTTTTTGGGGGACTTTTTCTGACCTTTTTCTGAAGATAGAAGATGAAGAAATCTCCATCCATGGCCGAGTAATTTTATGAATCCAGTCATGCTTCTTTCATGATCTTATAATCTCATAGTTTTACCTATTGTTTACCTACTTTATCTCGTGAAATCTTTGCTATGCATTGCCGATTATGAGAGTTGGTATTGTGTATTCTTAGATATCTGGTTAGATAGGGTTAGGGCTTTGTTCCGATGAACTTTTGCTATACATTACCTATAGTGACAGCCGGTATCGTATATTCTTAGGTTTTGGTATGATGAGATTAGAGCTATAAAAGGAAGAATCAGTGGTAGGAAGATACATTGATATATTTTATTAGGTTTGTAGTTTCATATCCTCCAGTTACTGTGATTGGGATGTGAATCCATTAACTGAGTATTATATGAGCCATTGAGAAGAGAAGAACCTAAATCCGAGTGAAGTGATTCCTGAAGCCTAGCCTCAACCAAATCCTGATTTCCTTTGTTAACTTTATTTTAGCGTTACGTCTTCGATCTACTTTCTTAACTTTTACGCTCTTGATTGTTTTCGATATATTGTTATCTGTGTTTCTGGATCTTTTCTACTTGTCTCTCTGTGGGTTTGACCTCTCTTATGTTATGTTGCACTGCGACCACTGTGCGAGACACATTTGAGCGATATCAACTAGTCATCACTCGAACCAATTGAGATAAGATTGGTCCTACACCTCTATAAATAGAGTGAAACACTAACCAAAAATCTCTCTGAATAATAGCCGTCTCTCTTATTCTCTATTATTCTCTCTTATTCTCTCTTATTCTCCCCTAAGAGCAGATCCGTATCGGAGTTCGTAAAGCAAACGAGATCTACATCGCTTCTGCACGAGGTATTTCGTATATCTCATCATATGCTAGATTCTCTGACATTGGCATTAGAGCCAGGTTATTTCTTGCTTTCACTCCATGATCTGGATGGTGACAATATGCTTTGCTGCATGCTCTATGCCTCCTCTATATATATGTTATCCAGAGCATGTTTGGAAGTGGGTTAAACTTTTCTTTCAAGTTCCTCTTCCTCTCCCTCGATGGATTCAGAATAGATGATGATTGGCGACTTGGTGTCGCTTGATCTCCCATGATGTCACCTCATAACTGGAGATCTCTGTGTGAGATCGGCGCCGATGAAGAAACGAACCGCAGCGACAGCGGCCATGTGCTAGCGGCTGGGTGCTGCTTGCAATGGCAGATCACGCATGGACGGCGATCGGCATGTCATCGTAAAATGCCGACAATAAGTTCGAAGACGTCGGGACGCAATCCTCGATGCTACTCGATCGACAGCGATGATGGCTCTTGGGCAGCTCTGTGTTACCTATGACCGTCGTCGCCAGAAGGGAAGTATTCGATGCCGAGGCTAAGTGACATGCCCTCGGAGACGTGATTGCTAAAGACGGCCAGAGTTGCCATGGATCTCTGCGTCCGTCACGAGGATCAAACGGTGGCAGCCATGAGGGTTTAGAAACCCAGTCTCCCATTGAGGGAGATGATGAACCGGGAATGGGTTTCGGATCCGTTAGAATCCATGCTCAGTTTAGTTCTGCTATATATATATGCTATGTTCCAAAGCCATGAGGGAATGAGTCATCGAGGGAGATGATGATGAACATGGAATATAAAGAGGCACTCTCCTTTGTTGCTCTATTTGTTGGTGATGAACAGGGGCATGCTCTGATTTTTTTATATAACCCTATCTCCCATCATGGGAGGTGATGAATAGGAACCCGATCCCTCATATGAATATAGATATATAATTTTTGAGTCATGCTCTGTTTTTGGATGATAGCAGCATGTATATGATTGTATATTTAGTCCATGTCATGTATACTACCTTCCCCAGTTCAGTACCGCTGCAATTTTTTGATGTATGCTTGCTCTATGAATGCTTAGTTTAGCATATCATGTCAAACACAAGAAAATTATTTTCTTACAGTTTGGTACTATTTAAAGTGTGCAATTTATGGTTGTATACTTAAGTGTTAGAATTTGTGCCATGTGGACTAAATTTTAGAGTAAATTGTTGTATGACCTCTCATTTTTCAGATTTGGTATCTGAAGATGAGTTTGATAATTGCTTAATCCGCACTTTGCATAAAACGGACAATGTATGCTTAGAGTTAGCTTCATTAACCAAGCTGGTTTCAGACTATGTGTCTGAAAATAAATAGTTGCAAATAAAATCCTTAATGGATTATCACTTGCTATAGTTTTTTATGCACTTTAGTAGTGTTTTAAAACTTCATGAGAATAGCATGTAAGGCACATTAGAGAGGAAGTCATTGGCATATCTGTAAATTCGACAAAAATGAATATTTTCAGTTTATGTAACTGAAAATAGACACTTACAGAAAATGATGTAAATATCAGTTATTTACGCTTTTGCCACTTCCATGAAATTGCATATTTACATAAAATTCTGAATGTATGTCATTCTTAAAATAAGCGTATGTATGCTTAGATTAAATGAATTTTATGTAAATTAAATTTGTATCCCATTCGTTATATGTTAATGAGTGGTGTGGCTAATGGGAATTGTTCCCATAATTTTATTCGGAATTAACTCGACACTTAATTCCAACCTGCACTATTGGGAGATGATTACTAGCATCTTTGCGTTGCGAAATTTTCGATCTCAGTATGCGGGAATGAATTCTGTGGTCTTGTTGAGTTCTTGGATAAAATTATATGATATGTGCCTAACATATATTTTTTATGTGTAATCAATGTAGTGACATGGTCCCCAGGAATGTGATTGAGCACCACAAGATAGTGAAGTTAGATGGCCAAAACTATGAAATCTGGCAAGAGAAAATTCAAAATCTTCAGCATCTGTTGCTTGATCATTTGATAAATGACAGAACTCCATCTAAGGAAGGAAATGCAGTCCAACATCGTTGCGACCAAATAGATTATGACAATTAGGTCAGGGAAAATCGTTTTGTATGATTTGCCATGCTTAGTTGCATGCACGAGGACCTGATTGGCAGATTTGAGCTCTGCCCCGCTACTTGAGATATGTGGAACCAGTTAAAGATTGCTTTCTATCAGACTCCGGTCATGAAGCTACGTGCCTTGAATTTACAGTTCCAGCAATACATGAAGGATCCAGGCCATTCGTTGGTCGAGCACCTTCATACGATGAGCCTCATGATTAAGTACATGAGAGCTACTAGAAATGAGCTGTTTGATGAGCAACAAGTCTTGGCAGTGATTCGTTCCTTGCCAAACCCTGAGTGGACTCAAGTGAAGCTCTTGATGACCTATAGCGATGATGTCAAGATTTTCAAAGACATCTCACATCATCTCGAGCTTGAGGCGGAGCGCATTGAGGCGAACCGTAAAAAGGAGGTCCCCATCTCTCAAGTTGTAAAGCGCATGCATTCAAAGCCTATTTACGAGGGACAAGGGTCAGTTGGTAATGATACACAGATTGACAAATTTGTGAAATGTCACAAATATCAACATGGGAGCATCATAAATGTAGCAAATTTGAAGTGCTACAATTGTGGAAAGAAGAGTCACTTCGCCCGAGACTGTTCTGAGCTGAAGAAGGTATGCCCTATTCCTAATTCTCTAGAATTTCATGTTTGTTCACATGTGTTTGTGACTCATTTCTCTCCTTGGTTGGATTGTAGATTTGGAACCATGTAGACATGTAGCAAGAGATCAAGCTGGATGCATGATTATCGTCGGATACTTGCAGGAAGTCTTCACTTTGTGATAGAAGATAGAGCACGGGAATATGTCCTGAGAGTTAGAGTCAACCGACTCAAGATGCACATATGGTGCAACTTGCTCTTAAATGATGTGTTTCATACACCCATAGTTCGATTTAATCAGTTCTAGCTTGTATTATTAGGATTTCCTTTCTATTATCAGTGACATTAGTTGTCTGTCTCAAATAAAAAACCTTCTGGCTATGATGCTTTTGAAATATGTTTTCATTGGTGTTGGAATTATATTCGTAGTGAAATGTAATAATTCTATTTTAGTCTCTCTTGTTCGGTCCATATTCTATATGTATGTCAAATAGAATCTTGGGCTTGGACACATAGGTGAAGAAAGACAGGCTATACTAACTAGAGAATAGTTGTTGGGCCATCTCGCTAATGCAAGCCCATCTACCTATGAGCTTTATTTAACTATAGGACAATCATAGAGGTTTTTCGAGTAAGCCTCTAATACTTCTCATCTTTTAGAAGCTAATCTATTCATACATCTATGCACCCAAAGATTTTAGGCATGTCATAGTATATCCTACATTCTTTGTTAATGGTTCTTCAAATTTCGGTTTGGACTGTAGTATATCTCGCCGATTCCAAATTTTGATTTGTTTCAAAACATTCGTTCAAAGGTTGAGAATTAAAAGAGAAGAACTTAGAGTTCTTCTAATTGGTACAAACTGAAAGTGGTTATCTGATTAGTTCAGAAAATTATGTGAAGATATAGGTATATACGGAGTTTAAGAATTGTAACATATTGCTACAAAAGTGGTTGCAAAGAGTAGAAATCAAACTATTTAGTGACAAGGTGAGATTGATAATAGCACAGGCCAATCTCCTGATAAGTTCCTGAGAGATAGGGTATTAAATGTTGCTTGAATCTACAACCAAATGCCTTTAAAAGTCAATTCCAACTAATCGATATCAATTGTGGAATGGGAATAGTCTAACTTAGATGACTTGCACCCATGTGATTCTACTTGATACGTTCATAATTCCTTCAATAAGTTAGGAAAATTGGATTCTACAGCTGATAAATATGTTTTATCGGATCTTAAGGATTCTCAATGGGACATGTGTATGGTGGACATCCAAAATGGGGAATGACTGAGATGGGTAGCTACATGTAGGAAATAGTTTTCCTAATATTGGTAGTCAAAAAGGATTCCCACTCTATTAGTTAGAGTTGTATCACCGAAATGTGCGGTCATTTCAATGACAATATGAGAATTTGGATTCACATCAAGTGACTGTCAGAGACAGTAGGAGTATTCCTTTTGCCTAGTGGGAGAATTGTTATATTAGGAAAATCTTAGTATTCACGGCTATATAGAAATTCATGAGGAATTGTTCCTTATTTGGATTTCGAGATTGAAGGTAGGTCCCACATGAGTGCTTATGTGAATCTATTTCCTTTGTGAAGATGAAATTGACCGATTGGTGGAAAAATGATTAGCAAATGTAGAGAAATAAGTAGCTCAGTAATTAAGAACTATACATTCTATGTGAATGTTAGTTGATTTTGTATCAATTGACAAATATTGACCCGATCAGTTTGGAATTGTTCCTAACACATTATTGATGTGATGTTTCACTTCTCAGTGAAGAACCAGAAAATGAGTCCTATGTGGATCATCTGATAAATTCATAGTAAGGGATAAGAAATACTAAGCTTAGTTGCTTAAAATGTTCCAATTACAATTTGAATTGTTAGCTATACATCATATTTCATGAAGTCTTTGTGTGCTTTATGTTAGTGGGAGTTAAAACTCACCACTTAGAAGTGGTTGTCCTCCATGTGTGAGATGGACGTGACATATGTGAACTATTGCTTGAGATGAGGTTATCGACAAATCAAATTTAATTGACCTTTTGGTTTGTCACAAGAGGATGCTAAATTGATCAGTGTGCACTATTCATTGTTCATATAAACTCCAAAAGAAAAGGGTTTAGTTCTTAATATCGAGCAATGTCCTACGACTAGAAGAGAGAAACAAATAGTATGAGCTACCTATAGGAAGGTCATTAGTTTGATATACATTATGTTGTGTAATTGATCAAACATGAATCATGTTGTTAGCGTGGTTAGCCGATATCATTGTAATCTTAAAGTTGCGTGTTGGGTAGCAATTAAAAGGATATTCCGGCACTATCGAGGGAATGGAAACCTCGTTGTATGCTACCGTGGTAGAAATCTCAAAGTTGTCCGGGTAAATTAGTTGTCACTTAATTCATTGGTGATTGCAAGAAGTCTGGTGGTCCTTAAGTACGTTTTAGTCAGCATTTGGTTGCTGATTAAATAACCAGAACTCATGGGTAGAGATATCTTTTATAGATATATTAGAAATTTGATACTACTTGGGACACCATTACTTTTGTGTAATGAACACCTTATATTGATGAGATCCGTTTTCATATCATATATTTCGTAATTTGATTACAAAGGCACATATCTTGTAAATTGTTGTCACCAGGCTTATGATCGGCTCTCTCACATGGGTGATCGTCCTGAGGCTGAGTGCGGACAAGATGAGACAATAAGATCACTAAGTACCATTTGCAAAGTGATCCCCTTTAATGTTGAATAAGCTTCTTAGGGTTATTTTTGGGTGTCGCCTTAGTAAGTCTAAGATGAGACTGATAAAGTCGAACATGGAGTATGTCCACATCTCCATGAAGCCTGTACAAAGCCGGATGTGAGATGCTTGAGAAATTGGTTGAATACCAATTGTCTCGAGATGCTCAAGTTAGGCGCTATGAGAAGCAACTAGACTAAGATCCGTATAGCGTGGAGTGTGACAGATCCGTAGTGGGAGCTCCGCCTCATATTGTATGTGCTAAAGATCGACCATAATAGGGAAGTGACTGAATAGATCCCTGCTTCATCACTGTGTGAGCCCTTATTGGACTTTAAGTCCAATACTTGTACCCTTTGGGACTAGGGACTATGTCAAGTAGTTGAAGCTTGGTGTTGCTACTTTAGCATGTTATCCAAGCATCAGGAGAAAATATGGTTCATCGGAGCATGTCTAGGAAAGCAATCAGGTTTAGATGAATTGACATGAGTTTCTAAGGAAAAATCATTCGATATCACGCTAATGATTTGTGGCTCATAGCCCGGGCAATCATGTTGGGAATAGTTCCCATGTATGATTATGAGTACAAATGCATAAAGAGATCTTGCATGGCTCAGTATTAGTTATATGAGGGATCAGAAATGCAATGATCTGGTGTGGTTAAAATAATTTGGGGTATACAAGAGATTTTAGAAGTGGTGTTATGTTGGTGTGATGGTAGCTTAATATGACACCCTTCGTTGGTACTTGTTCTCGCGCAGTCACACGCTCCATTTCCCTGTATGAAGGGAGAATAGGATGAGAGATGATTGTTGGGTGAAATATGCAATGGTCGTTGTGTACGAGTGGGAGATGTTGAATAGAGTCCAATCAAGTGGTGTGTCCACATGGGCATTTGGGTTCTAGTCTATCCAAGTGATTAGCCTAGCCATCACTCTAACCAATTGAGATAAGATTGGTCCTACACCTCTATAAATAGAGGAGTGAAACCCTAACCAAAAATCTCTCGGAATAATAGCCGTCTCTCTTATTCTCTCCTAGGCATACCATCTAAAACCCTATGGTTTGGAGCGTGTGTGAGTGGAGAAGGCTCTAGTAGGCTTCTTCCAACGTCCCGAGGTTTGGGATCGAGGCGTAACGACGAGGATCAGATCTACAACGGAGTTTGTAAATCAAACGAGATCTACAACGATTCCGCATGAGGTATTTTGTATACCTCATCATATGCTAGATTCTCTAACATACACAATTATCCCTGAATCCCAAAATTACAATGTTATTCTGAAAAATCATAAAAAATAACATATTTAGCGTTCTATTATATTCTGTTTGTAAAAGAAACCAAATCATGGTTAAACTCCAACCTAAACATGAAAATATCTAAAATACCCTTGTGTCTATTAAAGGTTACACATACTTCTATCCTCTCATCGGTGCTCTCTCTCCTCTCTGTCTCTCTCATGTGACATGTGGACAAATGAAACCACGTGACATAGCAAATAAATAACATTTTATTTAAATTGTAAAATCTCTTAATTTGATTCAAGGGCAAATATGCCTTTTCATCTATCCCGTTAACGGATGTAGAGGGAATATTCACAGAATATTTGCCTGGAACTAACTCCACGGATATTTATAAATTTTGAGATTTCAAGGATAATTATGTAAATTCAAAGGTTTTTAGGGGCACATATATAACTATGGGAGACTTGTCAAAAGAGTGTTAAAAAATATATGATATGGCAATGGGTGGTTTTATATGCACCACCACAATTTATAAGTGCACCCGTTTTACTAGGTGCACCACACTCAAATTTCTGAATACAACATATTACTAGATGCACCACGTACCATTTTTCATATATCCCATATTACCCTTCACCCTCTCACTAATCCAATACCCTTCACCCTCTCACTAATCCAAACCTGGTTTTACTAAGTGCACCACCCACTTTAACTCCATCCTCTACGGCTCTACCCCACCGTTCAACCCTACCACCTTACTCTAACCCATGCTTCAAACGAGAAAGCTTCCTCCCCGGTGAAGCCCGCCGTCGCCTGAAGAAACCGCCGTTGCCGCGACTTCCGCCGTTGCCGCGACCTCCACGTCTTCCCCAACGCCGTCGACCTCTGCCGAGCACGATTTCTCCGCCTCTTCCCCGTCAAAGAAAAAGAAGGGAGGATATCCCACATTACGGTTAGTCCCCCCTATCATCGTAACTTAGCATTAAGATCTTGCCGACGATGTGAGGATAGACTGGCATTAGTTCAGTTCGGTCCATATGCCTCCATTCTTCCCCATGTTTTCTTCATTATCAGTCCTATAAATCTGATCATTCTCATTGTTTTCGGTTTCCCGCAACCGAAAGTTTGTAATTTTTTCATCGTTATATAGCCGAACTATATATTCGGAAATTCTTGACCGATTACTAGCTATATGTTCGGTTATGGAAAGCTGAGTTTACATCGCTTTTTCGGTTTCATATATCCGAATGTGTAGTTGATTTTCGGTGCTTTGTAACCGAACTTGTCCCAGTCATAGTTTATGGCTTAATTAGCGTGAATGATTTTGGTTTTATGACAGATACATGGCAGAGAGCTCGACTCCTATTCCCCACAACGTGCGCCAACGACCCACCGCGTCGGCGAGGCAAAGGAGGGTGCGGGAACATGAGGTAACGGAGGTTCCAACAGATCATGTAGACCCATTGTCGGAGGCAGGATCAGGTGACGAGGCACGACCAGGTGGCGATGACTTCGATACCAGTGGGCCTATTCCTGGAGAGCCTGAAGATGAATCACTCCTAACAGAGTTTAGGACTCACGTAGCATACCGAATATGGCGTGGAGTGGTATAGTACTCAATAATAAATGCAATTTTTACTTAAGTATATGTTATTCACTATTGTTCTAACAGCTTTCATGTTTACTCATTGATGTAGGATCGCGGACCATTGAAATGTTTGGCCTATGGGACTATGGTAAAAGATTGGGGGGGCGTTGGGACGGCCGCATTCAGAGAGGCTGTGTGTGTGTCAGGACTGGGGAGCTTGCTAGATTGTACGTACAGTACAATCGGTAAGGTGTTAGTGTTGGCACTCGTTGAGAGGTGGCAACTGGAGACCAACACATTTCATTTGCCATGCGGTGAAATAACCATCACACTCGCCAATGTGAGGACAATCCTGGGTATCTCCGTCACTGGACGAGCCATAGAGCTTCGCAAGATGGGGACTGAGGAAGCAGTACGACTGGTTTGTAGTCAGCTGGGAGTCTCTACGGAGAACGCAATGGCCCAGCTGCATAAGAACAAAGGGAAGGCACTTTGACTGACATGGTTGAAAAGTGAATGTAGCATCGAGAAAGTTGGCCTAGATTGCTCAGTGAAGGCCTACTTGCTCGGTTGCACACTATTTTTTGATAAATCGGCGAGCAAGGTGCACGTGTCTTACCTTTTTGCATTGAGGGATCTGCCTGCTGCGGCCCAGTACGCATGGGGAGCTGCGGCCCTAGCTTACTTGTACCGCCACATGGGTGCCGGTAGTAGATGGGCTACGAAGCAGATGGGAGGGTACCTGACCTTGTTGGAGGTATAATATCATCGCACATGTATGGCATGAAAATATTGTTACATTTTCTACTAATTATCTTTATGATTTGCAGGCATGGATATATGATCACTTGCCTACGATCGTGGCTCCACACCGCGATTTGCACTATAGACCGGACCAGCCGTGCGTGTATCGTTTGATCCCGGTTAGAGATGGTGGTTATCATGCAAATAATCTTGTGGCTAAGCGTGAGGAGTTAAATGATTTGAGAGAACATCAGGTGAGCTATCATTTACTTGTGCAAGTTCTTCTAATTTCCGTATATGGTATTTAGTTTAGCATATGTTGCAGGTTTTGTGAGATCCCTACCATGACGATAGGGGAGGACCATTTCCCCGCGATGACATCAGCTTTTACTATGAGACGTTGCATGGGATGGATTGTGTCAAGCCATACTATCCGGATAGGGTCCTTCGTCAATTTGGTATCTAACAGATAATCCCTGGAGAGCCACTCAAGCCGGCCTCTCAGTCTTTGGCTGCCGGGAAGACTGGGCGAGGATTTAAGAGGATCTTTGAGTTCGTGCCAGAGTATTGGAATAGATGGCCTGACCATACAATCCGATCAGCAATAACCGCTCGAACTGCAAGAGTGGCACACGATTGTGTGCCTGAGTACATGGGTTGGTACCGATCTCATTCACATGTGAGAGTCCAGAACCCAGAGCTGAAGACATCATCCTATCGGGGTTCAGGAGAATTACATTTGCAGGTATTTTAGACTTGATGTTTATAATCGCGTTAACATGTGAACCCACCCAGAACAACTTATTTTTTTTTATGTCTTCTAATTATAGTTTGATCATGCTGTGGATATCATCGATGACACAGTTACGCACGGCCAAGACTTCAGTGTTGATGAGCACATGAGAAGATGGCGTGAGGTCAGTGCAGTTGTGCATGGCCATCCATCCCTCTTCGGGCAATCGTATGAGAGACGGAGACGGCGACGAAGAAGAACGGAAGAGGGAGGTCCATCAGGCGCTAGTAACTGATAGTGATTTTTGTGGATGCTATGTGTCACACCCCGACCTAGAAAACCCATCCAGGACAAGGCGTGAGGGTTCCTATCACTATTCATCTCCAATTGGCGTGATATAAAGCGAAAAAGACAGATAAACTTAAACAAGTTATAATCCAAAGGTAAACTGTAATTCAAATTATAAATACATCAAGTTGTACTTATTACACATTTGATTACAATTCTTACGAAATTCCTCCAAGGGAAAAGATCTTATACAAATAATCCCAAAAGTCCTCGAAAGATGTTTACAATTTACAAGCTATCAAAAAGTACAACAGTCGTCCTGCAGCAACCTCAAACACCTCTGGAAGTACTCATGCTGCCAAAGCTGATCTCGCCGGCTCTACTGCAGAAGAACTGGCGCCTGCACCTGCAAACGCAGCCCGGGTAGGAGTGAGCAATAAGCTCAGTAGGGTTCTACTCTACGGCACACAGAAGGGAGGAAAACAACAACAGTGATGTCTTCCCGCTCAAGTCTAACGGATGCCACGGGTCCCATAACCCTATCGATGTCCCAAGGGCTCCTGTCATGAAACCTCTCTCCTGAACATGTTACTAGGAGGCCAAGGAACAGTAACATGCAGGATCACCCTTACCCAAGCAGGAATACCATGCCTTGGGGAACCACGTCGGGAACGCATCGACAACCACCCTTAGTACTTAGCCTTGGGAAGACACCACAACCTCTAAACCTCAAAACATTGATCTCAGCCAACTATCGCACATCCTCAATAACAAGAGATTCTGATTAAACAATCAAGCCCTAATCCTGATTACCTAGCCGCGGTCCTAAGGCTAGATCCGAGCTACCCGAGAGCCTCGGATCGGCTATCAACCCATCGCCTGCCTAACCTGATATGCCTCTAATGCAAACAAGATGCATGCAATGCTCAGGCACAGATAACGAGATATAGGCATGCAACAACATGACAATAATCATACAGGGCTAGGCATAGCCTACAGCTAGCCAAAGGGGTGAGCATAGCAAGGGCCTCTAATACAGATAATCTACACTAACCAAAGAATGATTAGCGCCAAACGGCAAACACATATATACAATAGTCTTCAGTGCTCTCTTGCACCTGGCAGACTAAGGTTCCATAGTTACTCCGCAGGTAACTGGCTAACAGTTATACAATAGCCCTCGGCACACGCCGGCATCAGGCTAAGGTCCACAATTCCACATTAGCTTGCACTCATAGCTAGCTAACGGTTAAGCAACAATAAGCATTTAAATATATCATTCAACTAAGTATTTAAATGCACATCCATCCATAAATCCACCAAAAAGACCAACGCCCAATTCAATTCCCAATCTCAATAGAAATCCCTCAAAAATCCCATGAAAACGACGTGTATGCTTCCTAACATGATTGGGTATCTATCATGGATGAAAACTAATCAAAGGAAACCAGCAAACACAGCTCAGTGGCCCACGGTCAATGCGACAGTCGATCCGACGGTCGACCGTGAGGCCACGGTCGATGCCACGGTCGATCTGACGGTCGACCGTGGGGGTCAATCGAGGGAAAAGCATAAGGGCCACGGTCGATCGGTGCATCGACCGTGGGAGGCAAAAAACGCGACAGAGCCCGACGGTCGATCCGACGGTCGACCGTCAGGCCTGAAAGAAGCGTATTAACGCTTGACGGTCGATCCACCGATGGACCGTCAGCCCTACGGCACAGTTCCTCAGAACAGTGCCGGAAATCCAATTTCTTGGATTTGAATGATCAAATCAAGTTGGAAGTTCATGAAACTTTGCAAGCATGTGTAAAACATGATGGGGAAACTAGTGGTATGATTAAAACACGATTTTGATGGTTAAATCTCCAACCTAGGTCTCAATGGCCGAAAACCGACAAAACGGCGATAATACGGAAACAAGTCGTTAAAATACGAAAATCGCAAGGTAGGAATACTTGAAACCAGACACAACACATGTGATATGAGTTACATAACATTCTAACAAGTATTCCTACAGCGAAAGCACATAAAACCTATCCTTGGAGAACCCGATCACAAGATCGATGTAGAAACACCTACTTGATCAAGCAGGGTAGCTCCTCCACGCATCCCCCAACTCCGATCGCCAAAATCCACTCCTCGAAAGCCGCGCTCCGAAGCCCTAGCACCGCCGGTTGGAGAGAGAGAAAGAGAACGGCATGAGAGGAAGAAAGAAGAGAGGGAGAAAGGAGGAGAGCTTAAATAGAAAGCTGGAATCGATCACAGCCGTCCGATTCGATCTCTCCCGATCGAGCTTTAATCTTCCAATCGGAAGCGTCCTTAAGGTTCTAATCACACACATACATCAATCCAAAGCCGTGTGTGTAACGCGGGTGTGAAACTGACCACCAGAGAGCATATTTATCAAAATGCCACTAGGGTCAAAAACAGCGATGCGATCAACCGATCGCATCCCAAGGCCAACCACAAACAAGACCCTCGACCTAACGCGGTCGGACCGGGTTGGAGGTACGGGTCCTCACACAATGAGTTATGTTAAACTTTTTATTGTATGTTGGTTGACAGACAGCTTACTAAACCCTTTGCTTTGCTGTATGTTGGTGGCCTAATTTTTGGCCTTTCGGCTTGTATATTTTGCGTCTTCAATACTTTTTCTAACTTCAAAACTTTATATCAAAAAAATTTCCTGCGTCAAGTTTTTACTAATGTGTTCGGGACCATATAACCGTTTAAATCATTACATTTCAGATTTTCACGACCGAGAATAACAATTTATTACGGCTGCATAGTGCCGTGTCAAAATTATCGGATTTTCGCTGTCAAAATTATTGACTATTAGCGGACTTCCAGGGCCCGTTTATAAATATTTTTTACGGCTACACGAAACCAAACATATATCAAGAATTTTTTCAATATACACTACATAAAATGATTTGTGCACGACATTATCTGCGGTGTAATAAAGCCGATTTTAAAGCATATGTTCAGACTTTCGCGGCCGAAAAAATGGATTATTGTCGGCTTCGTAGGGCCGTGTAATAATTTTCAGATTTTCGCGGCCGAACTTATTGATTATTATCGGACTTTCGGCACCGTGTATAAGTTGTTTTACCGGCTACACACAACCGAAATTTACATGAACTAGATTAATACCACCTGAGCATTACCTGAACAACAAGGACATGAGCATTATAAGGATCTGTAAGTATACAAGACATGATCTCATCTACCAACACATTAACTGACTTCAGAACAAGGTCTGTAAAATACAAGACCTGAGCATAAGTGCCGGCAAATTTGTTCAACACATTTGTCCATTTACCTCTGTCAAGTACTTCATATCAACTGGCTTCCAATCAAGCTGTTGTTATTGCTAGGCAAAAGATAGTCTCCATCAGAACAAACAATAAAACATCTATTTCAATAGAAGATGACAGACAAGTGAGTGGCAAACAAAAAGACTTTTCAATATACCTTTATGTTGTCAAGCTATGTGGACTCATCGTCGTCGATTTCAATTGTTTCCCTCGTGGCAACACCTTCATCCTTGATCTCCATGAAATGCTTGATTTGCTTATCGTAGATGTCCCAACCCTTGGCACATTCTTTTCTGTTCCGAATCCAGCTCCTAGCTATAGGTGGGATGGGACATCCAGGGTGCATGTGCAACATGACAAAGTGTCCACCATTCACGAAACCAATCACGATGATCTTCCGCATAAGTGCCGGCTGTGGAGGGCTCCGAAGCGGCAGGAAAGTCAAGCACTGAATGGCTAAAATGTGAACTAAGACAACATAGTAGCGAGATGCTATGATAGGTCCCATATCTGGCATGGTCATCCACCCATCAGTAGGAGGGCAGTCCTCATAATAAGCCAACCTGTCGACAAGCTCTGCAACTCTTGCCTCACCCTCTTCGTACACACCACAGTACTCAGCAGAGAATGTCATCAATTCATACCCGAGATCCTTCTGCACCTGCAGCCAGTTATCTTCGCCGAAGCCCATCAGCCTAGCTATTGCCCTAAAGCCACAATTACCGTCAGCTTTAACATCACATACATGTTGTATATATGGCCGCAACCCTTCAGGAAACTGAGACAAGTAAGACTCACGGCATGTAGTAGAAGGTACACTGGCACGAGTGTGAATCACTCTATTCATAAGCCTCTTCTCCTTCTTTGCCTTCACACTAGTCCTCTCAGTAGAGTTAGGTGCCACCTTAGCCGGAGTTAAATCCACTTTCGGGGAGCTGTTGTCCTTGCTGTCATTGAGTGAAGGGGCATACTCGAATCCAGATGGGTGGCATCGGGTGGATGTTGTCAGCTTCTTTTCCTTTGGGCGACCCCGTGTCCTCAAGTTCACCTCTGGCTCCACTAATTGAGTACACTGTGAGTCTTCCAATTCCATCAGCTTGTTCAATAATTGAGCCTTCCCATTGTCATCCAATGCATCAAACCGTGCATCTATACGTGCCAGTGTACCTTTGCATGAGAGGCTTGATTCTGCCTTAGAAGTCGTCGTAGGCAGTACATCGAGCTTCTTCCGATAATGATATATACTAGCCAGTGGTACAGCCCTGCCTTCTCGCATGTACTCTGCAATCTCAAGGGCACATGGCAAACCATGGGTGTGCCTGACCTGGCAGCCGCAAGCATGCTCATCTGGGCCAATATCCTCTGCTCGCTTAGCCTCTGCATACACAATATCGAGCATGTTCCTGGAGATGAAACCCCTCAACTCTCGGAATATTGCTGGCCTGAAATGATGCTGCACAATGTACTTGCTCTTCTCAAAAGAAGCAAGGATCCCTGTGTGCTGGAGCTCGAGCAGTGCATGGATTGTGGCCCAGGAGGTGTCAAAACTGCAGTTCGATGCCCCCAAATGCCTCATCAATTTTGCATGTGCAATCTCAACCTGATTTGTAGTAACATTATCGAAGTGCATATATTTATCTGACCAAGCACTCACAAATAATTCCTTGTATTTAAGTAGCCAGGACTCCTTGACATAATCAACCGCACTTGGGTAGCCGCAGAAAGACTTCTCCATTGACTCAACATGTTGGAAAAATTCGTTCTCAGACTCAGAACTAACGATCATCTCCCAGCTCATCAAAAAAGATTTCCACTTCTTGTTTGTCTCGAACATCTTCTTACAGTTTGCTGTTATATTCCTGTTGATATGCAACCTATATAGCATGTTCTTCGTGGCAGGAAACACAGACTGCACAGCCTTCATCAAACCCAAGTCCCTATCGGTCAAGACAACTCGGGGCAGCATGCAACCCTCTAACAATGACTTCAACTTCTCCATGGCCCACTAGTAGGTTCCCTCCCTCTCGGACTCAAGATACGCAAACGCGCCTGCAAATGTCATGCCTGTAGAAAAAATAGTTAACCATTAAATCAATCCTGCTCGATCACAGAGTGACTAATAGCAAATTATTACAAAATCATATGATAGTTACCTGTGGACGTCACTCCAACCATCTCGAGCAATGGAAGACGATACTTGTTAGTTTTGTATGTACAATCCATAATCAGCACCTCTGGAAAGGCACGCAATAGCTCTACCGATGACGGGTGTGCCCAGAATATGCTTCAAACAGACGATGTGTTATCACTGCTCGTGTGCCACTCAGTATAACCAGCATCATTTAGATGGCCCAAGAGCAGCTGCATATCTGACCTACCGGCTTTCTCGATTACCCTATGCTTCTGTCTTGCATTATAAATATGTCTCAT
The DNA here is from genome assembly GCA_963920575.1 of Narthecium ossifragum. NCBI lineage: Eukaryota > Viridiplantae > Streptophyta > Magnoliopsida > Dioscoreales > Nartheciaceae > Narthecium > Narthecium ossifragum. Next base: position 24,186,510 of record OY986963.1, read on the forward strand.
AGTCGAGACATTCTGCTCATTCCTCTGCTTCAGGGTATTGAAGATCATCCTCGGTTTGACTAGACTCTTAGACATGTCAACTAAAATATGTTCTTCCTCTTCTGATAATCTCCCTGTATATGAATGACCCTCAAGATGAAGGGCAGATGGGTGGTTATGCACACCACATTCCACCCTGATCATCCACTCATCATCAGATGTTAGCTTCACTCCCCGGAGTTTGAAGGGACAGCCACATTTCTTAGTGCCACAGCCTTTCTTCTTCTTGGCCAGAGCCTTGGTCTTATTATCAGATTTTCTCCATTGGGCCGAGTCCCTATACATGCCACTTCTCTCACATGCTAATGTGAACCTTGGCTTTCTACCAGATCCACCAGCCTCTGAGTTTTTGATCACTATGACTAACCCATGCTGCCTACCCACTTCTTGAGTCCACTGAATTAGGGTCTCTCGATTATGGAATATCTGTACGCATGTGTCAAAAGACAGTCAGTTGCCTACAGAAAAAAATTCCCTCAAAGTCAAATATATCAAGAAAAAGAACACGGTCATATGCATACCGTATTAGTCGTGAACTACGACGTGTAATCCATAACAATGGCATCTCCAACACCACTGCTAGTAGTTGAAGCATAGTCATGTCATCATAACACAATGAATATCACAATTATGCTGATTTCGGTCTTAAAAAACCGATAAATTCCTCATAGTTCGGTTTTATCAAACCGAAAAGTAATACAAAATTTCGGCTATATGAAACTGAATATAAGAAAATTTTTCGGTTTTAAGTAACCGAAATACAATGTTCGGCTTTATTTAACCGAACTTCGTGTAACATATCGGTTCGAAAAGATGATAAATATAAAGTTGCCGGTTTTTCAGGACCGATAAGTACCAACTTGTTCGGCTACGTAAAGCCGATACCTAAAACAAGGATCGGTCTGGTTTGACCGATCAAGACGCGATCCTTCCGGTAAAAAAAAGGGCAAACAACACGTAGAAGAGAGAAACATGATACCTTTAGATGGCTCGGCGTTTCGCTCGTGTGTTCCGGGGTGTGTTCTGGGGATGATTGGTCTTCTGATTCTGAATCCATCTTCAATTCACACCCCGTCACTGCGAGTGTTGCAAAGAAGATTGAACTATATGTATACACACCTATTTGTAGCTATGGAATGCGTCCTCGTGTTGCGTTCGGAGTGTTGCATATGCTTCGGTTCGAGACAGAAGACGGTTTGGTGAGGACCGCCATAGGAGACATTGAGTGAAGTTTGAGGTTGGAGGTAGGATATAGAGGACGATGGCAATGCAGGGTGGTGTGGTGCACATTGTAAAATTAATAGTGTTAATAAGTTTAGTTAATTAGCTTGAATAGGCTAGTAGGTTAAGTTAAACGAGGGTGTTAATCGAGGGTAGTTTGGTCAACTCCCGCTAGGGGTATATTGGGCACTTATAAGAAGTGGTGGTGCATATAAAACCACCCTATGGCAATATGGCACCATATCACTACTGGACCAAAATGCCCCCCTATAACCCCCAGCCCCACCCCCCCTATAACCCCCCCTCCTCCCCGCCGACGGCCCCCATCACCCACCCACCGTTCGACACCAATCACGACTTCGGACGTCGATCCCGAGCTAGCCGATTGACACCAATCGCCAGCTCGCCGTTGTCGTCCTCGTCGATGCAGCTCGTCACCGATCCAGACCTCCAACTCGTCGCCGTCCGTCGTCGATCCCCGGCGCCCCCGTCGCCACCTCCTTCCTCGGCTCCCCGTCGCCGATCCAGATGGATCTCGACATATCCCATCACCGTCCGTCACCCCGATCTGACAGAGCAAGAGGTTTCGTCGAACGCTAATCGGAGCTCGCCACCCCAATCCAACCGCCGATCCAAGCTCGTCGTCTGTCACGATGCCGTCAGGCGAGATGCCTATCGTCGTTCCCATACTCGAGGTCGACATCCCCGACTAGCTCCTCTGATCTCTTCGTGCCTCCTAGATCCGCCGGATCTGTCGACCAACGGCTCAATCCACTCCGATGGATCGACTTCAAAGGACCCAACAACCTCTCCTCCATCGATCCCAACCTCTAACGAGCCCTCCTCGCTGGCGATCAACCTCCGGCGAGTTGTCAGCCATTACATGAAAATGAGAGAGGGAATGAAAAAAAATCAGAAAAATATAGGAAAATAGGAGAAAAATCATGTAAAATAGAGGAAATAATGGGAAAAAAATAGAAAACTAACCACTAAAATTGAAGAAATAAACGGAAAAAATAGGAAAGTAATTTGGAAAGTAACTTGAGTTATTTTCCACGATTTCATCATCGATAACTCAAATTACTTTCCATCTGCTTTTATGGAAAGTAACTTGTAGTAATTGTGGATAATAATGTAATAATTATGGAAAGCAACTCAAGTTACTTTTCATTGGTTTAATTACTTTCCATGATTTCATCATCGAGAACTCAAGTTACTTTCGATATGCTTTATGGAAAATAACTTATAATAATTGTGGATAATAATATAATAATTGTGTCTCAAGTTACTTTCCATTAATTTAATTTGTAAAGTAACTCACAAACTTTCCACAATTTCATCATCGAGACTCAAGTTATTTTCCACTAGCTACTTTTCATTAGTTTAATCTAAAAAGTAACTTATTTTCCATTGGTAGTTACTTTCCAGATTTTTTGGTAGTTACTTTCCATTGGGAATACGAACAGTCATTAGAAATATGAACAGTCATTGAGAAGAGAAGATATGTTGGAAATCTTGAAATGACATTTTAGTACTAAAAGAAGGTATTAGGGCGTTAAGAAAAAGGTATCCGATATTTTCGGCAAATATTCCCTTCTCATAGGCCTAATGCCAATTAACTCTATAATTATCCCTTTTGTTTTGCTACTTCAATCTAACTTTTTCTTTTGTTCTTTAAATTTATAAGATGAGTGTCCTAGACTGAATGTCTTTCTTAATTAAAGTGCTTTTGGACCACATTCTTAGTGTGCTACAACTGTTATTAATTCCATAATAACACGCGTACGTTTTCGTGAGTCCTCGAGAAATTAACTTTGGATCAAAAGTTGACAGTAAGAGATATACTTGTGTTGTGTTGGATTAGCGATTATCCTAGCTAATTATAATGACATGAACATGCAATATTAACACAATATTTTTCTTTTTAGTACTGAAAAAAATTGCTTCTATCTTCAGTTTCAAAACTGGGAGTGAAGGAGCTTCTGCCACCTTATTTAAGCTCCAGTTTAACAACACAAAGACCTTCTCACTGGTGTATCCTTCTCCTCTGGTGGCACCAGATATGACCCTCGCATCTTCAATAGCGGTACTCCTTGATGTTCAACTGCTATATATAAACTAGGGTTTTAACAAAATGTGTCCATGAACACTTACTAAATTACATATGTACCCCTACATTCTTTTATATTATATATATTACTTGTAAATATCATTAAAATTCAAAACATACGACTCACCTCCTCACGACAATAAAAAACCCTATAAAATGACCATTTTACTCTTAACATACCCTTATGAGCTAAATCCTAAAAAACTATGAATAAAGAAAAAAATGGTCATTTTACGGAGCTTTTTTAACACCGCGAGTACGGAGGAGTATATTTAAATTTGTTCAATGTTTACAGAAGTATATATATAATATGGAAGAATATACGGATACATAAGTATTTTAACAAGTTTTCAGGACTAGATATGTAGTGTTAGAACAGAAATCATGCATATCATGTCGTTGATCGGCGAAGACAAAAAAGGGTCAAAATAGTCTAACATCAAGAATCAGGAAGATTGTAGTTTAGTTCAACTCCTTCGAACTATATTCGAACAGAGGTGTTGAAACTGTTGAGATTGGATGAGGAAATGGAAATGAGGTGGAAAAATGGAAAATGGGAAGTGAAGTATGTGGTTTTATGGTTGAACTACTCCTATGAATAATAAATCTACTCCTAGAAATGAAGAACTGGTTGTAGAAATTTAAAAGAATAAAAGCTTCATTTCTGAATTTAAAAGGCTACATTGTAAATAGATCTCAGCCTATTGATACATGCTAAAAGATCAATAAATTGACCTTTTGCTCTTGATTTTGGGAGTGGCTTTTTCTTCATCCTCTTGGCCTTTTATAGAGCTTCTAGTAACCACCTTGAAACCACCTGAACCACCTACTGCAACTGTCAGTACTGAATCTGAAACCGTCAAAAATGCATAACTGGGCGATATCTTCAGCTATTTACGAAACTGCCATCAGATAGGGCGTCTTGTCTTCCACTGCAATTTGGCCGATGAGAACCGTGGAATTTGATAAAACTCTGAACATGAAAGTTGTAGGTCTTAAAATTCTCTTTCCATCGGTCTAAAAACCAACTCATTTGACATTGTATGAGAAAGTTATGATAAAAATAGTTGAATCACATTGACGACTTATTAAAATAATCAGCAAAAATATGGGCGATGGGTTTTTGGCCGATGGAGAAATAGACGATGACATCGGCCATCTTTTGGACGATGACATTTAGATGATCGGCCATTATTTACTATTTTGCCACTGGGCACTTCGACTACCAGTTTGATATAGTAAACGATGGAATCTCGTCAACATGAAAGTTGTAGATCTTTTCGTCCTCTTTCCAATGGTTCCAGGATCACCCAATTTGGATACTTGATGTAAAAGTTATGGCCAAAATATTTCAGCTATGTCAAAACTGAAGTATTTATTAGCTGATTGGTAATATTTACGAAATTGCCATTGATCGCCCAAATGACTTTAGAACATGATTATATTTATGAGTAACATTTTGCCCCCCAGTCTTTATGAAAATAGGCATTTTTGTAAAGACCTTATTATGTTGACCAATTGGACGATTCTGTCGGCCAATTGAATCATTCATAAAACATATTTTATTAGTCATCCGACCAATATATTTGTTTTATAGCAAGTAACGATCAGCCAGGAGGAGGATGACCGGCCATATTACTTGAGCCTACACATTCAGATAGACAGTATTTGTCTATTGATCAAAGCCTTTATAATCGGTCAAAGCATGCATGATTGGAGGTGTTGATTGGCCAAAATATATTTGTTGGTCAGCGGCGTCAGCCAGTATGTCATGCCAATATCAATCGGCCATGCATGTCATTTCATTTCATTTTTTTTTTTTTAACCAACAACAATCGGCCATAATACATTTGTTGGTGGCCAGCATGTCAAACCACCATATCAATCGGCCATGGGCTTTTTCAATTCACGCATGTAGGCATTGGACTGTTTCAATGATTTTGACTTTTCCAATGCATGCAGGCCATGAATGCATGGCATGCATTGGTCGATCAGTGCTTGCATGTCGGCTATGGCACTTGATCGATCTCAACAAGAGCCATTGTCGATGGTCGGCCTCTTTCTTCGTTTTCTTCTTGTTTTTTTTTTTTTAAATAGCGAACATTGATCGCCCATGTATGGTCTATCGTGCACTTTTTCACGACACCTTTTCACATACACTTTTTCACATGTACTCCACATGTTAGGCAGGCCAATAAATGCATGATGAGAACCGCCTTGAACTCGAAAGTGACTTTGTCTTTCTGCCCCCCATGCTCGACAATCTTTCTCTCTAAACCCTTTCCTCTATCGTAAATGAGCCTTTTAAATATATTAGGACGTTTTAGTTCTTTTGAATCGTCCATCACTACATCAGGCTTTGGACTTTTTTGCTCCATTGTATCGTCCATCATAAGATCTGGACGTTTTTGCCATTTCAGATCATTCATCCTTAACTTGACCATTTCTATCTTGATATCACTTTCTACAAGACTCTGCTCTTTATTATGATCGACCACCATATCATTGCTTGGACAATTTTGCCCAAGTATATTAAACATCTCCAGCTTATCACTGGATGAATCTTGTTCATCGTCCATTTCCTAAATATTGTTTGGACCATTTGTCTCCACTAGATTGTTCCTTATTAAACAATGACCACTTGAATTTTGTTCTTTTGTAGATGAAGAGTTCCTTACCAATAGAGTGAAACCACCTTGATTTTGCAGGAAAGATGGCAGAACTATTTTGGTCCTCTCACCTCTGAAACCTTCATCTAGAGACATACTCCATTTAAGAAATCTTCGTTGAAAATCATCATCCGTATGGTCACTTTCCACGCCTCTGAAAATAGCAATTCTGGGAGTGCCATCTTTCATTTTGTCCCTTCTTCTTTGTATAGCTTCAACACATTGTCCAACCGGGCGTGCGAAAAAATGTTAGACCAGAAATCATGCATATCATGTCGTTGATCGGCGAAGGGAAAAAAATGGTCAAAATAGTCTAACATCAAAAATCAGGAAGATTGTAGTTTAGTTCAACTCCTTCGAACTATGTTCGAACAGAGGTGTTGAAGCTGTTGAGATTGGATGAGGAAATGGAAATGAGGTGAAAAAATGGAAAATTGGAAGTGAAGTATGTGGTTCTATGGTTGAACTACTCCTATGAATAATAGATCTACTCCTAGAAATGAAGAACTGGTTGCAGGAATTTAAAGGAATAAAAGCTTCATTCCTGAATTTAAAAGGTTACATTGTAAATAGATCTAAGCCTATTGATACATGCTAAAAGATAAATAAAGTGGCTTTTTGCTCTTGATTTTAGGAGAGGCTTATTCTTCATCCCCTTAGCCTTTTATAGAGCTTCTAGTAACCACCTTGAAACCACCCGAACCACCTACTCTAACTGTCAGAACTGAATCTGAAACCATCAGAAATGAATAACTGGACGATATATTCAGTTATTTACAAAACTGCCATCAGATAGAGCGTCTTGTCTTCCACTGTAATTTGGCCGATGATAACCTTGGAATTTGATAAAACTCTGAACATGAAAGTTGTAGGTCTTCAAATTCTCTTTCCATCGGTCTAAAAACCAACTCATTTGGACATTGTATGAGAACATTATGATAAAAATAGTTGAATCACGTTGACAACTTATTAAAATAATCAGCCAAAATATGGTCGATGGGTTTTTGGCCGATGGAGAAATGGACGATGACATCGGCCATTATTTACTATTTTGCCACTGGGCACTTCGACTACCAGTTTGACATAGGAAACGATGGAATCTGAAGATCTCGTCAACATGAAAGTTGTAGATCTTTTCGTCCTCTTTCCAATGGTTCCAGGATCGCCCAATTTGGATACTTGATGTAAACGTTATGGCCAAAATACTTCAGCTATGTCAAAACTGAAGTATTTATTAGCTGATTGGCAATATTTACGAAATTGCCATTGATCGCTCAAATGACTTTAGGACATGGCTATATTTATGGCTAAGATGTAGAAATCCCTATAAACCATCATCATTATATTAGCGTGACTAATTGTTCTTAAGAACTCCTTGCACGTCTTCTCGATCTTTTCTTGATAATTTCAGGGAGCCATACCCATGTCGAAGCAACTAAAGATGTTCCCAAGAGTATAAGAAAAGTTGATAATCATCGCCGGCCAGAAGAACGCAACAGGGAACGACTCTCAACCCACGCGATCGAGCCAGGTTAGAGGAACGGGTCCTCACAACCTAACATCCTTAAAAGAATTTCGTTCTGAAATTCAATAAGGATAAGGCCGGGAAGAAAGAACCAACTAGGCCTACCTGCACAAGCAAAGCTATAAGCTAGGGCACCAACGCCCACAACAAGAAAACTACCTGCCGGGGTGAACAATCGGGGAAACTCCCAGCGCATGCGATCCTCTCGCTCCCATGTCAAACTCTTTGCACTACTATGTCTCCATCTAACCATGACTAATGGTAACAATCTGCCCCTCAGTACCTGGTCTCGTCTGTCTAAGATCTGCACTGGCTGCTCTATGTGTGTGGCGCCCTCCTCTATCTCGATGTTGTCGTGTCTGATCACATGAGATGGATCTGGAATGTATTTCCTCGGCATCGACACATTGAATCTGGGGTGGACTACTGACATGTGCGGGGGTAGAGCCAACTGGTAGGCAACTGCTCCAACGCGCCTGACAATCTCAAAAGGGCCCCTGAACCTCGGTGCTAGTTTTCCCTTGCTACGAAACCTGATCGATCCTCTGTGCGGAGACACCCTTAGTGGCACTATGTTGGCAACTGCGAACTCCAGGCGTGGCCGCCTGCGATCTGCCTAGCTCTTCTGCCTGCTCTGCGCGGTCAGGAGTCTATCTGATTGAGCCAACCGCTCCGACGACTGCCTAATGATATCTTGACCGGTAAGGGACGTCTCCCCAACCTCTGTCCAACACACTAGTGAGCGATATGGTCTGCCATACAACGCCTCAAAGGGTGCAAAACCCAAACTGGCTTCAAAGCTATTGTTGTAGGCAAACTCCACCAGAGTGACGTGCTGCTCCCAAGTACCTCCAGCATCTAGCACACATGCTCTGAGCATGTCCTCCAAGATCTGGATTGTCCGCTCTGACTGTCCATCTGTCTGAGGGTGGAAAGCTGTACTAAAATTCAGCGCTGTCCCCAAGGAGTCCTGGAAGATGCTCCAGAATCTACCGGTGAATCGGGGATTGACCACCAGGCCGTGTGTGCGTTACGCGGGTGTGAAATCGACCAAGGCCATGTGTGCGTTACGTGGGTGTGAAATCGACCAAGGCCGTGTGTGCGTTACGCTAGTGTGAAATCGACCAAGGCCGTGTGTGCGTTACACAGGTGTGAAATCGACCACCATGCGCAATTTACCAAATTGCCCATGGGGTCACAAGAGCAACACGATCAACCTGATCGCACACGACGTGAAACCAAACCAACAGGGAACGGCCCTCAACCCACGCGGTCGAGCCAGGTTAGAGGAACGAGTGCTCACACAACATCCTTAGTGCTCGTTGACATGTCGAGAGGTGATGGAGCGACGCGCCACCCTCTTCCTTCGAAGCGCAGATTACGTCCCACCTCACACAAGACAGCCCTGACCTCCTACCATCCCATAGGAAGGACCATGCCATCCTCTCTATTCTCTTCAGTACCCCTTCCAAAATATCCGCTGACGTCATTAGGTAGACTGGTAGGGCTTGGAATACGTGTTGCAGCAGTGTGAGCTTTCCTAGGAGGGAGAGCTTGAAGCCGCTCCATCTAGACAAACGATCTGCCACCTTGTCTAGGAGATCACTAGAATACTCTCACCGCAGCTGCTTCCCATTGATCGGTACCCCAAGATACATCCACGCCGTCAGATCCTCGGTCATACCCAGCAGTCTACTGATACGCTTCCGTCTACTCTCCCTTAGGACCGATGAGATCTTCACACTTGACTTGATGGGGTTAAGGGCCATCCTCGAGTTAGCCTCATACCATTTGAAGATCCATTTGATCTTCATATCTTCCACAAGTGACAACCCCATAACCAAGAGGCAGTCATTAGCATGCAAGAGGTGGGACACCCGGACCTGGGCATGAGTGAAGCTGAGGCCCGCTAATCCAAACTTCAGGTCCTTGATGACCCGTGACAATGCCACATGCACCAATATAAACAAGAAAGGTGACAGGGGGTCTCCTTGTCGGAGACCCCTTTGAGGCAGGACATGTCCCACAACCTGACCATTAATAATAAATGAAAACCAAGGTGTAGAGACACACTTCATCATCCATCGAATCCAGAGCGAAGGAAAATCCATCACCGTAAGCACGTGTTGTAGGAAGTCCTATCGAACGCTATCATAAGCGGAGCGGATATCTACCTTGGCTGCCATGAGGGGATTGCTTCGAGGTGCTATCTCTATAGAGTGTAAGATCTCGTTTGCTAGGGCAACATTATCTTGAATGCATCTACCCTCCACAAACGCAGACTGTTCGCCATCCACCACCTCCGGTAAGACCTTCAACCTCTTCAACAACACCGTTGAGATAATCTTGTATGTCGCATTACATAGGCTTATGGGCCTATAGTCTTTCACCCTCCGGGGATGCTTCACCTTCGATATTAAGGAGATAAAGGTGTCGTTCCACTCCTTCGGAAGCTTAAGATGCTTGAAGAAGTTTCTAATTACTTGGAATGCGTCCAAGGCAATACAGCTCTAGTGCTCCTTATAAAACTCCATAGTGATCTCATTCGGCCCAGGACACTTGTTTGCTCCCAAGGATCTCATCGCCACTGTCACCTCTTCAAACGAAACATCTTCTACCAAGCTTTCCTGTGCATGTACAGATATGGTTGGAAGCACTAGACAGTAGATCTCCTCCCCTGCCCTCCTATCTACCCATAATTCCTCATAGAAGTCAACAAATACCCTCCCGATCTCCTCTGTAGATGACACAACGTTGCCGGTCTCCATTACCAATTCTCGGACTGGCGACCTATGACACTTAGGATTTACCGATGCATGAAAGAACTGAGAGTTTTCATCCCCATGTTGCAACCAGGTGCACCTGTCTGCTTGGGCTTGTGAAACCTCTTGCCTTCGGAGTAGCGCCTCATACAAACTTTCCATAGACTTCATTTGTATTTGCTCATCCTCAGATATATCATAAAGCTCCTCCTTCTCATATAACTTAGCCAGCCTTGTAGATATGCGATTGGTTCGGGTTTGTGTGCTCACCTCCTCCCCTATGGACCATCTTTTCACCACTCTCTTAAACTCTGCGAGGCAGCACCGGTGGTTGAAGTCGGTTGTGCCATGGTGAGGTCTCATCCAGATCCTCGAGACGAGCGATCGGAATGCGGGTGTGTCAAGACAATGAGTCCTCGGCTTAAACATCCCTTTCCCTTGGCACTTCTCTTCAAGTTTTGCCCCAATGAGTAGCAGATAATGGTCTGACCCAATCCTATGGAGGTGCCTAACCTCAGCCGATGGGAACTCTGGTTGCCACCGCCAATTCACCACCGCTTTGTCAATACACTCCAGTATTCTTTTCTGGCCAAACTTCTGGTTACACCAGGTGTAGGGATGCCCAACGAAGTCCAACTCATATAGCTCATTCCTCTGCAAGCACTGCAAGTACTCCATGGCCTTCTTGGAGAATCTGAAGGGACACCCACCTCGCTTATCCTATGGAGAAGAAACTACGTTGAAATCCCCGATAAGTATCTTGGGAACATCCACATCCCTCATCAAGGAGATTGCTTCCCAGAGCATGCGTCTCTCCCTGGTGCTTCTAGTGCCGTAGATGACCATCCTCCTCCAACGACGCCAGAACATGGACAGCCTAGTTGGTGGGAGCCATGCAGGAGACAATCCCATAAGAACTCCTCCAAAGCACCAAGATGCCACCTTTCATTCCCTCCGTCGGCACCAGGAAGGTTTTAAAACTGTCGCCGAGCCTCGCCGGGGTCCCTTGGCGATGAACGTCTTGCATGATAACATCCAAAAGACAAACAAAATTGATGTTATGATATCTAAATAGTCATCGAATAATGTACAAGGCTTTGTCAGGGCTGGCACACTGGACGTTCCAATAGAGGAGCTTCAACATGGAGAATGATAAGTCACAAAATATACATAATTCACCCATTCAACTGGGCTTTGTTAGCTCTCAAGCAATGCATTTTTAATATATTTTCATATGGTTTCAGGTACAAGAGCTTACAAAGAGAGTTGCATCGATTTCGAGTCAAAAAGACATCAATTATACAGATTAAGCCTTATTTGGATCGATCCATAACATGTGGATCGATCCAAGAATTTTTGGATCGATCCCAAAGCGGTTTGGATCGATCCAGACACTTTTCCAGAGAGCCAGACTTTCTGTCAAATATTGGATCGATTCGGATCCTTAATGGATCGATCCACAAATCTTTCCCCAGAGAGCTTGGTACGTATTGGATTGATCCAGATCTGTAATGGATCAATCCATAATCCTTTTCCAGAGAACCATGATTCTATGGTACATATTGGATCGATCCAGATCTGTAATGGATCGATCCATAATCCTTTTCCAGAGAGCCATGATTCTCTGGTACACATTGGATCGATCCATAAGCCCGTTCTAGAGAGCTATGATTCTCTACTACATCTTGGATCGATCCAGACCCATATTAGATCGATCCAAGTTGTTAGAAACCCAGATTTTGACATCTTGGATCGATCCAAACTTATTTCGGATCGATCCAATATCGGCTGACGTGTAAAAACGGACGGTTCTGATCTGATCCACGGGTCCACGACTTGGGGCCTATAAATAGGGGCTTTGGCTCTGATTTGAGGATCTTTTCTCCACTCTTTTTCCCTCCTTTCTCCAGCTTTCTCTACTCCTTTAGTTTTTGGAGATTTCTCCTCTAATCCTTGAGGATTTAGGGCTTTGAGGGTGGATTTTGATGGAGAAGATGGGTGAAGCCTCCTCCATAGATCTCCCACCTAAGATGAGTAGCTAAACTCCTTCTCCTTGGGAATTCCTTGATGTTTTAGGGTTTGTTTCTTAGATTTCTCTTTTGTTTCTTGATGTAATGACTCTTTTGAGATAACTTTTGTATGAATTCACTTGTAATTCCATATTTCTTTAATGAAATCCATTGTTGGAATGCCTCTTCTTGCATATGGTTGGTTGAGAATTAGATGCTTGATAGGTGTTTGCTTGAATTCCTCAAAGAAGAGGTCATGCTAACCATGACCAACTCTCTTGGAGGTTTGTGGTTCTTAAGATAGGATCTTGAGGTGGAAGAACTATCTCATTCTTATCTTAGATGTGGAATTGGATTGATATATTAAAGCTACTCAATCCAAGACCTTATTCATACGAAACCTAGATTTGTTTTCCGACAATTTGACCTTAAGCCGGTAATTATTGAGTGATGATCGAATTAAAGCCTCGATCATGAATCTAACCTTGTAATACACGCGATAAGGTGATCCTAACCCAACACCTCATTAGCGGTGAGCGATATTAATCCTACGCTCATTGACCATTGATGATTGGTTGTCTCAATAGATGTCATTCATCTCATTTCATAGAGAAAATATTTAGACCCTAATTCGGATTGGAATTCCCTAGAAATTCTTCCTTGAAAAATTTCCTCTTTAGTTCTTCTAGAATACTATAGTTAGAAAACTCAAATAATCAATCCAATTACTTCCAACTATTATAGAGATTATATCACGTTTACTAATTCGACCATCTAATTCCTTGAGGATTCGACCCGTACTCCCATTAACTACGTTGTAGTTAACTAAGTAGTTCGGTAAATTGTTTTGTCCACCTTTGATATACTTAACGACATATTTCAAGACGAGTCAAAAATGGCATCGTTGCCGAGGAATTAGATTAGTTGAATTACCCAATCGATATAACTCTTTACAATTAGTTTGTTTTTGATTTTGCATATGACAAAATAACAAAAAGAATTTTTCTTACATAGCTATTTCTTTGCATTGGTAGGTGAAACTTCCGAGCGGTGAAGCAAATCATCTACGGATCAAGACCAAAGAGTTCTTGGACCAGTCCACTGTAAAATATCTCTAATTTTGTGTCGTTTTTTGTGAATGAATGAAAGTGATCCTGAATTAGAAATTACTTTACAAGCATACTTAGATTCTAGGACATCTTTGCGTGTACAATAGTCCATAGCTATGGAAAACGGACATCATCCTAACGGGGATAGTGTAAACCAAGACCCCGTTAATGGAGATCGTAGGAGTATGAAGGACTATTATGTTCCTTCCAATTTTGCTCCTATGTCGGGCATACAACAACCGATTATACATGCTGCCCATTATGAGTTTAAACCCCAATTTCTTCAATATCTTCCAAATTTTCATGGTTTACCTAATGAGGACCCTTATACCCATCTTGAAGAATTTTTTGAAAAAAGTTCTACAGTTAAAATTCCCAATTTACCCGAAGATGCTATGAAATTGAAACTTTTTCCTTTCACTTTGAAAGGTAAAGCCAAGTATTGGCTTGGATCTTTAGAACCTCAAACAATTACTACATGGGATCAATTACAAAGTGCTTTTCTAGAAAAATTTTACCCTATAGCTAAGACCCATGCTATGAGAACACAAATAGCTACATTTCGTCAATTAGATGATGAACCATTCCATGATGCTTGGGATCGGTTTAGGGAACTTCTAAGGAAGTGTCCTCATCACAAATTCCAAAATGGTCTCTTGTAGACTATTTTTATAATGGCCTTAAATTACGCCACCAATAAGATGTTGATACGGCTTGTGGTGGGGTATTCATGACTAATCCTTATGAGGATTCTTGGGTGTTATTTGGTAAACTTGCTATAAATTCACAAAATCATGCATTTACGTCTAGGAATGTCATAGAGAATAATACTAAAGAACAATCTCATCCTAGGGGAGTCCTAAAATTATCCGATGCTACACGAGTAGCACAACAAATTGATGCATTAAATAAGAAATTTGATCAAGTCTTTGTTTATTCTTTGAATCAAATTCCTATTAATTCTTCATCACCAAATTACTTGCCAACTACTCCTTCTTCGAATTACCCACCTACTCCTTCACCTTCTTCGGCAAATTATGCTCTTCCTCCACCATCGGGGGAACTATGTTTTCTTTGTTCTACACTGGGTCACAATGTGACCGATTGTCATTTGGCAAGTGAATATCCCGAACTTGTCCAAGAACATATTAATGCAATATATGGACAATCTAAGCCCAATTATAATCCATACTCCAACACATAAAATCCCGGACTTAGAGATCATCCTAATTTTTCATGGAGGAACCCCGGACAACCAATTCCACCATATAATCCAAGACCTCCACCAATAAATAATCAAAATTCAAATTACCCTCAAAACAACATTTTCCTCCAACATCTCAACATCAAACCTCTTACCAACTTCAACCTTATCCTCCACCTCATGCACCAAATTATGGTCAAACATCCTATCAACCATCATCACACTACCAACCACGACCACCTACATATCAAGCTCCTCCACAAGCTACACAAGTACCTAAACGTGATACTTCTCTTGAAGAAAAACTCCTCAAAGCATTGGATTCTTTTGAATCAAGTACCCAATTGTAGCATTCTCATTCTCAATCGATTTCTAAACTTGAAATGCAAATAGGTCAACTTGCTAACTCTTTAGCAATGAGGGAAGAATGTAGACTTCCAAGTCAACTTATTATGAACCCTAAAGGACAACATTGTGTTGAGTCTACCCATGAAGAGGTACAAGCGGTAACCTCTCTTAGAAGTGGAAAGACTTATCAAAATGTTGAAATGCCTAAAGAAGTAGAACATGAACATGCATCTCCATCTTCACATATTGTTCATGATTCTCATGCATCTCATGCATCTATCATAAGCCATCATCGAGTCATGAGTTGTCATCAAACCCTATCGATTCAAAACTAATGGAAAATGAACCATCTATTAAAACCTACATTCCAAAAGCTCCAATTTCATCTGCTCTAATCAACCCTTCTTCACCTCCTTTCAAGAGTCAAAAGCTAGAAGACATGATGGAAATCTTGAAGAAGGTTCAAATTAATCTTCCTCTAATTGATGCTATTAAACAAATACCATCATACGCTAAATTTCTTAAAGAACTTTGCACACATAAACACCAAACTCGGTCTCATGTGTCTAAGAAAATTCTTTTAACCGAACAAGTAAGTTCAATTCTTAAATTTGATACACCTCCTAAACTCAAGGACCCCGGAACACCAACTATTTCATGCATCATAGGGGATAAATTGATTGAAAATGCATTAATTGATTTAGGAGCAAGTGTAAACCTTTTACCCTATTATCTATATTGTGAATATGGGATTGGAGAACTACAACCAACGGCAATGACACTCCAACTTGCCGATAGGTCAATTAAAAAACCTAGGGGTATAGTTGAAGATGTGTTGGTTAAGGTTGAGCAAGCCATCTTTCCGGTTGATTTTGTTGTTCTTGATATGGAACCCGGAATGAAACTTAAGAAAACCGTACCAATCATTTTAGGTCGCCCATTCTTAGCTACGGCTAATGCATTGATTAATTGTAGGAATGGAGTGATGACCGTCACGTTTGGGAATATGGAAATGCGATTGAATATTTTCCATGCTTCTAAATTCTGATCTAGTGATAATGATTGTTTTATGGTTGATTGTGTTGATGACAATGATAGTGATTGTTTTAGTGATGATGTGGATGAAGTAGTGTTCACTATGTTTGAAGAGGAAAAATTGGATGAATGTGTGTGTGATGATTTGACAATGATAAGTGATGATTGTTTGACTTTGTGTAATGAGTCTATGATTTGTAAGAACACATCTAAAGTTGAAGTAGGTTTATGTGATGAAGTTGATACTTGTGAGATTTCAATGAGAAAATCATATTTTGAACCATTGCCTACCATATCATCCACTTTGGCATTATCATCACTAATATCACCTCCGACCTTAGAGTTAAAATCTCTTCCATCGAACCTCAAATATGCCTTTCTTGGACCTAAATCCACCTTACCGGTAATCATATCGTCCTCTTTGTCAAGTTCACAAGAGGAAGACTTACTTAACATTCTCAACATGCATAAGAAAGCGATTGGGTGGTCAATCGCTGGTCTTAGAGGCATCGATCCTACCATTTGCATGCATCGCATTAATCTTGAGGATGAATCTAAAACGGTAAAGGAATTTCAACGGAGGTTGAACCCCAATATGAAGGAAGTGGTATTAAAAGAAGTGGTTAAACTCTTGTATGCGGGGATTATTTACCCAATTTCGGATTCAAAATGGGTAAGCCCTACTTAAGTGGTATCAAAGAAATCGGGCATAACCTTAATAAAAAATGAGAAAGGAGAAAGTATCACTACTCGTCAAACTACGGGTTGGCGAGTATGTATTGATTATAGAAAATTAAACTCTTTTACAAGAAAAGATCATTTTTCATTACCATTTATTGATCAAATTTTGGAAAGATTGGCAGGGCAAAGTTACTATTGCTTTCTTGATGGATACTCGGGTTACAATCAAATAGCAATTGATCCTAGAGATCAAGAAAAAACTACGTTTACATGTCCTTTTGGCACTTTTTCGTACCGAAGAATGCCTTTTGGTTTGTGTAACGCTCCGGCAACCTTCCAAAGATGTATGATTTCGATTTTTGGAGATATGATTGAACAATTTTTAGAGATTTTTATGGATGATTTCTCCGTTTTTGGACAAACATTTTATTCTTGTTTGACAAATCTACAAAAAGTGTTAAAAAGATGTGAAGAGACCAATTTAGTACTAAGTTGGGAGAAAAGCCACTTTATGGTCCAAGAGGGTATTGTGTTAGGACATGTGGTTTCTAAAAGGGGAATTGAAGTTGATAAAGCTAAACTTGAAATCATTTCAAAACTTCCACCTCCTTCGTCGGTTCGACAAATTCGTTCATTTCTAGGCCATGTCGGTTTTTACCGACGTTTTATCAAAGATTTTAGCAAAATTTCACAACCTTTATGTGCTTTGCTTGCAAAAGATGCACCGTTTATGTTTGATGATTCATGTCTTCACGCATTTACCATTCTTCGTGATGCCCTTTCTTCGGCCCCTATTGTTCATCCACCGGATTATTCACTTCTATTTGAATTAATGTGTGATGCATCCGATTTTGCTTTGGGGGCTGTGTTGGGACAACGAGTTGATAAATTACTCAGTGTGATTTGTTATGCAAGCAAAACATTGATAGATGCCCAACTTAATTATACCACAACCGAGAAAGAACTTTTAGCGGTGGTGTTTGCACTTGAAAAATTCCGATCATATCTTCTTGGATCAAAAATCATCATTTTCACCGATCATGCCACTTTGAGATATTTAGTAGCCAAAAAGGATGCAAAGCCTAGATTGATTCGTTGGGTTTTACTTCTACAATAATTCGATTTTGAATTAAGAGATAAAAAGGGAGCCTTTAATGTTGTAGCCGACCACCTTTCTCGGCTTTCATCCGATATTATCCTTGATTCAACACCGGTACATGATGCATTCCCCGATGAATTTCTTTTAGCAATTAGTCAAGCATGTAATCCATGGTTTGCTCATATTGTTAACTATTTGGTCACTAATCAAATTCCAAATTCTTGGTCTAAGAGTGACCGAACCAAATTCTTTTCTCATATTCACTCCTATTTTTGGCATGATCCCTACTTATTCAAACGTTGCCCCGATCAAATATTAAGATGTATTCCGGAATCGGAAATTGCATCTATCCTCACTTTTTGCCATTCCCATCCTTGCGGAGGACATTTTTCGGGAAGAAAAACCGCGGCAAAAATCTTTGAATATGGTTTTTATTGGCCAACGACTTTTAAAGATTCGCATAATTTTGCTAAATCTTGTCTTAGATGCCAACAAGTTGGCACAATTTCTAAAAGAGATGAGATGGCCCAACATCCTATTCTAGTATGTGAAATTTTTGATGTTTGGGGGATAGACTTCATGGGACCATTTCCTCCTTCAAATGGTTATTCATATATTTTAGTAGGAGTTAATTATGTGTCTAAATGGGTTGAGGCAATCCCTACTAAAACTAATGATCACAAAATTGTGTTGAAATTTGTACAAGCAAATATCTTTACACGTTTTGGATTCCCTAGAGTGATCATAAGTGATGGTGGATCTCACTTTACAAATCATCATTTCAATTCTTTGCTTAAGAAATACGGGATTACACACAAAGTAGCTACTCCTTATCACCCGAAAACAAGTGGCCAAGTGGAAGTTTCTAATCGGCAAATTAAGCGTATTTTAGAGAAAGTTGTTAGAATTGACCGGAAGGATTGGCCATTGAAGCTTAATGATGCCTTATGGGCATATAGAATAGCTTATAAGACGCCAATTGGGATGTCACCATTCCGATTGGTCTTTGACAAGCCATGCCATTTACCGGTGGAAATTCAACATCGGGCCTATTGGGCTATCAAACAACTTAATTATGAACCAAATGATACATCAAGCCATAGGAAACTTCAAATGAATGAATTGGAGGAACTTAGAAATGAAGCATATGAAAACTCCATGATTTATAAAGCTCACACAAAAGAGTTGCATGATAAATTTATTACACGAAAAACATTCACGGTTGGACAAAAAGTTTGGCTCTTTAATGCACGCCTTTGACTTTTTCCGGGCAAACTGAAATCAAGATGGACTGGACCTTTTGTGATTAGTCAAATTTTTCCCCATGGAGCTATAGAAATTCAACATCCAAAATCTGGGCATAGTTTCATGGTAAATGGCCAACGATTGAAGCCTTATATTGATAATGTTGTTATTGATCTTCCCATAGAGGCTACCATGATGTTGGAAGTACCCCAAGAGTGTAAAAATTGATTTTGAGGACTAGTTCGGTTGTAGATTGCATGTATGCATGATTTTTATTTCTTTAGTATGAATGTTTGATTTGGAATGTTTTTCTTATTGAGAGTGTATGCATGTTTGATTTAGTGTGTTTCTTTTCATCTGTATTTCTGTTGTTTAGTGGGTGTAGCTTTTATTTTGATTTTGGGAGATTTCATTGTTATTTGAGTGAAAATTGCGTATGTTTGATCTTGAGTCAAGGCATCTATGAGTGTATTTGTGATTGTGCTATTCTATTCTTCATGAATAATTGAGAATTGGAGTGAAATAGAAGTTAGAATTCATCTTGGAGTGAAATCTTGTGTTTTTTTTACAACTTCCAGGATGCTTTAAAATTCGGGCTCCAGGGTGGATCGATCCACAATTATTGGATCGATCCACAAACACACTTTGGATTGATCCACATTTACATTGGATCGATCCAACGATTTTCTTCCAGCGAACACATTTCTGGGTTGTAGATTTGGATCGCTACAAATCCTTATTGGATCGATCCAAAACGGCTTTTCAGAGAGTCATGACATTTTGTTACCATTTGGATCGATCCAATTCTATAATGGATCGATCCGCATTTATCTTCCTGAAAGCATATTCTGTGGTTAAAAATAAAAAAAAATCGGGATCGATCCAAACTTAATGGATCGATTTAACAACATGTGTTTGGATCGATACCTATCCTTATTGGATCGATCCAAAATGATCTTCCAGAGAGGACTCTCTGTCACCGTTTGGATCGATCCACATCCAGAGTGGATCGATCGACAGTCATTTTCCAAAATAAACTTATGAGGGGTTGAATAATTGGGATCGATCCAAACTTAATGGATCGATCCAACGACATGTGGTTGGATCGATACAAATCCTTATTGGATCGATCCAAACCGACATTCCAGAGAATCATGACTCTCTGTCACAGTTTGGATCGATCCACATCTAGAGTGGATCGATCCAGAACCTAGTCACGTCATTCTAGTCACCATCTGCGATCACGACACGTGTTTGGATAGATCCGAGTCCTTATTGGATCGATCCACAATCCACTTAAAACACACTTAAAGGGCGTTTAAGCGTCACTTAGGGCATTGTTCGCCCAGTTGTTTCTCCGACACCGTCTCCCTTCTCTCCTCTCCTCTCTCCCATCTCCGGCGATTTCGTGGGCGGCGTGGGCGATACCGACGTCCCTCACTACCAGTGCTCCTCCATCACACACCCGGCTGCCATCCTCTCTCCTATGGGGCCAAAGAAGGTGACGGCGCACAAGAAGCCGCGGTCAACGAAGGCAGCTACCAAACGGGGTGCCCCGGGTGCTTCTTCCTCGGCAAGACCGTCCGCCTCTTCTTCACCTCCTCATCAACCCCCAAGCAAGCGCAGCCGATCTTCAGCGCCGGAGACCACTGGTGATGTTATCCTTGACCTCTGGAAAAATCGAGGATTTGAATTTGAATTCAAATTTGATATCCCTTTTTTCCGCACTCACGCATAGTCATCAGAATCTATTCGATTTTTGGAACAACACTTAGCTTTAGGGATTTGCTCACCGATTAGGATCATCTACCTTAGGTTAATCCGGCTGTTTTATCAAAACCTTACTATTCTTCCACAAAATTCGGATGAGGATACCAATTGTCTAGGGTTCACATCCTCAATTCTGGGTCATCGTGTTATTTTCACACCTAAGGACATCAGTGACATTTTAGATGTTCCTGTGGCATCCCCTGGTACCCGATATGACTCTGTTCGAGGGTGGTTTGATTCTGAGGTCGTTCCAGTGCGAGCTTACACTGGCGATATCTATCGATGTAAACTAGGTGAACAATTGTGGTTCATCGATGATGTTCTACGTCGAAATGTTTTTCAGACGGCTCACCCTCAACGTTGCACAGGCGATTGGTTATGGGTTTTGTGGTGTATCCTTAAGAATGTTTCTCTTTCTTTTCCATCCTTAATTCTCAATGACATGGAGTATTTTCTTAAAAATGCTGATAACAAGAACAAGACGAAGCCATTTCCACACCCTTGCCTCATTTCTGATTTCCTTGTACGTCAACCCTGGTTCCCTTCTGACAAGCGTACCATGGAAGCTCCATCCTCCTCTTTCTTTGGCCAAAATACCTGAAGCAAGGTCATTTCTAAAATGGCCAAAGCTCAACAGGAGATTGCCTCCATCCTAGCTAGGAGGCAACCTGTTCCACCAGCTGATCCTCAATCTGTCCCATCTGCTTCTCTTCCACCCTCAGCATCTGAGCCTGCTCCACAGGCCCCACCACCCCTTTCGGAGGATGAGTCAACCTCTGAATTAGAGGATCTTCGCCTCAATATGAACGCACGATTGGAGGAGGTTGATCATTCCTTGAGTGCTATCAAGACGGATTTGCACTATTTTCAGCAGGAAACACACCAACAGCTGCGGACGATACTTGCCTATTTGGCAAAGCTGTGCCCGGCAGGACCAGCTATAGTCTCCACCTCCACGCAGACGGAGGATGTTAGCACTCTACCAGAGGACCCACCAGTAGATGATACTACCATTCCAACAGCTGTGCAGTCGGACCTGCCAAGTGAGGCCACGGGTTGATAGTGCTGATTTTGTAGCCGTTGATGTAGTTAAGAAAATGACTGATGGTGTACATTTTTGGTTAGGCATAGTGCTAAAATTTGACAGATACAATTAGTACAATTTTTTGGTTCATGGTGCCATGATTGTACATGATACCCCTTTTTGAGACATTATGGATAGTTGAATGAATGACTACAGTTAATCACTTGCTATTGCTAGATGTTTTGCTTCTTAATATGGATGTTAGTGTGTTTGTTGTATAGTGGATAGTTGGAGGGTTATGGGATTGGTGTTAATCTTTGTACTTGGATGACAACAATATCTCTGTGAATTAAATGAATGGTGTACTCTTTTTATTTTTATGATAGAGGGTGTGACTCTTTCATGTGGTGTATTCTCACAGGATGTAAGCATTTATGCTATCATCTATTTACAGAGGAGGTGCTGTCCAATTTTTGTTAAACAAATACCAATTTTATCTCTATTCCCATTTGAATGTACGTGGCATATCTTCTTTGTATTTTCAGGCCATTGGACCAAGCAATTCATCCACTACACTCTTCTAGCATTCTCAACTCAACATTTACTTTTGACTTAACTCATTTCTCTCGTTTTAGTCATTAATTCTTATACCTCACACATGTACATTTTCCTTGCAAGATTGAACGCCCTATACGTTTCTCGAACAACAATTAAGGTTATCTCTTTCCCTTCCCCTTCAATCGTGCTTGAGGACAATCCCGTTTAAGTTGGGGGGTATGCATAACACGCATGATAACCATTGACTAACATTGTTTATTTACACTTGGAATGAGAAATACTTGCACTAATGATTATGTGAAACATTCAACTCAATTACCCTTTATGGATGAGTGTTGTATGATATATTCGAAACTTCACATAGTTATAAGGATTTGCTAATCATGATTTGGATATTATTGTTCATCTACTTTAACCCGCTTGCTACATGTTAAAGTTGATTGAGTAATTCATCATCACTTTATATTCGCACACTTACGAGGGGTTGATTAGTCAAATTGAGTTTGGTACCTTGAAGGATTAAGAAGTCGAAGGTAGGAAGCATGTTTTGCTTAATCAAAAATGGTAATGCTCGTGTAGGGAAATCCGAAAGCTTAGTAATCGGGCAATGTGCGTAACAACGTGTATTGTTCGCGTCAAACGGCCTAGAAGTGAAAAAAATATGTGTGTTGACTAGTTATAATTCGTAGCCTTCTAGGTTCGAGCAATTAAGTCTGAGGGGTGGTTTATCACCCAATGCCCTAAAACCAATTGGTTTGGGATCTATTGACCCAAAGCTCGTTACAATGGCCTAGAAGAAAGCTTAAAGGATTATGACATTGCACGGTGGCATACCAATGAAAAAAAATAAGAGAAAAAGAAAGAGAATATGTGTGAGGACTAGTTATAATTGGTAGCCTTTTGGGTTCGAGCAATTAAGTCCAAGGGGTGTTTTATCACCCAATGCCCTAAAGCCAATTGGTTTGGGAGCCATTGACCTAAAGCACGTTACAATGACCTAAAAGAAAGCTTAAGGGATTATGACATTGCACGGTCACACACTAATTAAGAAAAGTATAAAGAGCAACCATGTTATATTTTAGCAAACATGTGAAATACTTGAGATAACTGAATCAAATTGGGCCTTACTTGGTTGATTTTGAAAACCCCAAATATTTGTGCGGTAACATCCTACAATTGGATTCATTGACTATACTATAATTGTATTAAGTGCTTTAAAGTCCTTGAAGGGTGATAACCATAACTTGATTAGCATATTTCTTATACTTATGTGATGTGAAGGGTATCATTATGCACATGATTCTATTATTTGACATTGGAGTAAATCTAAATCACATATGAATTGATGTATTGTTTCTTGACATTTCAATTGTGAATAGTGTTGATCCTAACCTTGTTTTGATGATACCAATATACATTAAATGATAAAATATATGTTTAATATTTATTACCCCTTTAATTGGAGATATTAAATTCAATATTCAAGCTATTTTGTACTCACGGTCGATGCAAGGATCGACCGTGGGATTGGGACGGTCGATCCATGGATCGACCGTGATGAATGATTCATACATGGCTATATGCGTATTGACGCGACGGTCGATCGGTGCATCGACCGTCGGAAGCGTTTTTCTTGACAGAGGCTCACGGACGATGCGACGGTCGATGTAGCGGTCGACCGTGGCGCATCAATGAAGAATGTGAAGAAGCGACGGTCGATCGGTGCATCGACCCTGAGAAGCATTTTTCTTCACAAAGACGGACGGTCGATGCGGCGGTCGACCGTGGCACATATATGAAGAAAAGTCAAGGAGCGACGGTCGATCGGAGCATCGACCCTGGGAAGCGACCTTCTCAACAGAGGCTCACGGACGATATGACGGTCGATGTCACAGTCGACCGTGAGAGCGACGGACGATGCGTGGATCGACCGTCGACCAAAAAGGCTGAGTTTTTTATACATGACGGACGATGGACGGATCGACGGCCAGAAGCACGCAGAGTAAAAAACTAGCCGTTGGAGAGTTGCAGGGAGCCGTTGGGGCTTCTTGTTGAGTTGGTTGAAGCCCATCTATAAGTAGTCTCTTCATGTAAACTTGCCACAACTTTTATCATTATTATTGAGATCATTTGAGCAAGTTTTAGGAAAGATTTCTACTTATTCTCCTTGAGCTAAAACCTTTGTAAACCTTCTTCAAGTGTGAAGAAGTATCTTGAGAGTTGTTCAACAGCAGTTGGCTGTGATTGTAAGGTCACCAAGCACCAGGAAGCTTGGGGGAAAAGCTTGTAAGGGAGTTGCAAGTAGTGGAACCTCAAGGAGAGCCTTGAGTGAAGTGGACGTAGACCAAGAGTTGGGTCGAACCACTATAAATCGGTGTCATCTCTCTAACTCTCTTTACTATATTCTTGCATGCCTTCTTGCTTTAGTTTCATCTCATCTACAAGCATTTAAAGTGTAGTTTCTCTACTATCTGATTTTTCCATTAAACTAGATTTTCGAAAAGAGTCCAATTCACCCCCCTCTTGGACCTTCAATTAGTATCAGAGCTAGGTCTCTAATTTACTGGTGTAACAACCCTTAGAGGATCCTATCTAGACATGGAAAACATAGAGGGACAAGCTACCAATAGGCCACCCTAATTCAATGGTTCAAACTACAACTATTGGAAAACAAAGATGGAAATCTTTGTTCAATCCATGGACTATGAGGCATGGTTGGTTATAGAGGATGGACCTTATGTCCCTACCAAAATTGTTGATGGGAAAGATGTCCCAAAAACAAAGAGTGACTACACCCCAATTGACCTCAAAAACCTTCAAACTAATGCCAAGGCCAAAAGCTTTCTATTTTGTGCCCTTAGCCCTAGTGAATTCAATAGGGTCTCCACATGCAAATCAGCAAATGAGATATGGGATAAGCTTGAGGTTACATATGAGGGAACTAGCCGGGTTAAAGAGTCAAAGATAAGTATGCTAGTACATGAGTATGAATTATTTTGCATGAAGAATGATGAGACTATTAGTGAGATGTTTACACGTTTTAATAACATATTAAATATGCTTGAATCTCTTGGAAGAACTTATGCTAATGATGAGATTGTGAGAAAGATCCTTAGGTGTCTACCTAAGTCGTGGGATCCCAAAGTGACAGCGATAGAAGAAGCCAAGGATCTATCCAAATTGTCACTAGATGAGCTCATGGGTTCCCTCATGACCTATGAGATGAATTTGAAGAGGAGCAACGAAGAGGGAGACAAAAAGAAGAAGACGGTTGCCTTTAAGTCATCTAGCAAAGGCTCATCCGATTCAAGCGATGGAGATGACGATGAGGAGTTGGCGATGATTTCAAGGAGAATACAAAAGATCTTCAAACGCCAAGGAGGAAAGAAATTCTTCAAGAAGAAATTCTTCAAAGGTGAAAGGCATAATCCTACTTCTTCTAACTCAAATGAAATCATATGTTATGAGTGTAGGAAGCCCGGACACATCAAGCTTGAATGTCCTCAACTCAAGAAGCCTTCAAGGAAGGAGTTCAATAGTAGGAAGGCAATGGTGGCTACTTGGGGAGAAAGCGATGTGGAGACTTCATCCGATGAAGAAGAACAAGAGGTAGCCAACATATGCTTAATGGCACATGGAGATGAGGAAGAAGAACAAAATGAGGTAGAGGATGAGCTTGCATTTGAAGAACTCTTTGATGCTTATCATGCTTTAGCAAATGATTTCAAATTCCTGAAAAAGAAATACTATGCTAATTGTAAGGACTTGAAGAAAGTAGAAGAAGAAAAAGTAGATGCCATGCATAGGATTGAAATTTTAGAAAAAGAAAATAAATGCATGCTAGAGAACAAGTCTTGTGACACAAATGACACACTTAAGGATGAACTCAAGGACACTTAATATGAGCTCACCATATTGAAGAATACAAATTATGATATGCAAAGAGAACTTATCTTCTTGAGGAAATCCAAGAGAGATCTCACTCTAGAGGTTAATGACCTAAAAATCACTATAGCCAAATTTGTGAAGAGTAGAGATAAACTAGATGAGATCCTTGATAGCCAAAGGAACTCCTTGAACAAGGAAGGAATTGGCTACAACCCTAGGAAGGTGAACAACCAAAAGAAGACTACCTTTGTTAAAGCTTCTTCTCATCCTCCTAAGGTAACACAAGGACCTACATGTCATTATTGTTGCAAAGTAAGTCACATTGCACCTAGTTGCTATCTCATGAAGAATGCTAATGCTAAGAAAATCTGGTCACCTAGATATTCTTCTTCTCTTATGCATAGTACTAATGCAAATGGACCCAAAAAGATTTGGGTACCAAAAATCAAGGTTTGATCTCCTATTTGTAGGATTGCATGAGATCCAAGATCAAGACCAACTCAAAGGTTAAAAGATGGTACCTTGATAGTGGATGCTCAAGACATATGACGGGTGAAAGGAGCATGTTCTCAACCCTTCAACCTAAAGATGGAGGAATGGTGACTTTTGGAGATAATGGAAAAGGAAAAATTATTGGCATTGGCAATATTGGTAAAACCTCTTCCATTATTATTGAAAATGTTCTCTTAGTTGAAGGTTTGAAACATAACTTACTTAGCATTAGTCAATTATGTGATAGAGGTAACAAAGTTATTTTTGAAGATTCAAAATGCTATGTTAAGAATGCTCTTAGTGATAAAATCTTGCTAGTAGGACATCGTGATGGTAATGTATACACATTTTATCTT
Organism: Narthecium ossifragum; assembly: GCA_963920575.1. Taxonomy (NCBI): domain Eukaryota; kingdom Viridiplantae; phylum Streptophyta; class Magnoliopsida; order Dioscoreales; family Nartheciaceae; genus Narthecium; species Narthecium ossifragum. The sequence goes on from OY986963.1 coordinate 24,213,654, forward strand.
AATGATCTTGTTTACCATGATGATCTATGTCTTAGTGCTTTAAATGAAAATTGTTGGTTATGGCATAGAAGGCTTGGGCATGCTCACATGGATTTAATATCCAAACTTTCTCGAAAAGACCTTGTTCTTGGACTTCCCAAGATCAAATTTGAGAAAGACAAGATTTGTGATGCATGTCAAAGAGGAAAACAAGTAAAATCATCTTTCAAGTCTAAAGATGTAGTTTCTACCACAAGAGCACTAGAACTCATTCATATGGACCTTTTTGGCCCTACTAAACCAACTAGCTTAGGTGGTAGCTCATATGGATTTGTCTTAGTAGATGACTACACTAGATTCACATGGGTGATTTTCCTTGCACACAAAGATGAAGTCTTTGAGGAATTCACCAACTTTTGTAGGAGAGTCCAAAATAAGAAAGGTATTCTCATTACATGCATTAGAAGTGATAATAGAGGAGAATTCAAGAACTCCCTTCTAGAAAAGTTTTGTAATGACAACGGGATTTCCCATAACTTCTCTTCACCTAGAACCCCTCAACAAAATGGTGTTGTTGAAAGGAAAAATAGAACCCTACAAGACATGGCTAGAACTTTATTATGTGAAAATAATCTTCCTAAGTATTTTTGGGCCGAAGCAATCAATACTTCTTGCCATGTGATAAATAGAGTAACCTTGAGACCCATTTTGAAGAAAACCCCTTATGAGCATTGGAAAGGAAGAATTCCAAATATTGGGTACTTTAGAGCTTTTGGTTGCAAATGTTTTATCTTGAACAATGGCAAGAATACTCTTGGAAAATTTGATGCTAGATCCGATGAAGGAGTCTTTCTTGGATATTCGGGAAGAAGTAAAAGCTATAGAGTCTTCAATAAAAGGACTTTGGTGGTTGAAGAATCGATGCATGTGACATTTGATGAAATGATTTTAATTCCTAGTAGAATTGATAATGGTATTGATGTGGAAAACCAAAATGAAAAATCAAAAGACTTATTGGATGAAACCCAAAATGATGTTGGAGAATTGAATGTTAGATTTGAGGAATTCCTTGAGATTATACCTAGTGATCAACGTCATGAGTTGCCAAAGGATTGGAAGTATGCATCTTCGCATCCAAAGGAATTAATAATTGGTGAACCATCAAGAGGAATCCAAACTAGATCTTCATTGAATACTTGTGCAAATCTAGCCTTCCTATCTCAAATTGAGCCTAAAACGATAGAGGAAGCACTAGAGGATGATCATTGGATCCTAGCAATGCAAGAAGAGTTGAATCAATTTGAAAGAAATGAAGTTTGGAATTTGATACCTAGACCTCATGATCATCACGTTATAGGTACTAAATCGGTGTTTAGAAACAAGATGGATGAATCGGGAACAATTACAAGGAATAAAGCTAGACTAGTTGCAAAAGGTTTCAATCAACAAGAAGGAATTGATTTTGATGAGACTTTTGCACCGGTAGCTAGACTTGAGGCAATAAGACTACTTCTAGCTTTTGCATCTTACAAAGATTTCAAATTATATCAAATGGATGTTAAGAGTGCCTTCTTAAATGGTTTACTAAAAGAAGAAGTCTATGTTGAACAACCCCCCGGTTTTGAAGATTATAAATTGAGGGATCATGTATTCAAACTCACTAAAGCCTTATATGGATTAAAACAAGCTCCTAGAGCTTGGTATGAAAGGCTTAGCAAATTCTTGATGGATAATGATTTTTGTAGAGGAAAAATTGATACTACATTGTTTACCAAATCAAAAGGCAAAGACTTGCTCTTGGTTCAAATTTATGTTGATGATATCATTTTTGGTTCTACAAATGATAAACTTTGTGAAGAATTTTCCACATGCATGCAAAGTGAGTTTGAGATGAGCTTAATGGGTGAGCTAAATTATTTTCTTGGTTTACAAATCATGCAAACTCGAGGAGGGATCTTTATTAATCAAGCTAAATACACTAGAGACCTACTCAAGAAATATGATTTTGTAGAATCCAAAATTTATAGAACCCCCATGTGTACAACACTAAAGCTAGACAAGGATGAAGATGGGAAACCCGTTGAACAAACACTTTATAGAGGGATGATTGGTTCTTTACTCTATTTGACCGCTACTAGGCCGGACATCATGTTTAGTGTTTGCCTTTGTGCTAGATATCAATCTTGTCCTAAGGAATCACATTTGGTTGCGGTCAAGAGGATCTTTAGATATCTAATAGGAACCCAAAATTATGGTTTGTGGTATCCTAGAAAATCATCTTTTGATCTAATTGGCTACTCCGATGCGGATTTTGCCGGATGTAGACTTGATAGAAAAAGCACAAGTGGTACATGTCACTTTCTTGGTCATGCACTTGTTTCTTGGTTTTCCAAGAAGCAAAATTCAGTTGCTTTATCCACCGCCGAAGCGGAATATATTGCGGCGGGTAGTTGTTGTGCACAATTGCTTTGGATGAAAATGCAATTGGAAGATTATGAAATACATGTAGGCAAAATGCCCATTAGATGTGACAACACTAGTGCCATAAACTTATCTAAAAATCCCATCTTGCATTCTAGAATAAAGCACATAGAAATTAGACATCATTTCCTTCGTGAACATGCACAAAAAGGAGATATTGCACTTGAGTTTGTTAGCACCGAACATCAAATTGCAGATATTCTAACTAAACCTTTGAGTGAAGACAGAATTCTCTATCTACTAAGGGAGCTTGGGATGTCCAATGGATGTCCAAAATAAAGGAGCTAAAAGGAAAAGGTATGGTCACCTCTTTAACTGCTTTTCATACCATATTCTACTTGAATGCTAAATTTTGGTAAATTAAGTTAATATTATGATTAATGAGTGATTTTTGTCTCATAATATTTAGTTACACGTGCTTGCAAAGATTTGTGATGTTTTGATTTAAAAATGATTTTAAATTGAATTTCAAAACTCACTTTTTGGGTATGACGGTCGATCCAGCCTTCTTGACCGTCGACCGTGCGTACCTTCGCACTGGACGGTCGACCGCCAAGTTCCTCGGATCGACCGTGGGATGTAACTTTTAGACCCATTGTGTGCCACGGTCGACCGCCAACCTTGTTGGATCGACCGTGCGTCAAAATGTGCGCGACGGTCGACCGCCAAGTCTTCGGATCGACCGTGCGAATTTTTTTTTAAAACACAATGCTCACGACGGTCGACCGCCAAGTTCCTACGGTCGACCGCCACGGCCCGTGTGACAACTTAAGTCGGGGCTTTTTCGTATTTTCCACTCATATCTCCCCTTATAACTCCCGATCACCCTTCATTCATCTCCCTGGTTCGACCGTGCCCTAAGTCCTCAAAACGTCCGCAGCTCCTCCTCCTCCTCTCCTTCTCAAACCGATCTTCCTCCTTCCCACTCAAAACCCTAACCAGCCGGTGGAAAATGGCTCGCACCAAGAATGCTGGCCCTCCTTCACCTGAGGAACCAAGTGCACCTGGGAAACGGAAGAAGGCAGTCTCAAAGAAGCCATCCGGAGGAAAGAAAGCCAAAGGAGCTCAAGGAGGTTCTTCATCAAATCCTCAGCCTACCCCCTCCTACGACGAATACTTCTTCCTAGACATGGAGAGGTATAAATCCTGGCCTGACTTTAAGGACAAGTTCGTAGTCTCGGGTAGAGCTTTACAATTGCCCTTAAACAAAAAACATGTAGTTGAAAAATTCTTCACTGATATGGGATGGAATAAATTCCTAGAGATGCCTCAATACATCTATCCCGAAATGATTAGGTATTTCTACTACAATATGAGTGAGGATATAGATGATGAGGGATATGCAGCTATTACTAGCTATGTCTATGGTAATGAAATCAAAATTACCATAGAATGGTTGAATGAGCTACTTAATGCACCTAATTCAGGAGAGTGCATTTACTTTACTTCCCATGAGGATTTAAATAGAGTTGATCATGATAAACTAGGGAGAAAAGCAATCCTCAAGCCTCTACTAGTTGAGAAAATTCCTATAGAACTAAATAGCTTCAACCAACAATTTAGGGAGCTTGCCCACTTCCTAGGAACAAACCTCTTTCCTAAGCTTGGCCGTCATGATAATCTGAAACCTATCCATGCCTATGTTCTTTCTTGCATGGTTAGGAGAAAACCTCTTAACCTAGGCTATCTAATTATCAAGGAAATGCTAAATCTAAATGCTAGGCAATCACTTCCTTTTGGGGGGCTCCTTACAAACATTTTCCAAGCCCTCACCCTAAACCTAGCCGAGGATGAACGCAAACCCCTTTCCCAACCCTTCAACAAATCCACCTACAAGAGGATGAAGGCCGCCAAACGTGCTTTAGGCCTCGGTTGGCCTCAGCTCAGTGCCGATGCGGATGATGAGCCTCAAGAGGAGCATGGAGAATAAAATATAGGGGGAGAGCCTTTGCTTGAAGATCATCACGGAGAAGCCTCTAGTAGCCGAGTTCGTCGCACCACGGCACAAAGGCTTGATATTCTCGAAGCTAGAATGGGGAGAATGGAACTAAGTCTCGAAGACATCAAGACTTCCCAAGCAAACATCACCGGAGATCAAGCCAAAGTGTCTCAGCAACTTGATGAGATCTTCACCTACATCAAGACTGAATTTCCACCTAGCACTCCTTCAGATTGCCTCTAGTGATTGATCCTAATCCTCCTTACCTCTTTTTGATAATGCCAAAGGGGGAGAAAAAGTGTGGTGTGATGAATGTCAAAGCCCTACATTTCTACATTTCTTACTTTTGTATTTTGCAAAATTTTGTTTTGAATTGAAAGTCTTGAAAGTTCAAAGTTTTTCCAAATGATTTTGAATGGAAGTTGTATGGAAATGTTGGAATCTTTTGGAATGAAATGAAGTTGTGTTTGGATAATTGCTTGATGTATCAATACAATGTTACTATGTTATAATTCCATATGAAATCACTTCATGAAAGCATAAATGTCATTATTGAAAAGAAGTGAACATGCTAAAATCCAAACTATTATGTCAACATATCTTGAATGGAACTTTTAATATCATTTTAAACATATGTGACTTGTGTGCATCTTGAAAATTAACTTTAGAACACATTTTTTGGAAGAAAAGGATGCATTGATTAAGGGGGAGTCAAAATATTTTATCATCACATTTAAAAGGATTGTCATCATCAAAAAGGGGAAGATTATTGATCCTAACCTTGTTTTGATGATGCCAATATACATTAAATGATAAAATATATGTTTAATATTTATTACCCCTTTAATTGGAGATATTAAATTCAATATTCAAGCTATTTTGTACTCACGGTCGATGCAAGGATCGACCGTGATGAATGGTTCATACATGGCTATATGCGTATTGATGCGACGGTCGATCGGTGCATCAACCGTCGGAAGCGTTTTTCTTGACAGAGGCTCACGGACGATGCGACGGTCGATGTGGCGGTCGACCGTAGCGCATCAATGAAGAATGTGAAGAAGCGACGGTCGATCGGTGCATCGACCCTGAGAAGCATTTTTCTTCACAGAGACGGACGGTCGATGCGACGGTCGATGCGGCGGTCGACCGTGGCGCATATATGAAGAAAAGTCAAGGAGCGACGGTCGATCGGAGCATCGACCCTGGGAAGCGACCTTCTCAACAGAGGCTCACGGACGATGTGACGGTCGATGTCACGGTCGACCGTGAGAGCGACGGACGATGCGTGGATCGACCGTCGACCAAAAAGGCTGAGTTTTTTATACGTGACGAACGATGGACGGATCGACCGCCAGGAGCACGCAGAGTAAAAAACTAGCCATTGGAGAGTTGCAGGGAGCCGTTGGGGCTTCTTGTTGAGCTGGTTGAAGCCCATCTATAAGTAGTCTCTTCATGTAAACTTGCCACAACTTTTATCATTATTATTGAGATCATTTGAGCAAGTTTTAGGAAAGATTTCTACTTATTCTCCTTGATCTAAAACCTTTGTAAACCTTCTTCAAGTGTGAAGAAGTAGATTTTAAAGTGTAGTTTCTCTACTATCTGATTTTTCCATTAAACTAGATTTTCAAAAAGAGTCCAATTCACCCCCCCTCTTGGACCTTCAAATAGGATGTTTATGGGTATCATCACTGTAAACCCTCACGAGACAACACTCGTCCTCTATGGTAAACCTAGGAGTTTAACGGCTTGTTGCACATGCTAAGTGCAATCGTGAGTCCTACGAAAGTGGCTAGTTAGATTTTATTTGTTTTTTTGCTTTGCTCGAGGACAAGCAAAGTTCAAGTTGGGGGGTGTGATAAGGTACAAAATATACATAATTCACCCATTCAACTGGGCTTTGTTAGCTCTCAAGCAATGCATTTTTAATATCTTTTCATATGATTTCAGGTACAAAAGCTTACAAAGAGAGTTGCATCGATTTCGAGCCAAAATGATATCAATTATACAGATTCAGCCTTATTTGGATCGATCCAGAACATTTGGATCGATCCAGGAATTTTTGGATCGATCCCAAAGCGGTTTGGATCGATCCAGACGCTTTTCCAGAGAGCCAGACTTTCTGTCAAATATTGGATCGATCCGGATCCTTAATGGATCGATCCACAAATCTTTCTCCAGAGAGCTTGGTACATATTGGATCGATCCAGATCTGTAATTGATCGATCCATAATCCTTTTCCAGAGAACCATGATTCTCTGGTACATATTGGATCGATCCAGATCTGAAATGGATCGATCCATAATCCTTTTCCAGAGAGCCATGATTCTCTGGTACACATTGGATCGATCCAAATCGTTATTGGATCGATCCATAAGCCCGTTCCAGAGAGCTATGATTCTCTGCTACATCTTGGATCGATCCAGATCGATCCAGACCCATATTGGATCGATCCAAGTTGTTAGAAACCCAGATTTTGACATCTTGGATCGATCCAATATCGGCTGACATGTAAAAACGGATGGTTCTGTTCTGATCCGCAGGTCCACGACTTGAGGCCTATAAATAGAGGCTTTGGCTCTGATTTGAGGATCTTTTCTCCACTCTTTTTCCCTCCTTTCTCCAGCTTTCTCTACTCCTTTAGTTTTTGGAGATTTCTCCTCTAATCCTTGAGGATTTAGGGCTTTGAGGGTGGATTTTGATGGAGAAGATGGGTAAAGCCTCCTCCTCCATAGATCTCCACCTAAGATGAGTAGCTAAACTCCTTCTCCTTGGGAATTCCTTGATGTTTTAGGGTTTGTTTCTTAGATTTCTCTTTTGTTTCTTGATGTAATGACTCTTTTGAGATAACTTTTGTATGAATTCACTTGTAATTTCATATTTCTTTACTGAAATCCGTTGTTGGAATGCCTCTTCTTGCATATGGTTGGTTGAGAATTAGATGCTTGATAGGTGTTTGCTTGAATTCCTCAAAGAAGAGGTCATGCTAGAACCATGGCCAACTCTCTTGGAGGTTTGTGGTTCTTAAAATGGGATCTTGAGGTGTTAGAACTACCTCATTCTTATCTTAGATGTGGAATTGGATTGATGTATTAAAGCCACTCAATCCAAGACCTTATTCATACGAAACCTAGATTTATTTTCCGACAATTTGACCTTAAGCCGGCAATTGTTGAGTGATGATCGAATTAAAGCCTCGATCATGAATCTAACCTTGTAATACACGCGATAAGGTGATCCTAACCGACACCTCATTAGCGGTGAGCGATATTAATCCTACGCTCATCGACCTTTGATGATTGGTTGTCTCAATAGATGACATTCATCTCAATTCATAGAGAAAATATTTAGACCCTAATTCGGATTGGAATTCCCTAGGAATTCTTCCTTGATAAATTTCCTCTTTAGTTCTTCTAGAATACTATAGTTAGAAAACTCAAATAATCAATCCAATTACTTCCAACTATTATAGAGATTATATCACATTTACTAATTCGACCATCTAATTCCTTGAGTATTCGACCCGTACTCCCATTAACTACGTTGTAGTTAACTAAGTAGTTCGGTAAATTGTTTTGTCCACCTTTGATATACTTAACGACATATTTCAAGGCGAGTCAGAGAACTATTCATGGCAGGTGCTCTTTCCTGCGTCAAGAACTTCCCCTTCTTCGCTGACGGCGAGATGACATCTCCATCTACAGGGTCGCCCTCCCCCATCGCCATAGCCTCGCCACTTGAGATCTCACAGTCACAATCCATGCAGTCCTCGTTACCTTGATCTGGTGGGATATACTCCTGGGTCAGGTCACAGCCGTTGGATCCCCCCTCCCTCGAGGCCTTCGGAAATACTGGGCCCTTTTTGGACTATTTTTTACTCACTACCTCCAGGGTCTTTTCCATGTTCCGGGCCATCCTCTCATGTGCCTTTGCCATGCTCTCCTTATTATCATGAGGCATGGGTACATCCCGTTTGGCCGGCCCATGAGGTATCACTAGTGGGTTGGACCGGCCCGGGCGAACAACTTCCTTCCCGGCCCTTAAACAGGCAGCTTCTATAATCCCTAAGTCCCCAAGGTCTTCTCCCACCACACCACCTTCTTGGTCGATGCTAGCTGTCTCCTCCCCTCCCATCTTTGTGCTACTGCTGGATGCAAGGACCTTCTCCCCAAGCTTTGCTCTATGCTGCTCATCACCGGCTCTCGAAACCGTCGTCGTCAACGCCTTGATAGTAGGAATGTAAGAGCTAATCCCAGCTCTACTTTCCGTCCCATCAGCTGCCAACTGTCCAAGTAGGTTAAAGCTCACCCCTGTCTCTCTACCGATCTGTAGCCCTTTCCCTTTTGGTGTTATCTCCTTCTATCTCCATACCTTCTCCCTCTCTGACAAATACCGATCCGGTGCAGCTCCCCTTTGGCTCCGCCGACGAGGCCTATCCACGATTGACCACTCATTTCTGAGTGGCTAAGGTGCGATTCTAGCAACGACGGCTCCGATCTGGCTCCCCACGGTTGCCTCCTTGCCAAAGCTCCCCTGTGAGCTAACAGCCGTGACCAACAGCTTCCGTCTCCCCTCCTTGTTCCCTCCGACGGCTCCAGTCAAGGGCTTTGATGCCGGTATAGGACTCCCCTTTGTTTCCATCCATGTCGCCTCCTCCGACACCATCGCCGTCATCCTTTCACTGTCAGCAGCTTCCACCTCCATCCCAGCCCCCTCTGGTTTTCCTGAGGATCCGGCATGCTTACAAAATCTTCTCAAGTGACCAATCCTCCCACATTCGGTACAAATAATGACTCTTTCTCCGATGGTGACTCCCGACGAGTCCGGGTTCCTCAAATCAATTTCGATGCAAGCGCTAGCGTACTTACACCTTCCCACTAGCCCTGTGGCGTAGTTTATCAGCAAAGGAGTGCCGATGTACGCCACCAGCTCCACAAGGATCCTCCTTCGATAGTACTCCGTTGGAAGATTGGGAATCCGAACCCAAACTGGCACAAGATAGAAGCTGTCCGTCGATGGTTGGAAGCATGGCCTCCAGGGAATAAGAGAGACCGTGGATCCTGCGACCGACCAAGGGCCTCCGGTGAGGACAGTCCTCCATATTCCAAAAGTTGAAGATATAGATCCCATCAGCCATGTCCGACACCAGGAAAGGGCTGGTGGTTTTCCAGAGACCTGCTAGCCTCTGGCGCAGGAGATCCACATAAGGTCTTCCTTGTACAAACCTCCCGAATAATGCAAATTCCCATCGTTTGATGCTCCTCTCCAACTCCGCTCCTCTCCAACTCCGCTCCTCTCCAACTCCACAGGATCAAGCACTATCCTATCCTCATACTTCCTCTCTATCCCTTCCAGCTCCACCTTGGACACGAAGGAGTGTCCAATCCCACCTCCAGCAACATTCGCCCACGAGCGACTGGTCAGGGGCCTAGCATCCAATCGCCCGAGCTCGGAGGGCCTCGCCGGTTGCGAGCCCACCACACGCCCGAAGCGGGGGTCTAATCCCCCCTCGTGCACTCTCCCCTCATGCTCGACTTGCATTAGCTTCACTTGATACAGTATGATAGAGTGATTTAGATCTAGATCTAGATCCGTCATGATTGGCATAACGTTGCTGTCATCTAGTCTCTACAGAGAAAGAAGAGATCATTTCTTGTAGTTCATGAGAGTGTTTTGATAGTCAATTTTGTAGAGTTTTCCTTTTCCATTTCAGAATGAGTGCAAATTGCATGTCCCCCAATATCACCTTATGTAGGCAACAAGATGTTGAACACATATACAAAGGGACGGTGTCATGAATCTTCAGCTTCAAACCTTAAAGAAGACTACAATCAGCAAACACTGTCGATACAAACAAGCTGCAGCACGATCATGAGTTGAAATTGCAGACTTTGGAAGCCGCTCAACATCACCTTATGTAGACTTCCAGATGTTTGAACAGTTCAGCTTCAAACCTTAAAGACGATCAACATTTGCAAACACTGTGGTAGGCAATACGAACAAGCAGCAGCATGATCACGAGTTGAATTTGCAGAGAGAATTTGAGATCCACCAGATCGGAGCTTTAGCAGACTATCAAAGCAGTCATCCACTAAAAGGGATTGCAAGCTTTACACAACTTAAAAGTTCCACCAAGCAGAATTATCCTGAAAAAGAACTTACCCAGCCAAAGACATTGCCAGCAGTAAACATCAGAAAATGTTGCCGAGAAATCCCTGGTTCAGAATACAGCCTACCAATCTTCTATCTCATCCACATTACTTTCCTCTGACAAACTGTCCCTTGCCGAACTACAAGGACCATCCCAATAAGAACTGATCTCTTCTTCCTTCAGACAATGGAGAGGCTTTTCATGTCTATAGTAACCTTCTACTTTTCTAGATAGCCAGCTAGTTCTGGGTCTATATTCAGTGGTGACGTCAGACACATTATGCAAGTAAGCCCTGCCTCGCTCCATTAAAATTTGATTCTGCATCAACCAGTGGCATCAAAATAGAATTATGTTTCGGGTCGAGAAGGTTTATGCAAATTGCTGGATAATGTGTGAACTGCATGTCTCTTGCATAACTATATCAAAATTTGCTAGATAACATAAAATTATTCACCAAAATGAATCTTCAAATAACAGAACCAACACAAGTACCTTATTCCGCCGTGATGACTGCTCAATTTGCCATAGCCTCGGGCTCCGGATAGTGTGCCATCTACCATACGTGAAATCGAGTTTATAAAAAAAACCACATTGTGTGTTACCAAAACACAGAGTCACAGACCACACATAACAACAAACCTTGACTTTGAAGGCTTTGAATGCCCAAATAGCACCCCCCGCATTGCAACTGAGGCCGCATATCCCTGTGCTACGCCTTCTAATTCACATGTTATTTGAGAACGACGTAAATGAGAAGCAATACCAAGAAGAGAGTCAGAGTCACAAAGATAAGAAGCCACAAGCCATGCATCATCAATTGCTTCCTCATTTAGAAAGTCAAGAACTGCAGATGAATACCACAGAGAGCTGTTAAGAACAGTTAAATCTATAAGCATGCTCAAAATAATGAAATGCAGTAAAACAGTATGAGCATATGGGCAAGGCTTCATGGACACACTATAACATACTATCTACAAGCAAATAGATAACATACGACATATGCAGGTATGAAATACTAACTTTCTGCGAAGGTTGCGCACCAGCAAAACCATGAAATACTCATAAGCGCACCTCCATTTTTCAAAAACAAAGGACAGTTCTTATTTGAATAACCATCTTATAAGCTCAATTAGTAAAGTGTAAAGTAGACTAGAAATTGATATTTTCTCTGGTCCCTTATCATGAATAGGCATGGTTATCAAAGCTCATGGAAGCTCAAAGATCACATGAAGCACACGATAAGGAAGATAAGTCCTCTGTATATCAAGTTATTCGTGACTTGATCGTTTCTCAAACTTATCCGTAGATAGAACCACTTGAGGGGCTTTTGTAAAAATGATCTATCAATGAATCATTTCGATACAAAGGCAAAAAAATCAAACCAATGACCCATGGATGGTGTTAGCTTTTAAGTAGACAGGAATATACTTTTTTGTCAGATACGCTAACAATTAGAGTTTTTTTGAAATAGAAACCATTTAAGGAGTTAATATGGCTAGAATCCACTTACTGCTTTATAATTTGTCCCATATCCAAGCAACCCAACTCTGACAGCATCGATTTCACCAACAATCTCCTCATACATTTATTTTCAACATTTCTAACTTTTTCCTCATTTTCCTCCTTTTTTTCTTTGCATGGATTGCTGTGTTAATAGGAAACATGCACAATAAATCCACTATCTACACAGACCGGGCTGATATTGACCAAGTAAATGACCGCTTCACATTGTGCTGATGTCACGGTAACCCATGCTTCTTTATAGCATTCAAACATCACTTAGGCGATGTTTGATTGCGGGAAAATGGAGAGCGATTTTTAGGGAAGTCCCACTTTTCTATGTGCAAGTTTCCAAAAATTGGATATCACTATTTGGTTGTGTTACACATCAAGTGGGTATTTTGCATTTCAATTTTGTTTGTTGCATGAAAATGGAGAGGAAAGGTAGCCAGTTTCAAAAACTTGTCGAAACTTACTATTTGGAGGGTAGAAAGTCTAATGGAAATTGAGGTCTCTCATGTTCCAACTACCCTAGCTTCCCTCAAAACACAGTTTCTCACTTTCTCTGAAAAACATAAGAGTTCCTTCCCCACTCCTGGTCATGTGCATGTGACCAACGTAACCTTTCCCAAGGGGGTTTGGTTGCAGAAAAGTGGAAGAAATGACTTATAGGAAAGTTGCACTTTCTTAAGAGTTGCTTTCCAGAGAGTGGGCATCACTTCTTGGTGTTTGGTTGCACTATATGGAGAGTAGATGTTTTGCACATAAGTGTGGAAAGTGCTAGACATGTGACCAGTAGGTTTTTGAGAGAGTGTGAAACTGAGGTTTTGGGGGAAGCAAGAGCTGGAAAGTGAGAGACCTCAATTTCCATCAAACCTTATATCCTCTAAATAGAAAAAGGTTTCCGACACTCGCCACTTTACCACCCTACTTTGATGGAACAAAACACCCTTGACTGCAAAAACCCCCCTCCTCATATGACACAACCAAAAATCAAAAAGTGATGTCCAATATCCCGAAAGTGACTTATAGAAATACTGAGCTTTTCCTCTAGGTCACCTCGTCCACTTTCCCGCAACCAAACAAGCTTGACATAAAAAAGAAGTATGGATTACCTTGTGTCAGCATGCTCCATGCCAGTCACCTACATGATAAGAATTGACACAATCCGTGTCGATACTGGATGTATCATGCCGACTTCCTACCAGCACATCAATCCATGCAAAAAGAAAAGAAAGAAAGAAAGAAAGAAAGAAAAGAAAACAAGAAAAAGCTAGATATATCCAAAACAAAGATGTCATGTGAATGCTGGAGAAGTGTTTTCAGTGATAAAGTTGAGATTGCATAGATTATGGCAAATTCTAAAACACCCTTCAACTGGATTTTGTCGATATAAACTCCTAAAATTGAATGAAAAACTAAACAACGTTTAACACATTTAACATAACCCTATTCCATCTACTTAATAGTTAACACAGCCTATGGACCATTGGTTTCACTCTTTTAGCCTTCTTTCAAATCTGATCCATTAGTAGATAATTTTTCAAAAGCCCTCAAGTGGTTCTATTTGTGAAAAAGAACTTCCTATTGACAATTTTTTAAATACATCGGCGAAATTATCACATCAAGTCTACCGAACACTATTGGATCAGCTATATTTTTCCGCAATAAGATTGACTTTTATTCGGCAAAAATTTCACTGACAAAGTTAGTATAATTTGCCAATGACCAAAATAGGAAAAAAATTGGCTGACATGAAGAGTATATTTTGGTGAATAGAATCCACTTGATAGGTTTTCCACATTATATCTTAAATGGCTTCTAATGGGGACAAAATATCATAGTCGATAATGCATAATGATGCTAGCACTTTAATTGAGGAATGGGTTCTTTGTTAACAGTGGCAACAATCTCTAAGTTTTATCACATTAAAGCTTTTTTTGTAAAAATGATATAACATGACAGCTTTCTAGAATTTACCCCATGGATATGTGCTAGCAAGAAACAAATAGCGTCGGAAAGGGAAAAGTTGAGAAAAGATAAAAGGGGAAAATAGCAGGTCTTGGTTAAATGGTTGATAGAAAGAGGTTCAAGAATAGAACACGAAGGGGACACAAAAGGGAGAATTCGTACATCTTATGAACAATAAGAATCGTAAAAATGATTGGAAATAGTGAGGATATCAATGACATCAATTTTCTATGCCAATTGGGACTGTGTTGTTTGTCTCATTTCAAGCTTCTGCCACACCTCACTTCCCTACACCCTATGCAAAAACGTTAGGAAACAATGTTCAAACCCCTTGAAAACATGCTCCCTCATGGCTGGAGAATCTTTCAAAACTCGATTATCCCACAAAAATTAAGAATGAGCAAGCATTTCACTCAATTCAAAATAGTTGACTCTAAAGATAAAAGTAACACACAACAAAAATACTACTGCATATTGCTGAGATTGTCATGCACTTGTAAGAGGTAAGAGAAAAACTACACATGGTTAAATTCCCGACGGTAACTTATGTGGGTTCTTTAAACGCATGTAGGTTCAAACATAGAATAAAAATAGTGGTCACCATTTTCATGAAGAAAATCCGCAATAGACCTCGCTTGGCCATGAGCTTGAGAAAGAATTCTTTCCGGAGCATCCATCTTCAGCGGGTTTCGTGCAAATTCTCTCTTTAGAATAAATGTATCTGGTCCTGCACTTTTAAAGTATGACCACGATATAGGGTAGACAAAAGAATCCTATAAAAAATATCATGAGAATGAAATCAGGAAAACAATAACAAGTATCTGGTGTCTTCTGGTAAATCATATCACCTTCACCCAACATGTCATCAGCACAAGCGAGAGGGTTGAACTCTAAATGGTTGAACTCTAAACAATTAAGCTAATGATTCCTGACCAATATTCATCTTCTTACAAGCAAATGTCCACTAACTTACAATTACATGTGATGTATCAATGCACAATTTAATCCCACTACTTCCATAAAAGAAGAAATTGAACCACTGACTTGTCTAGATCATTCTAATCTAGTACTGAAATATTAAAAAAGCCACTTATCCCCAATAAAGACAAGTATCTTCCATGATTTCCAAAACATTCTATCATCAAAAGCACATTGTTATGTTAAAATGAGTCAAGAACTAGAGCAAAAATGCAAAGAAGATCCATGGAATGACCCCTAACCAATAATAAAAAGTCGTAATATTATCCTATTTTAAGTTTCTACAGCCTAGAGAAGCTAATTATGAATAGAGTGTAGAAAAAGATGTCTACTAGACCTTTCAAAAATTTAAAGGAAAAATCTTACTCTCAGAGTCGATTTTTTAGCAGGCGTAAGCAAGCCAAAATGAGGTCTGCTACATACTATTTCAAATAATCTTGATGCCTGCAGACGAATTAGTTACTTCCTTTAACAACCAAATTCACAGAAGAGCTACTTGGAAAATAATTACTCTTGAGGGCACCAAGATTAAGAAGCCTATCATCTAACTCGATCCCAAAATTCTTAAGATCTGTGATATGCTAGAGGCCTATACATGGACAGGAAAAATCTTCTTTCCGTAATGCTCTACTAGGGTAGACACCTGGCCTTCTAAACCACAGTCCTAAACCTTTCATTAGATCATTGACACTAACTTACTAATTTCTGGGCTCAAGTGTTTGAAGATCATTCAAGGTTAACACGAAATCATACTATACCAGACTTCAAGATCTAAAGAAAATACATGGCAGACTTTCAAACTAGTTTTGTTTTGGGCGGAAAACCTCAGGATAAAAGCTTCTATGGATATTGATAATATCCCATGATAAACAATCCCATCTGAGTCCATATCCCATGTTGGGATAAAATAAACCCATGGGGGGATGTGGCATATATAGTCCCGGAAGGAAGAGAAGTTCCTGAGACATAAAGAGTTAAAACTTAAAAGATCTTTTACTAGAAATTTTAAACCATTGATTAAATTTTAGGGGAAATTAGCTTTTAGTACCCTCTAATTTTAAGGTTTTACAATCTGCTACCATCTGGTCATAAAATGTAACTTTAGTACCCTCATGTTTCAATATAGGTCGATTTAGTACCCTCTCGTCAGACAGCGTTAGTCCCCGTTCACAGAAAACCGCTCACGTGTACTGTTTTTACATGTGGCGGCATGCGATGAAGAGAGAGAGAGAGAGAGGTGGCCGGCGCTCCTCCTTCCGCCGCCGCTCCTCCTTCCGCCGCCTCTCCTCCCACCTCCCCCAGCACGACACTCATCCCTTCCTCACCTCACCGTCTCCGAGACCTTTTTCTTCACCACCCACCTCCTCTCCACCCCGCCATCCACCGTCACCTCCCTTCACTCCCTCCTCTCCAAAGGCTCTGTCCTCCACCACGGCGACCCCAACTCCCTCCACTCCCTCGACTTCCACCCACCCTCCCAACTAAACCCTGTAGATGTCGAGGCGGCGAGGGAGAGGTGGGAGAGGAGGGAATGGAGGGTGGAGAGCATGGAGAAGCTGGGCTGGTGGATACTGAGGATGATGGTGACGTGGCGGGAGGTGGTGAGGCAGCGGAGGGTGTGGAGGAGGGAGAGGGCGGAGGCAGAGTTGAGGCCGGAGGTGGGCTCGTCGAGGAGGAGGATCTTTGAGTTGGAGAGGAGGGAGGCGACGGCGGAGGGTGCGGAGGAGGGAGAGGGCGGAGGCGGAGTCGAGGCCGGAGGTGGGCTCGTCGAGGAGGATCTTTGGGTCGGAGAGGAGGGAGGCGGCGGCGGAGGGTGCGGAGGAGGGAGAGGGTGGAGGCGGAGTCGAGGCCGGAGGTGGGCTCGTCGAGGAGGAGGATCTTTGGATCGAAGAATAGAGAGAGGACGACGGAGACGCGGCGGCGGGAGAGGGAGCCCAGAGGCGCTCGTGGGACAGGTGGGAGAGGCGGAGCTCGGAGAGGAGGGAGGCGACAGCGGATGGCAGGGCGGAGAGGAGGCGGGCTGTGAAGAAGGTCTCGGAGACGTGAGGTGAGGGAGGAGTGTCGTGCTGGGGGAGGTGGGAGGAGAGGCGGCGGATGGAGGAGCGCCGGCCACCTCTCTCTCTCTCTCTCTCTCTCTCTCTTCATCGCATGCCGCCACGTGTAAAAACAATACACGTGAGCGGTTTTCTGTGAATGGGGACTAACGCCGTCTGACGAGAGGGTACTAAATCGACCTATATTGAAACATGAGGGTACTAAAGTTACATTTTATGACTAGAGGGTAGCAGATTGTAAAACCTTAAAATTAGAGGGTATAAAAGCTAATTTCCCCTAAATTGTAACCTATCTTATTATGTTGCTTACCAAATACAACAGGAGTTTTACCCCTCGAATCTTCTACCTGGATATGTTCTCCGGGAATTCAATCTCCCGGGAGATTATATCCTCCCATATCCTATCCAGAAAAACAAACGTGGCCATACGAATTGGATTTCTATCACTACAATCTCATCTAATTTTAACCACATGCATGAAATCAGCTTGTTTTCTCGTTAGACAGAAAAGGGATCATATTATAACATACTTTTAGATATTTTGTAGCAACATACGTAGCAACTTATATATCAAGCTCCAAGGGAGGATGAAAGATAGACTAATTGCACCTCAAGAAGTAAAAACGAAGACAGTCCATAGATTAATCTCATAGGATAATCTGGATTCATCCAAATTGTAAGGAGAGGGGAGAAACCCGAGAAGAATGGAAGTGAGCGTATAAGTCTGATTGGCTTAATGGAGGATACAGCCCTGGTGAGACACCCATGCAAAAGTTGTGAAGTATTACCTAAATAAATGTGTATGCTGCCCTAGCTTTACAGGTTTACATGCATGACCATTACAATTTGACATGTCAACTTGAGAAATTTTTGAAGGTCAAGTTAAAATATTGATCAAACCGCAGAAGCACTAAATTCAAAAGACTAGATATGTATTAGCCATAAGAGTGCTAATTTGTGTATATGGCCACGTGGCATGTGCAAATGCACATACCTCCAATCGGTAGTGGGATACCGATTGGTTGATCTAGTCCATCGATAGTAGTCCATATTGGTACATTCTATCGGTAGTGAAATACCGATCAAGTGATCTAGTCTATTGTACTACCGATGGACTAGATCAACCAATCGATATCCCACTGCCGATGGGATACTGATTGGAGACATGTGCAATGTACATGCCACGTGTCCATGTACACAAATCTTTATTCTAATCAGAAACAGCACGAGCCATTTCACATACTTTCGCTATCCAACTGAAAGCATATTAGAATAGTTAAAATTTAAAGATTTAAGAGAGCGCATAACATACCCATGGTGGAAGCATCTGAAGGTTCCCTCTTGTTGTGCAGAAACTTTCCCAAGGCATGGAATAGAGTTAGTGTTTCATCTCTACCAAATGACAAGTGAACGTTACCATTCAGGTCATCTTTCATTGTGCAACTCGTTACTGACAATGAACTAAGCTTCTCTGATTTTATTCCAGGAGAAAGAACACTCGGAGTTGATACAGGAAAAGATCTATCTGGATTTACACAAAAGTATTGCAAGGATGTTATTGCGTGTCTAATGTCCCCACAACTCGATCTAGCAATCTGATCGATCAACTCTGCATGTATAATGTGCTTCTCTTCTTGGCATATACGGAGAAGTGCTTTCTTGATGGAATTTACAGTAAGGGGATTAAAAGCAACCTAGACAAGATTAATTTAAAGAGATTTAGTACAGAAATCATACCTGAAAGCACTTGCACAAGTATTTCATGAAATGTTACCTTGTAAGCCCCAGCCTTCTCAAGAGAGAATTCAAGTTCTTCCCGATATCGTGAAGAATTGTCAACAGACTCAGATTTGACATAGTCGGTTACAACTATAACTGTCGGGATCTGTGTAGAATAAGCAAGACTCATTAAGCACTTGCTTAATCTTACAAAAGCAACTCGACCATTTGTGACAGGGAGATCATCAATTAGGAGAATAACTGGTCTTTTGGATTCTCCTGTACAGAATGGGTGAAGCAATGGGTACTTTCTTATCCTCTCTACAAAGATTTCAAATTCATCCAGCTTTGACATGTAGCGCAATCCTAAGAAATATCAGTTTCAATCATGGATAAGTTTATCAAACAAGACTTCTCATAGAATCCCTGTGCAGAAGCATACAACATAAAAGCTATCTTTCAAAGCAAGAATTAGGTGCCAATCTATTGGCGAGATCATGATAAAAAAAGCCCTTTACAATCAGGTATGATCACTAGTCAAGAAGAACCCTAAATCTAGAGTAGTACTAAAAAGATTGCAGTGATTCTATGATTGGCTGTCATATAGACATCATGACGCAAAGATTTGTTCTGAAATTCCAGAGACGGCAAGGCTTTAGTAAGAGACTTGCAAGTCACATAGGCAAGAGGAACGATCAGTGGTTACAAGGCACCACAAAACTAGCTCTGAAATCAAATAAAGCTAATTGTGAAGACAAACGTTCTTTGAAATTCATTACTGCAGCATCTTATTATTACCCAAGTTTCGATAATGCAGATGTTCTTTCCATAGTGTTGGTGTAGGTGTCGTCCATTCATACAGGTCGGCACCAAGGTGTGATGCAATAACATGAATAGCCGCCTGAAAAAGAAAGGCTTCTGCATGAATAAGCCTGAATAACTTGTTTGCTGGTTCAAAAATGAGTTATTATAGGATCATCTTAAAAAAAAAGAACTAGAATCAGATGCAAGCAGAACAGAATTAAGAAACATGACCCTCTACTTCTGAAAAGAGTTCAGTGAATCAATATCTGAGAAGAATCTAACAACTCTACATAAATAAAAACACCAAAAAAATTAAATGTCAAAAATTCATTTAACATTACTGACTTCAGAAATAAGAAAAGCCAGCTTAAAATGGATGGTACAAGAAAGAATAAAACTATGTTGGAGAGAAAATAAAGCTTAAGATCATAGGTACATTAAGATTGGTCACAGCTGGATGATTACAGAAATGCACAGTACGCACAGGTAAAATTATGCACCATGAAGAAAATAAACATGTCTCTTCAATCTAAAAGGTTAACTGGGGCATCCAAATGTTTTTATCAGCTTTTGGTGTCTCAGAGAATTGGATGCAACTAGTTTGTTGAACTAATTAGTATCACTGAATGCAATGAAACGAAATGCGGTATAATTAGTTTCTCTAGATATAATTTGCCTAAAAATATTCATGTCTTAAACATAACGAAAATTAGAGTATTTGACCTTTTAGCAACAACATGAGCAACGGAGTTAAAATGGACCACCTCGATCCTATAGCTTTATGGTTTTTATCGCAACTTAAGGCCACACTAATAAGTTGACAGCCTACATTTCAAATGCTATGAATACTAGCAAAGGCCATGGAGTGGCATGAGCTATTAGGCAGTAAAGTGCAACTAGGTTTCTTTGAACAAGTGCAACTAGGCTCCATCATTGTTCTTGCTGCCTACAACCAACTTTTCTTTGAAATACATGCATCTATGTTCTCTGTGACTTCAACCATTACAAAACATGCAAATAGCAGTACTTTCAAACAAGGTTTCCAATGCCAGGGCACCTATCGTGCCGGACAAGAAAGATTTGCAATGTCGGTGCCAACCTGTCGTGTAGGGCAGAGGCCAGCAAGGCACGTGCCAGCTGCACCACCCCTGTCGACTGCTTGTGCCAATGGCACAAAGGACTTGAGAGAGGGAAGAGAGATGTAGAACGGAGGTGAAGAGAGAAGAGAGGTAAGGAGAGGAGTAGGGGTGGCGATTCGAGTCATGGGTCGGGTCAAGACCCAATATCTCGACCTATAAGCCTAACCCGAACCGGACCCGTTTAATAAACGGGTCAAATTCATCAACCCAAACCCGACCCGCGACACCCATTTATCAAGGAGATACGGAGCCTCCGGATCTGCCCCCACGGCTTCTATACGTCAATCACCTCAACACCCTGCTCAAAATGAATACCCAGATCAGCCAGGGCCCTCGGCCGTTGTGACCCCTACGATGCTGCCTCCTCCACCATCCCCATCCTCCTCCACCCTCCTCTTCCTCCAAGCAGTGAAATCATCATCTTGTTGTCCTCTTTTCGCCATGTTGGCATACAAGGGTTTTTTATTTTTTGCCCATCTCATCTCATCGTGTGGTGTTTCCTTCTTTCCCCCTCCCTTTCCGCAAATTTAAAGTCAATTTTAGTTTAGGTTTTGGTTCTTCAAAAAAATAAATTTGGGGGATCCTACAGTTTGAAATTTGGTTTAGATGTAGTGAGAAAATTGATGATGTTCCGCAATAGAAAATGGAAAGAAAAGAAATATAACTTAATCTAAGATCCAGAATGCAAATGAATATCAAATGTTGTTTTAAATGAAGACGCCAAATTAAAGATCGCAAGATACAGAGGTTGAGAAGATGAAGGAAAAAAGTTTGACTTGTTAAACAGGTCACATGTCGCAATCGGGTCACACGGCTCAACCCAAACCCAACTTGTATATAAACGGGTCATTAATGGGCTGACCCGTTTACGACCCGAAACGGCTAATTTCGGGTCGGGTCTAGTCGGATCAGGTTGGCGGGTTGCAACCCAAATTGCCACCCCTAGAGAGGAGGCCAAAGAAAGTCAACGAAGGCCAGAGGAACTGGAGGGACACTAAGGGTTCGTTTGGTTGCCATGAATCAGAGTGCATCAGACCGGGCGTATGCATCGTGTGATGCACTTTTGAGGCCAAATCGTGCATCGTATGAAATGGCCGTTTCATGCGATGCACCCATCCGTTGTGCATCTCCTATAGACCCCGTGAACATATTAAAATATATTTAATAAAGTTATCTAAACATTAAAATTATGTGAACATTATTTTAATTTCAATAAAACCATTATATTATTTTAATCTCAATAATATATATATATTATTCATATAATGTTCACATCATGATGCAATAAAGTTAAAATTTAATAAATATATATATTAAAATATTATATATATTATTCATATAATATATATTAAAATTTTAATTTATATATATTAAAATTTAATAAATATTTATATATATTAAAATATTATATATATTATTCATATAATATATATTAAAATTTTAATTTATATATATTAAAATTTAACTTTATTGCCTCATTATATAAACATTATATGAATAATATATATATGATTTTAATATAGGCAAATTACATTTTGATACCCTTTAGTTTTAGGAATTAGCATTCTAAGACCCTCATCTTTTAAAATCACATAAAAGTACCCCTAACATTCAAAACTATGCAGTGTATTGCCACCACCCTGACGTCCTTCCTCTAATTTGACGGCAAACCAGTTACTGTGATTAATTTCATCAATTTTGACTGGTTTTTATCTATTTTGACAGATTTCTCAGGGTTTGCTGACGTGGGGGGAGAGAGAGACAGACGGGAGGTAGGGAGAGAGAGCACCTGCCGGGATTCGGGGGACGTCTAGGGGTGTCCAAATAGGCCGGCCCGGCCCGGGTAAAGCCCGATTACCCGGGTAGGGCCGGGTTGGAAGCAATACCCGATCCGGCCCTTGTAGACATCCGGACCGGGCCCAGATATAGCCCTGCCCGCTTGAAGACCAGGTTGTACCGGGCCGAACCCGGTCCAGTTCTTTTAAAAAAAAAAAATTGTTGTCATGATCGGAGATGGGGCTGCGGCGTGGTCAACGATGATCGGAGAAGGACCGGCGAGGTGAGGAGGTAGTGGGTAAGGCTTGGCCAGCCGAGATCCGGATCGGGGATGGCGCAAGGTGCCAAGGACGGTGATGGAAATGGACTAGGGACTGTAGATAGTCGTCAACGGGGCGGCTTGGTGTGGACAGCGTCGAAGGCTTGCGGGATGAAGGAGATGATCGGGAAGGAGAGGGAGGCGGCGAGAAGTGATATCCATGGAGATCGACAGAGAGACGAGATGGAGGAGGAGCGATACCTGTTCTTGAGACGGGAAGGAGAGGAAGGAGGCGTCGGAGGCTTGTGGTCCTAGACTCTGATCCGGAGGCGGAGTCCTCCCCAGGCTCGCTCTCAAGAAGCCCAAGTCGCCGTCCTCCCTGCCGGAGTCCTCGTCATAGTCGTCTTCGTCCACTTTCTCTCCGATGAGCTCACCAGGCGTCCTACTGACGACGACCGGCTGTTGGCCTCCTCGATGCCATTTCCATCCCCTCCACCATGGCCTCATCACATACTCCCTCTTCCGACAACGGCATCGGCCTCCGATCGTCGTCCCCAACGTTGGTCACCTCCCAAGGACACTCACCGGCACCACCCTCACCCGGATCCAGCCGATCCGACCCGAGGGATCTAGGGGACCCCACGACCCTTCTTGCCAACTGCCGACGATCCCCTTCCCTTGTTGAGCTCAACCACCGACGGTGACCATGACGATCCCCTTCCCTTGCCGCTACCGCGCGCCAAGCACCGCCGTCTTGACGCTACTACATCCCTTGTACTTAGCTTCACCCCGGCAGCCCTACCATCCATCTCCGCCATCGGCCACCTTCAGTACCAACACCTCTACCACCACCACCACACCCTCGACACCCTCTCCAAGGAAGGTTCCCTTGCCGGTTGGGGTGTCCAACCGGTCCAGCCCGTTCGGGGTAAACCTTTTCTTTAAAACCCGGACCGGGCTGGACCAGGTTTTTGACCAATGAGCCCTTGTCCAGCCCTGAATCCGGATCAACCCGGTCAAGCAGGGCCAACACCCAGGCCGGACCAAGCTACGGCCCTGGCAGGTCCGGGTCGGACCCGTACCGGATCGGGTCATTTGGGTTTTTTGGACACCCCTAGGGAGATTAGGCGTCCAAGCCTCTCAACGGTGCTGCTCTCGCTCACTCCTTGAGCACAATGGTCCCCGCTGACGACGCGAAAGTTGAGCAGATGGCGCTCGTCGTCGAGGATCTCGTGGCTGGTTGCCGCCGGCAACCCCAAGACGACCCAAACCTCGCGGAGGGGCGGACCTTGCCGAGGATCACCTCACCACTGACCACATCGCCGCCACGTGCTGCGCCACCACGAGCAACACTGCTTGGATCCCGCCGCCATCGCCTCGTGCATGGTGCCGCACCACTACCTTGGTACCCATGCGTGAGTCGTGCACCTCTCGCCCACACCGCAGCCCTTCTCGGCGGCGCCGACAATGACTTGAGTCATGGTGGCGGTAGCGGATGGAAATCTGGCGTCCAACGAAGTCGCGACGTCTTAGATCCGACATCCCTCGAGCTCCCACCGCCGGCGTCTTCCCTTGCCAGCCAACGACGCTTTGAGTACCTCACTATTAGCCTCTACCTCCGAAAGCTCCCTCTTCCTATTCCCTGACCTCACCCGCACGCTCTGACGATCTCGCTTGCTCCCCGAGCACGGCGATCTCGCTTGCTCCCTGAGCACGACGATCTGGCTCGCCCCCAAGCTCCCTTTTCCTTCCCCCCGAGCTCACTCGTTGAGCATGGCGATCTCGCATGCTCCCTGAGTATGGCGATCTCGCTCGCCCCCAAGCTCCCTTTTTCTTCCCCCAATCTCGCTTGCTGAGCACGACGGCGTGCAGACCAACGCAGGAGCAGTGATCTTTCGCCCGAGCTCGCTCGCTACCCCTGAGCTCCTACCTCCGACGTCTTCCCTTGCCAGCCAACGATGCTAGCCTCCGCCTCCCCGAGTTCCCTCTTATTTCTCGAGGCCTAACGACCTCTCCCCGATGATCCTCTGGCAACACTGACTTCACTGCCGAGGTGGAAACTGGTCACGTGCGTGTCACATGACCGGTTTTCTGTGACGCCAATTAACGTCGTTTGATGGTTCGGATTAAAGTGTCAGGTTTAGAAACTTCAGAGTACTTTTATGTGATTTTGAAAGATGAGGGTATTAGAATGCTAATACCTGAAACTAAAGGGTATCAAAGTGAAGTTTAGCCTTTAATATATATTAAAATTTAACTTTATTGTATTATTATGTGAACATTATATATTTATATATATATATATTATTGAGATAAAAATAATATAATGACTTTATTGAGATTAAAATAATGTTCATATAATTTTAATGTTTAAATAAGTTTATTTAATATATTTTAATATATATATAATATATTATTCATATAGTGTTATATATATATTATTCATATAATGTTCACATAACTTTATTGAATATATTAAAATATTATATATATTATATATATAGGATCAGAGTGCATGGGCTGATTCAAAAAACGACCAAACAAGTGCATCTACTGCCCGATGCGTGTATCCTACAATCTCATGCATCAGGCGATTCCACCAACCAAACACCCCCTAAGAAGTCTAAAAGCGTCAAGATGCTACGGCTGACGGAGGGGTTTGATCACTTAATATATCAGTTAAAATGCTTCAGGTGTAAACTGCCTGAAATAGACCAGGAAGCCTTCTATTGACTTAAACTAGTGGATTTCAGGTCTTCTTCAAATTGAACCAGGTTTTGCCCGAAACCTATTATATGCCATGTTGCCAGAATATAGACCATTTATCATGCCAGTAAATTACTAGCACAAGATTTGAGCAGCATGCACAATGCCGCCTGACACAAGAATCCTTGCTTTCAAGTTTCAAGTATATCCGTCTCTCCATGTAGACATTTCAGATGGAATGAATGAGCAATTCAAGTTTTGCTCATCATCTCCTGAAATTCTTATTCATGCAATGTTGTCTAATAGAGCTCTTTCTCGGCCTAATCCATTGTCATCATCTCGCTAAACAATTTGATTTCCTACAAAACTATCTTGGCCCTCTGCTTCTTGAAGAACACATAATCTATAGCTATTAGATGCGCTTTAGTGCTCTCCAAGCTTCAGACAATTTCTGATAGGCATTCGTATTGCAACCAAGTCAAGGAAAACCTCTAACCCCGCCCCCACAAACACATACCATGCCAAAGGAAAGTTAGCACACCAAGTGCCGCTAGCAAAAAAATCCTTGTTGTAAACATACTGTAAAGTACTATAATTAACAATACAATAACATGGCCAAGCCTTCTGAGATACAAAAGGTAGTCCAATTAACGAATTTTCCAACTCCGCAACTTACAGATTTGCCAACTCCAGCTTGGCCAGTAATAAGAAGGGTACGACCCGGTTGTTCCTGTAAACAAAAGTGATGTAAGCTGTCAGCTAGAACTAGTTGGGAAGATGGGAGGAGAGGGAAGAGGGAAGAGGAAGGAGGGGAAGGAAGGGAAGGAAGGAGAAGGCAGGGAACAGGAGAGAGTTTAGAGGGAAGCAAATGTTTGCAAATGTTTTCTTTTCAATAATAATATCACAAGACATAACTAGTCCCCTTTTATAGGGTAAGGGAATCGACTCAACCAATACAAACTCAAATGGACTCAACCGAAATAACAACAAGACTCAAGCTGAAATACAAAGACTCTAATAAAATGGTATTATGACTCAAAATATGTGGTGTCCGCATCAAAAAACTAACAGAAGAATTATAACTCACCATACGCTACCAAAGTTAATGAGAAATAAATAAGTAAACCAACCGTTGGGCGTAATCAAGCAAACTCCTTAAACAAATGTTCTAACCAATGAAAGCCTGTATCTGACAATAAGGCAACTACATTTACGCAAGATCAAGAAAGAAAGCCCAATTATGATGATGCATGCAATAGCAATAGAGCCGCATTCAGAACAAACCAAGACCCTAGAATCAACCAAGCAACTATAGTTAAATATCCTTAAGGACCTTTTTCCTTTAATAAGACTTTTTAATATGTTAATAAGTTCCATAAAATCCAAGGAGTATGTTACTGAAGCTACATCAAGCAAATATAAGCACCAAGAATGAGAAAGCCAAGTGAGTGTACTTCATCAATATGGCCTACCAACTTACAGCTATTACTCAGAAACAGGAAACAATGGTGGCAGCACATCCACTAATGCAGGTTTTCCCCGTCGTTCAATAAGAAGACTATTACTACAGACAAGCAGGAAACCATTCATATTGTGGAAGCCTGACGACTAAAATTGATAAAATTGAAGACAGCATACATAAGCATAAGATTAATATGTACACCTAAGCGGGATCATCGCCCACAGAAAACTATGATCTAAAAATGCACCACAACAAATGGGTTGACTAAATTTTCTCTACCAGCATTCACGTGACACTTTGCATCCCACTTCAGATTGGCAATGAAGCCAATAGTCTTAGTTCATTAAACATCTCTTCAAAAGAAGTATCTGGTTTTGGCTTTTAGAAAATCTTGTTTAATCAGCATGAAAGCATCAAAATTAAGTAGGATTTGTGTGGACATATGGGAGGATTGAAAATATGAGATCAACCGTGTTTCAGAATTCGAATGTTGTCCTCAGAATCCGGAACTTAGAAAATCCCGAGGTGGTAGAAAAAGCCTATCCCCACTCCAAAAACCAAGTACTTGGTACTTTTCTGAATGATTTACTCAGGGAGTTCTTAAACAAAAAACATAAGAGTTCATTTGTTTCATAGTGTTGGGCAATAATATCAAAAGAACAACAATCATGAGCCAATAGACGAAAAACAGACTGAACTATACATAGATCAAAGCATTAAAAGCCTTAACAACAATCATGAGCATGGGCACAATTTCCCACACATTATACAGTACTATGAGCATTTATTGCTGCGATGAGAATTCCGGTATTATTTAACTTCTGTCAATACTGCATGAGTGACACATCATCTGGCATGGGTGGTCATCGGTCTCTTGACAAGTCATTGGGCAGAGTATGTGTCAGGGTAAAAGACGACCAAGTGCCAAAAAACAAGCTGGAGGTCCTAAAGTGCAAAAAATGATTAATGAGGGCAAAAACTTTGGGATGGAAGATACTTGGAATTGTGAAATAAGTTACAATTCTTAATTTATCCTCCTAGGTTACTCTTTAGTGAATGACAGTTGCCATTCACAAAACTTTTGTCAAACTTTGCATGGAGTACATGTTTTTGGGCTTCAAAATATCACGATAATGACCGATGTAGTAGTTGTATATGAACTCATTGTTCAGTATGTAAAATAATTCACTCATCTACCAAGAAAAAGAGTTCACGAGTCACGACACATATGTATTAGTGGCATCGTTAGCATGATCATAATAACAAACTCCCAATTCAAGTGACACTTTTTCAGAATTAGTTTTAACAACTAGATTAAAATAAATCACCTTTGATGCCTTCGTCCTATCATCCAGCCATTCTTTGACTTCTTCAACCTAAAATTTAGTAATTGAGAAGAATGCAGATGTAATGTTGTGCATTTATCACAAACAAAAACACTGAACGAGGTAAGCTGCATTTGCATGAGAACAAGGAAACTTGACATATGCCTCCAGAATAAATTTGATAACGGTTAGTTAAACAAACTATAATCAACATTCAACATAAAGAACCTGAAGGAAGACCGGATGAGGACTAAGACAATTGATATGGGAGCATCTTTATTAATGGTTGCCACGTTCCAAAATTCAGCTGTTATAGTCTTTTACGTTGCAAATTATCAGAGAAAAAGTACTTGATGAACTTAATTGAGGAAAGAAAGCCAATATTTAAGAAAATTGGCTCCTTCATGATTAGCCATCTGTATAAATTTACGGTCCAAGTGTGCAACATAGGTATGTCCTAAGAGCCTACTTTCTTTCTCTGATTATAGTTCCGTGGGCTATTGATTGGAGTGCCCAAGACAATAAAACAATTAGGTATCATAATATATTTCAACTAAATAAAGTCGAGCAACCCTGCTATTATGACCAATTAAAAGCCAAACGTATAATCTTATTGCCAGTTTATGGCTGCAAGGATAACAAAGATCTGACTTACATATAGTAAGATGAAGTTCCACATTATACATGGCAATTTCAGTTGAGGTTCACCTCAGCTTGAAATTATCCATTTGGTTCCTGAGTAAGGACTTAAGCCTCAACCCAAACCCAGTACAAGAAGACTATTTTGATGTCTGCAACCCAAAATGTCAAAACCATATCATAAATACATGCCAAAAACTTAATGTTTGGATCCAATCGAGTTATAACAACTTATCAAGTTAACCTAATCCCAGGGGCTGTTTGGTTAGGAAAAATAAAAACATTTTCATATTTCATTTGCTTTTCTATTTAGAAATTTTTTAATAATATTATTTTAATAAAATATTATTAAAATATACTTGTAGGAAAACTATTTACAGGATATGCCTCCCCATGGGCACGTCAGTGTGACAACAGCCACGCTGGTGTGGCCGTTTGTGTTTTTAATGCCGCCCCCCGAACCATAACTCCAAGTAACGATTTGGTGAAGCCGGCAAAACTCGCTCAAGTGTGGAAGTTCCTAGAATCCCTACTGATACGTCAGATGAAGTAATGCCTATATTAATTAAGCCGCAACTTCATCTTACGGCTCCGCCTTAGATTACCTCTACCCGAAAGGCCCTTCCTCCTTCCCAACATGACCCTGCCTCCCCTCTTCTAAATTTCCTCACACCCCACGACGATTTTCAGGCGATTTAGTCGTCGAAACTCCTCCAAACTTTGGGGAAATCTCATTGGATCTCCATCCTACTCCCCAAGTGAGTTTTTTCTTTGAAATTTTAGTTATATGTTTGTTTACATTTATGTTTTATTTTTTGTATGCTAATCCTAGTATTTTTCTATCTAGGATTTTTGTATCTAGGTTTCATACCAAAATAGGATTTAATATATATTCAAATCTAGGGTTTTATATCTAGGACTATATGCAAAAATAGGTTTTTTTGAAAATAAACATTTGTGATTTTGATATCTATGTAATTTGGACTCAAATGTGTTTAGGATTTTATATGTTTTTAGGATTAATTCAATTAGATCGTATGAAATCTATTTTCCATAGGATTTTTTACTATTAACTTGTTGCTCATAATAGGTGCTAATTTGTATTATTTATAGTGATAGATAGTTGCATTGTTCAACTATTGTATCGGATGAACGAAAATGAGGAATTAAAAGGTAACGCGGGTGATATTGAGTACATAGGTAGCCAAATTAAACCTATGAGGATACGAAAGAATGCAAATTATATGGACTTGAAGGCTTTAATGTTTGATTTAACTGGATATATCCAGAGTATTTTGACATTTACATAACTTGTAGAATGTAGATATCCAATGGGAGAAAACATGTATTACGGCGTAAAGAAAAAGAATGTATTGGTATTGATATATTTGAGTGTGTGCTTTGGTCATTTCATCCCCCTATCGTTGGTTTCAGACCTTGTCGACCCATAATATTTATCGATGGAACACACCTATATGACAAGTATCTTGGCGCCTTATTAGTTGTGACCACTGTAGTTGGCAGTGATCATTAAATACTAATAGCATGTGTCGTGGTTGAGTCCGAAAATACCAATAGCTGGTCATGGTTCCTTGCTCTAGTCAGAGTATATGTGGTCAAACGCGCAGAAGAGGTCTACCTATTATTTCCTACCGACACAGAGCAATCAAAGAAGCAACAAGGATGGAATTCCCCCCGCCCTTAAGACACCAGTGGTTCTATATGAGGCACTTAACTGGCAACTTCAAAAGCAAGTTTAAGGATGAAAATTCGTATCAATTATTTTGGGTGTTGATGTCCACAAGGAAGCATTTGATAAGACCATGGATAGAAGTAAAAAATTAAACCAAAAGCTTATCAGTGGATCGTTACTATAGAGCCACCATAAACTTGAAAGTTGTCTCACGATGATAACAAACGGTTTGGCTCAGTGACTACCAATACCTCATGTACCGTCCGATATGGATCCGATACATACCGGATCGTCGTGGACGGTCACCGACAGCTTCTACTGTGAGCACCGACAGCGTCGCATGATTCGACGGCTTCTTTGGCTGCTTGCGATGATTGCACGGATGTCTTAATTGCATCGAGCCACCAACAACTTCAGTTCCTTCACTGCTATAAACCATGGAGGGGAAGAGAGGAGGGAAGGAGGAGAGAAACTGCGGAAGAGGGAGGAGAGAAAGAGAGAGGGGAGGAGGGAAAGAGGAAAGAAACAGAGGAGGAGCCGGAGGAGAGAGGAAAAGAGGAGGAGCCGGAGGAGGAGAAGAAAGAGAGGGGAGGAGAGAAAGAGGTAACCATTAACAGAGGAGGAGCCGGAGGAGAGAGAGAAACAGAGGAAGAGGGAGGAGGAGAAGAAACAGAGGGGAGGAGAGAAACAGAGGAAGAGGGAGGAGGGGAAGAAAGAGAGGAGGAGAGAGCGGGAGGGAAGGAGGAGCCGAAGCAGAGGGGGAGGCGGAGCCGGGGGGAGGACGAGACGGAGAAGAGGAGGAGACAGAGCCGGAGGGGAGGGGAGGAGGAGCCGGAGTCGGATAAGAAGAGGCGGAGGCGGAGGGGGGCTAGAGGCGAAGGGGAGGAGGCGGAGCCGGAGGGCAGGAGCCGGAGCCGAAGGGGAGCCGGAGCCAGATGAGAGGAGCCGCGATCTCAGGGTCGGGGGCAGCTAAGGAGTGAAGGGAAGACTGAAGAATGAAGAGAGTCACGGGGCAGCTAGAGAGAAAAAGGAGAGAGAGAGAGCAGTGGCCACGTGGAGAAAGCAGAGAAAGAGAGAGGTGGCCACGTGGAGAAACGGGAGGAGAGAGAGAGTTGTCACGTGAATTGGTGGGGGAGCAGGAGAGCAAGATAAGGAGAGAAATAAAAGAAAAGAGACTGGTCGGGTAGTCAGCAAGTCCGAGAAGGAGAGAAAGAGAGGAGGGGTGAGTGAATTCACGAGCTAAAAATCGTTATGTTATATATCATTAGATTTTATTTATCAATGATAAGCCTCATATAATATGTTATTTATTATTATTATTTATTTAACGATGATAATTAGTACCATTTTTCTATTTAATAATGATTGTTTTTACTTTTTAGCATTCTTTTTTATCTAATAATGGTAACTTTGCAATAATTAAATGTATCATAGGAAATTTTAAAATTTTATGTTAATAATCATTTTAGTTATTATATTACTTTATGATGCTATTTAGTTTTTTATTACTTATTCATGTGATAATTAGTAACATTTTTTTATTGAATAATGATTGCTTTTAGCATTCTTTTTTATCTAATAACGGTAACTTTTCAATAATTAAATCAGCCATACCAACAACATCATATAAAAGTGGTGACTATATAGGCTCCTGAAACTGTCATTGATTTCCAGCGTGATGTTACAGAATACCAGTCGCTCATTAGAGAGTTTAAAGTCTATTATTCTCCTTATATGACCTTCCCTCAGTATATGCAGCACCTGAGTTCTACTCGAAACATTTATCTTAGACCACCGGATGAAAAATTATGGTTAGTCTGAGAAAGAGCTTGGTGTGTGCTCATATAAGAGATGTATTGAGTTGATTATGTGTCATGTATTGTATTATACTACTTTGATATGTTTTCACTCTGCTCTAGTATAAGAGATTATATTTGGCCAATTGGAGATATTCAAAAAGAGTGAATTTCACTCATATGGACCGGCATGGGGGCGTACCGGTCCAGCACGGCGCGTGCCACCGGCATGGCAATCCTTGCTACCAATTGGTCTGAAAGTTTGAATAATGTTTTGAAAAGTGCACGGTATATGTCTATCAAAACATTGGTGGCAACCACTTTTGAAAAAATTAATAAGTTCTTCATGCGACGTCGCCGAGAGGGTCAAGTAATGAGTGGCAAGGTGACACCGCTAATCGAAGATGCACTACACAAGTATTGTATACTCGCCCAATCATGTTATGTACAGTCATTTGACAGGGACGAGTACATGGTCATAGAACGACACAAGAATACCTTTACTATCAAGTTATCCATAAACTACAGGGCAAACTACCTCCTACGACATGCCGAAATCTCAAGATATATCGTCGTCTTCTCCAATCACGGGCATAGGAGAGGAGGATCAGGAGGGACACGCTGAGCAATAGCATGATGTCAATGTCGATCCTACGAGGGGGGAGGTTGGACCCTCGACAAGGAAGAAGGTTACGAGAAAGGCAAAAACTTGGAGATTGTTATAGTAATTCTATTGTAGTTTAGGGTTTTCTTTTATGGTTTGTGTCCATTTTAGACCAAATTGCACTTTTGTACTCTGTAGTTTCAAGTTTTCACAATCTAATATCCTTACCTTATAAAATGGTCAAAATGGTCATCAACTTTTCAGAACCATACACTTTAGTCCCGACCTCCCAACGCCGTCATAATGGCTAACGGTAAACTAATCACGTGACACGTACGTGAATAGCGTCGACTCTTTTCTCGCCCTAACGGCTAATTAGTTAGCAAAGAGTGTTTGGGTTTGGGTTGAGGCCGGCATCGAGAGGGAAATCCGCCGCTTCATCGGATTTTTGCCACCGACAAGACCAGTGAGACTAGAGGACGAGAGGTAAGTCTCTCTATTATTAGGGATGGAGTTGGTCGGCGAGCTGAAGCTAGTCCAGCCGCCGAAAATCAGGCTACCGTAGTTGTTCAAGACAAGCTGTGTGCCATTCGAGCCTCTGGCAAGGTCAGGCCAGAGGTTTTGGACGGAAGAGTTGCTGCTCAGAAGGGTCAGGACGCCACGGAGGGAGATGGCAAGAGTGGCAGATTGGTCAACGTCGCTGCCTAGGGACCAGACGATGGTCCGGTCGACGGCGGGCCGGACCCATATGGCGAAGACAAACAAGGAGGCGGAACGGGAGGAGCAGCGGAACCAGGATTAAATGGTCACGTGTGACAGGCTGTATCATCCAAAGTTGATAAATTAAGGGTTCGTTTTGTCACGTTTTAATCTATAGGGGGTAAATTGACATATTGTCAAACTACAAGGGAGTAAAATGTTATTAACCCTTAAAACAAACATAATACATTCCATATGATCAAAATGGTAAATAATTCACCATATATTAAACATCTCCAAAAGATAACCAAATGATTAATTACAATCTGCTGAATTCAATACATAAATTGATATAACATAATCTCAATGAATTCATCATTACTACATCCTCAAATAAAATAAAATAGAATGCGATAAACTGGAACTAAACATAAATCCTCCAATGACCTCAAGCTCGGGCGTCGTCACCTACTAGGTAGACTAGATGGGTCTACAAATGCAGCCCGAGCTTGAGGTCATTGGAGGATGTATTGATGATGAACTTATTGGGATTATGTTACTTCAGTTTATGTATTTGAATCCAGAAGTTTGTAATGAATTATTTGGTTATCTTTTTAGAAGTTTAATATATGTTGATTGAATCCCTCTTCAGATCATGTTCAACGTACATATCTTATTTAAACTGAGATGATATTGGGCGTCCAATGAACAGATTGAACACGTTGTATTTGACGTGAATAGGTTTCCCTCACATCCCGTGGTCGAGATCGGCATATCTCGGGGCAGGGTGTGACATGACAAGTACAGTCCTTTTTTAATATGGATGTTGATAGATTTCTCTTTGAAACATATCGATAGAGATAGATTAGGGTCTCAGTGGTGATTAAGATCATTTTTGGGTAGTTCATCACTCACTCACCAACTCACTATTGGTTTGTAGATTAGATTTGATTTACTTGCATGTTGACCCTAATCACCACTAGAACCACTGGGAGACAAATCTAATCTAAGCATGCAAGTAAAAAAAACTACAAGCAACATGTTTCAAAGAGAAATTTATCTAATCTACAAACCAATAGTAGGTTGGTGAGTCAGAGATTAGTTACCCAAAAATGACCCTAATCACCACTGGTACCCTAATCTATCACTGCCCATATGTTTCAAAAAGAAATCTATCAACATCTACGTTAAAAGAAAACTGCATGCAACATCTACGATAAAAAATGACTACAATTAAGAGGAGATTCGAGGGAAAAGGGTCTTAACACTATCGTCGGGAAAAAAAAGGGAACTTTTGAACAGCAATCAAACCCTAATAATAGATTTGATACGCCGAGCTTTCTCGTAAGCGCTGGTACCGGGTCTCTTGCCCGGTCTCAGCTCCTCCTTAGCCAAATTTATGGTTAAGTCAAGAAATACCTTTAGAGTTTTAGGAGAAGAACCCTAGGTGTTCGATGGGGAAGGCGTAGACTCGAAGAGAGAGACGGATGAGAAGATGGATACCTTACAGCTCCTCTAGGGTTGACTGGCTTCTCTTGAAGATCCAAGCCAAGAAAGGTGGAGGGAGAGAGGCAACGACCAAAGAAGGACGCCGGAATTGGAGACGTGGAAGGTGGCTGGTAGCGGCGGACGGCGGCAAGTGCTTGATGGTGGCCAGTTGATAGAGAAGGGTCGACTTTAGAGGAGAAGATGGAGGTGGCTAGTGGTTTGTGGAATTAGGTTACAGCTACTCCTAAGATTATTCTACTAATAACTCTATTTTATTCTTCAAAATTCATCCATGCCCTAATACAAACTATAGAG
Source organism: Narthecium ossifragum (assembly GCA_963920575.1). NCBI lineage: Eukaryota > Viridiplantae > Streptophyta > Magnoliopsida > Dioscoreales > Nartheciaceae > Narthecium > Narthecium ossifragum. The sequence goes on from OY986963.1 coordinate 24,249,134, forward strand.
GTCCTTTTGTAGAGGCCTCAAAAGAGTACTACTCCAACTAGAAAACTACCTTGCTTTAATTAGCAAGTAATCAGACTTTCCTACTAAGACTCAATCATATCTCAAACTTCCTAATAACTAGGACTCATAATAGGAACTAATAAAGCAAATTATAAACTGAATTCAAACTAGAAAATCAATTAAGAAACAACTAAGGAAGTAACCAACTAGGAATAGGATTCCTTAAGGCCAGCTTTGGCTTGGGACCTGGTCCAAGGCCGGGTCCTACCAAGGGGTGGAGTTTGGGCTGGTTCCACTTGGCGTGTGGGACCCGCCCCTTGGCTGGGCGTAGGTTAGACTTGGGTCCCAACCGTATCATCCTCTCCCTCTTCGAAAAGTGCCTTGTTCTCAAGTCCGAAGTTGGGATAACGATCCAAGAAATCAGTGAATACCTCCCATGTGGCTTCAGCTGGACTATGGCCCTTCCAATGTACTAGAACTTCTTCTTGGTGATGGGGAGGATGCCGATGGTCGATGATAGCCTGGGGATACAGTTTGGGTTGCTCCTCTGAGGGGTCCAAAATCTCGGTGATGACGGGTACTTCAGTTCCAACGTGCTTTTTCAGAAGTGACACATGAAAAACAGGGTACACCTTGGAATCTGATGGGAGACGGAGGCGATAGGCGACAGCTCCTATATGCTCCAGTACCTCGTACGGCCCATAGAAGTTCGCGGCGAGTTTCTGTGACTTGCGCTTGGCCACGGACTTCTGTCAATAGGGATGTAACTTGACGTAGACCATCTCACCAATCTGAAACATGACGTCTCGATGTCCACGGTCATAGGTCTGCTTCATCTTGTTCTGGGCAGCTGCTAACCTTGGCTTAACATTTGCTATCACTTGATCCTGTTCAACTAGGAAGTGATCTACAGCTGCTAATCTGACGGTCCCGGGTACGTAGGAGAGGAGGGACGGAGGAGGTCGCCCATATACTACCTCGTAGGGTGTCCGCTGGATGCTGGAGTGCCAACTAGTGTTATAGGTGTACTCTGCCCAAGTCAACCATTGGGTCCATTGTGTAGGATGATCACCTGAAAAACATCGTAAGTACATCTCCAGGGATCGATTTACTACCTCAGTTTGGCCATCCGTCTGTGGGTGGTAGGCTGAGGAGAATCTGAACTTGACTCCCTAAAGTTTGAAGATTTGCCAAAAGTTACTGGTGAAGGTAGGATCTCGATCACAAACAATACTGGTTGGAACTGCAGGGTACTAAAGTGCAATTCGGCCTTTAGAGATTTTAATGTTGTTGATTGCTTCAGATGTTTATAAAAAAAATTATGTTTGGATGTGAATGTGTGGGTGTAATGTTAATGTATTGTGTAGTTCATTAATTATTGAAAAAACGTGGTCGAATGTTTGTACATAGCCAAGCCAAACAGCCCCTAAGTTTTTCACAAATCTTTATTATACATACAAGTATCTAAATACCATACTAAATTCCAAGCACTTAAAAAATATCTCCAAATATTTTGGGAAGTTCATCTCAATGCATGAACAAATGATTTCCAACAACCCGAGGGCATAAATAGAAACACACTCTTTGGATAATTGAATTTGTTGGCAAATAAATAAAAGTGTAACACAATAGGTATTTATTAACATTCTACATAGTAAAAACAAGCTTCGGTTTTCGTCAAGATCCCAGAGCTAAGGCACTAGGGGCCTGTTTGGTATGGGGTTAGAAAAAATGGGGTTAAGAGGGGACAGGGTTAGATGGGGTTAGAAAAAGTAGGGTTAAGGAATGGGGATAAGAAAAAGTAGAGAGAGATGTGATAGGTGGAATAGTAGTAACCACATAATCATTATTTTGATGTTTGGTGAAAAAGTGAGGATAAGGGGGGATAAATTGGGGTTATCGCCCCTTAACCCCGAACCAAACGGCCCCTAGGTGGTTATCTTTTTTTAATGATAAAAAGTAAGAGGGATAAAGCTATGCAAGATCATGCAAGCAAAAGAGTTTGAAGAGATGCGTCTCTTACAACTTACAAGCATGCATATGCAATACATGAGACATCCATACCAATGACATTGCATGCATATGCATATATTCCTGTATCACTGTATACATACATGCTAATGTATACATACATGCTAAGCACTTCAAAGATAAGTACGTACATACATATGCAATGAACAACTTTCGAGTGAGAAACAATGCAGACAAACCGATGCATCAGTTACAGAAAAAATCCAAGCATCAGTTAGTAAAATCCAAGTATCAGTTAGTCTATCTCATTCTTCAACTCATCAAATGATATTTCATCATGACTCCATGTTCTGCACAACTAGACGATTACGTTCTCTTGAAAGCCTCCTTTAGTGTGGAATTGAAAGATGAATGCCCATGCCGTTGGACATTAAAAAGCTATAAATTTTCCAAGATTATGCTATAGCCCTTGACAAATAAAGATCTCAGCAGACATTTTTAATACTGTTTGAAAGAGAAGGAAAACTAAGAGTAAGATGGAACTTTGAATATTAGCAATATCATACCAGTGCCAGTTTGAGCAAAGCACTGCCTAAAGAATGATGACACAGCAGCAACAAATTAATGAGTTATAGGCTACGTAGCAACTAGTAAGCAAATAGATTCAACCTCCCAATCAAAATCAGCTAGTACAAAACTAATAAGTAACCAAAATCAAACTTTAGATAACTTAACAGAATGCCCAGAGTAAGCTGAAGAATTAACCTTCTTTTTGTGAATAGCAAGCTCCGCTAGGCAACATGGTTTATGTTTTTCAACCCAAAGCTCCTTTCCACCTTCACATTTGAAACCTTATTAGCATATTTATTCTCAACTATAGAACAAGAAAATCATGATTTAGGGGAAAAAACAACACATGGAACTACACATCTAGAATGACAACAATGAGTTCAACTGATGATCAAAACAAAAACATTTGAGAAGCATGCAAGTACAGTATTCATTCAGGGAAAATACATGAATCTAATTATCAAGCGAAAAGCAAAGCTAAGATGATAAATCTGACCCAAACTACTATAGATGCCTTTTAGAACCAATCCGTTATCACATACCAAAGTAAATTTCCTCGACACTTGTGCTGTTTATATAGTGATCCACAGGAAACATCATAAAAATCAGCTTACAAGTTGAGGATGTCTGACACTTAGTCCATAATCACACGTTAAGTGATATCTTGACATAGAATGATTTCTAAAGGTAAGAAAAGTTTCTAAAGGTACCAATACTTCTTCTACTCTGAAGAGAGTTGCCAGGGGAGGGTGGATTCCCTCACTACATACAATCTAGTATGTCACTACAATGGTATATATCTATTGGTTTTCACATGAATAAGGATGAGCTATATTAGATACCGGATGATGACGTCATTTTGACAAAATGTTAACAACTATGTAAATTCACCCCTTGACCGACCTAAATAAACTGACCAAAAAAACATAGCATGGCCCCTGTACAAACATCCAAAATTATTCAGAGATGATTCTTTAGTATAAGATGTAAAGGAATTTGAAGTTAAAGGAAGACCCCTTTTGCGTCTTTTGTATGAGAAAATAAGTGACAAACTTCTCTCTAACTTTTTGGGATTTTAGTCCCATTTTTCCCACATTTTACTTTGTATTTATTCATGTTTGTAATATCATTTATGCCCTGTAAACTGAATACATACTCGCCTCTTGACAGCACAAGTTTCAAGACCTAAAGCACTTCCTTTTTTTATTCGTCCAAGGTTTATTTGGAATGAAAACATCACACCATATACATTTTTGTAGACAAGCCTAGGAAGCACCAACACTTCCGTAAGGCCAACGCACCCGTGTCGGACACCTTCAGGACACGGACACGCATCCGAGATGTGTTGGTGTCGGACACCTTCAGGACATCGATGGCGACATTTCCTCTTTCTATCTGTTTTCCTCTCCATTTTCCTCTTTCTCTCCGGTTTTATTTTGCGATTTTGCTAGTGTTTGACATTAATGATGGGGAAAAGGATTTCTTGATATGTTTGATGCATTTTAAAGAGTTTTTTTTTCTTTTGAGCATCCACAATCCAACGGATGCTTCTGAGCATCCACAAGCCTACTTCCCTCTTTTCAGGTTTTTTTCGGCTTTTGAGCATCCACAACCAGCAGATGCATTTTAGGAGCCTTTTATACGGTGATCTTATTGGTTTTGTTTATGTATATCTCTTCAGTTATGGGTGTCATGGCTGGCAACAGTTCAGCTAGTAGTAATGCATCTTAATGTGAAGCATTTGATGAAAACAAACCGTTGTTTAAGTATGTGACAAAGCTGAAAAAAATTGGAGGAAACTATCAGTTTCAATGTAAATTTTGTAATTGCACCTTCAAAGGTTCATATACAAGAGTGAAAGCGCACTTGATGAAGTTATCAGACAAGGGGGTCGATACATGTAAGCATGGATTTCCATGACGGTCCGGCACTGTGCGTGTCGGCCGGTACGTACCGTGCCAGTGGGTTAGCGGCATCGAAACCCCCCGTACCATGCCAAGAAGTAGGAGGAAAAAAGAGAATGGCACGGGGCGTGCCGGTCCGGCATGCATCCGTGCCGGCGGCACGTACCGTGCCAGCATGCTACCAGCATGGCACATGCCACCGGGATGGCAATCCATGCATGTAAGAAAGTAACAAGTAAAGATGTTATTGGCATACAAAGGGCAATTGATGAGGCGGAGGCTCGAATTAAAAGGGCTCAACCAAAAAAAGTTCCTTTGCCTCATAGTCATGGTGTTCTATTGGGTAGCCACGCAGAAGAAGAGACTTGCAAATCAAGGAAGAGGAAGTCGTCACATAATGCTAGTGGGAGTTGTAGTGGAACGGGAAGCTCTATTGGAAAAGCATTTAATACAAAAGAGAGGGATCAATTGCATTGTGAAATTGCTAGGATGTTTTTATTCATCTGGGTTGCCTTTTCATCTCGCAAGATATGACATGATTAGATGATATGTGGTGGGACTCTATTGAGAGTATCATTTCTTTTACCGCCCCAATATATGACATGATTAGAGCTTGTGATACGAACAATCCCTCACTTCACTTGTGTTATGATATGTGGGACTCGATGATAGAGAAGGTGAAGAATGTTAGATATCGACAAGAAGGAAAGAAGTAAGAAGAAGAGTCCACCTTTTATATGGTAGTGCATCAAATCTTGGTAGATCGGTGGAACAAGAACAATACCCCACTTCATTGTATGGCACATTCATTGAATCTGAGGTTAGTTGAACACTTTAAGTTCTCATTTTATAGTTTTCATAGTAGTAAGTAGTAACCCTAATCTATTTTGAATAATTTGTGTATTTCTTGTTCTAGATACTATGGTGAAGATTGGCTTCATGAAGATTTGGGTAGAGTTGTTCAACACATGAATGAGGAAGTTTCACGTGAGAGGAACAAGTGCATTAAGAAGTATTTTAATGATCCTGGAGAACGAGGCAAGGTGATATTAGAATATGCTCAATTCTCAACAAATGAGGCCGCATTTTCTAATTGTAATTCTATTCGAGATAGATGGCATCTAGATCCTCGCACTTAGTGTATTACATATAGTGCGCCTACACCATTGCTTCAGGCTATAGCGTTGAAACGTCTTATACAACCGTCCTCATCTTGTAGTGAGAGAAATTGGAGCACCTATTCCTTTATTCATTTGGTAAGAAGAAACAAGATGACTGTCCAACGAGCAGAAGATTTGGTTTATGTTCATACCAATCTTCGTCTTCTACCAAGGAGTCTTCCCTTGTATTCTAGTGGAGAGACAAAAATGTGGGATATTGCGGGCGACAATTTTCACTCCCTTGATGATATTGGGGAACTTGAACTAGCCAACCTCTCACTTGATGAACCGGAAATGGAGGCAATCATCTCTAATGATGATGGGGGAGATGAACTTCATGGTGTTAATAATGAAGACGTAGAAGTTGTCTCAAATTGAAGCTTAGGAAAGTCTATACTTTGGTTGTTGTTTGTAGTTTTTATATGTTCTATTAGATGATGTTTGAAGAAGTGTATGACATTTTAATGTTAACTTGGTTATGTTGGTCATGTTGGTCTATGTTTCTATTGATGGATGGTTTTGTTAAATGAATGTTGTGTTGGTCATGTTGGTGAAAGAACACAATTTTATTGTTGTATTGAGCACTTCATTTGATATTTTAGTATCTTTGAATGAAATATTCATGACATATACAACATATTCTATAGATACATTTTTTTTTATCCCCGCCGTGTCGTGCCCTACATTTTGGAAAAATCACCGTGTCCGCATGTCCGTGTGGTGTAGTGTCTGTGTCGTGTCCGTGTCCATGCTTCATAGAGACAAGCCACTTCTAATTTGTATTATCACTGATCCTGGTGTCTATAAGCATCTGTACATTATTCTATTAGGGTGACTAACATATTAAGGATTTTAGAACCTTTACAATTGACGCCATCCAGAATTATATAAGGTTCAAACAAAACATCCCATTTTTGCCATAAATAGTCCAATACAAACCCCAAATTTCAAACTGAGCTTGATTTCAGCCTGGTTTTTGCCATTTCACTAGAATTGCGGCCATTTCAAATTAGTTTTGGTCCCTCTTGACAGCTTTCTTTCAGATGGTTTCATCCAAATTGGGTCCTTTTGGGCCACTTCAAACTTGTGGTCGTCCATTCTGACCAAATGGGATGAATTTTCTTAAATTTGGTTTCGGGGACGTCTAGCGAAAGACGTAAAATTACACGCTTACTAGGAGGAAATCTAATTTTTAGGAGTTTTTCTTAGTTTTTAGAATTTTCTTTAATTTATAGGATTTTTCCCTGATTTTTTTAGAATTTTTCCCGTATTTTCCTCAAATTTTTCTCAACCTTTTCCCTATTTTTTCTTATTTTCTGCCGGATTTTCTCTCTACCCGATCGGCTCACCAACGAGCCGTGACATCATCGCCACGGCTCTGCCTGGCTTCCAGCGGCTTGTCCCCGAGCCGTCATCACCCACCGCCCATCGCCACCCCTCCAGTCATCCTTATCCCTCCAAATCAGCACAAACACCATCGTCATCGAGCTCCCTTTCTAACTGACCCCTCCGCTTCCCTCAAAACCACCTCCTCCGAAGCCGATGAGCCCCCTTGTTTCCTCCACCGTCGCCGATCTTCTCATTCATGGCCTCCCGCCATCCTGAACCACCTCCAAAAGCTTCCCCTTGCCGTCATGAACCTTCCGCCACCATCAAAACTCTTGTTTGTTGCCTAGATCACCGGACTCGAACTCCAGCTATATTACACTCCGTCGGCGATCACTATTCCACCATTCCACGACCTCCCGCAGCCCTGAACTACCTCTTAAACCTTTTTTAGGCTATCACGATCCTCCCTCCACCATCCCCTACCTCAATTAGAGCCTGGATCATCGGAATTAAATTCCGACGATCCTCCACCTCACTAACCATCTCTAATCTCCCACCTGGAAGCCTCGATTCCACGATCAAACCCCATAGATAGACTCACAAAGCATCCATGAGTCTATCCCCACCGGTCCCGTCCTCCGGCGACGATGTTTCACTGTCGTTCCGCCGCCGGCTTAAGCCATCAGATAGCCTCCAGACATGATCCACGTGCCATGAAGCTCCAATTTTCGATCTGACAGTTTATATTTTCAATCAGGTCCAAATCAAACGCCCCGACATTATCCAAATCTATATTTCTGAACCCTATCTTATTGTTTGTTATTTTCATTAAGTCTAAGGACAAGTAGTCTTTAGGAAGGACACATGGTTGGAGTTTACGAGTTGTCCGCGATGTAGTGTTCAACGACCCGAGTCAGTCCGGACTTATCTCGAGGTTGGTTTTTGCACTTACAGTAGTAGTTGACTCCGCGATTGATGACTTGACGGTAGAGGTTCGCCATGGCTTTGCTAGATTGGATGCCAAAATTTTAATGAATTTAGTTTCTTTTGTATTTTTTTGGTAAATGTCTTTGCTATTTTTCTTAATCTTTTGAAAAGGTACTTCTTTTATTGGCAAGGGTAAAAGTACTTGGCTTTCGATCAAATGTGGGTGATGCCTACCTTTTTGGGAAGTCTACATTCCTTATACCTCTTATTTTTTGTGGTTTATAATTGAAATATTTCTATGGGCTTCACTTGTTTAGTTTTGAGGTATAGGACATGATTGGCAGGTATAATTCATTGTTATTGGTGGAGGATTACTAACCATAAGGTCATGTTTGCTTCACGTGAAGTGGGCGGAAGTCACTTTTTTGAAGTGACTTCCGAGCCACTTCAGGAGTTTGGTTGCTCGGAAGTGGGGCTGAAGTCACTTCAGCCCCACTTCCAAGTCACTGTAGCCAAAACTGCCACTTCCCATTTCGACTTCCGGTCTTTTTGGCCTGAAGTCATTTGAAGTGGCATTTGAAGTAGCATTTGAAGTGAGAAATAATATTAATAATATTGTACTGTAATAAAATATTAATATAAGTAGGTTTCACATATCACGTATCACCTCGTGATTGATCCACGTCATTCAAAATAATATTATTTCTAATAATTTAATTTTAAAATTATTAAATTATTAATATTTTAATATTAAAATATTATTTTAATATTTTAATTTTAATATTTTAAGTGGCAAATAATGTTAATAATATCATATTGTAATAAAATATTAATATAAATGGATCCTACATGTCACGTGGCACCTTGTGATTGGTCCACACCATCTAAAATAGTATTAATTTTTAATTTTTTAATATAAAAAAATTATTAAAATATTAAATAGTTGGGGTGACCATATTCCACTTCAAACATCAACCAAACACCAAAACTCAGAAACCCCCAGAAGTCACTTCACTCCACTTCATTTCACTCCCCAGAAGTCACTTCACTTCAGCTCACTACTCAGCAACCAAACAGGTCCTAAATTGGAATTGAGAGAAATCTATTTTTCCGGCGTTCATTATGGTTATCTCTACCATTTATTTCTTGATTTATTTTTATGACTTAGTGCAATTGAGGACAATTACATTTACATTAGGGGATAGCATTCATAAATTTTATGCTCATATTTTTTTCTGGTAACCAATATTATACATTCTTGATTTATGTCATGAGAATGAAATTATGATATTTATTGATGAAAGATGCTTGATTTAGAAATATACTTTATGATATACTCTGATTCTCATATGTGATATAAGAAATAGCTAAATTTGTGTTATGCATGATATTATTTCTATACTTAAACACTTTTGTCAATAATTAAGGATGACTTGATATATCCTAATGCACATGTTCACTTCCACATATTGATGAGTTGAGATTAGATTATAAGCATGATATTATGATGGATTTATGACTTTGTGTCATGGTACATGAAAGTATGAAATTGAAAAAAAGAGCTTTATATACAAAAGGGGGTTCATACTTAGTAATCGGGTAAGGTGTCTAACAAGGTGTGTTGTTCGTATAAAACAGTTGAAATTCCTAAAAAAATGAATGACTAATTATGATTTGTAGCCTTAATAGTTTGAACATTAGAGTCTGAAGAGCTTTCTATAGTTAGTGCCCTAAAACCGTATGGTTTCCCAAACACTGACTTGAACCTCGTTACATGAACCATGAAAAAAGCTTAAGAAATCATAACATTGCACATGTCATGAAAAGAAAAAGAAAAAAAAAAGAAAAAAGATTGCAAAGTGATGAATGAAAATATGTACTTGGCCAAGTTCATATTCTTGAATGGTTGAAGTGTTGGAAAGGTGTTTGACATGTATTAATTTGTTATTGTTTTATCTTACTATGGGTAGAAGAATAAATTCATGGGTATGATTTCTATTTCATACATTAGAGTTGAGGGATATTGTGATTGATTTTTAATAATATAATAAAGGGTTGTGTAGATGTTTGTGAGTGTCATCCCTGAAAACCCTCAGGAGACTATAACTCCTCTACTGGGATAACCCAAGGGTTTAAAGGCTTGTGGCACATGCTAAGTGCAATCATGAGACCTACGAAAGTGGTTAGTTAGATTTACTGCTTTCTTTTTATCTTTTCTTTGCTCAAGGGGTGTGATAAGTCACTAAATATTCGTAATTAAACCCCTTAATTTATCTTTGTTAGGCTTAGAGTCTTTGTATTTAATAATTTGTTAGTTGATTTCAGCTTTAATCTTGATTTGAGAAGAGATACAAGAAATTCGACTAAAAAGAGGAATTTATGCATAAAGACTGCTTCGTCGCCTGTCAGGAGAATATTCGCCAAAAATTATGTATAAGTCCACATATTTTGGAAATTTAGTACGGGATAGAAGACTTTAAGAGCTACAACTTTCATGTTGGACACTTTACGAGACTCCTGATGCGTTAATAGCAGATTTGAAGAGGATAAAGATATATAGCTGCTGGAAAACTGGTCTGTCGACGTTCAGACGAATATTAGTCAAATATTTCAGATAAGTCCAAATATTATGAAATCTTCGAGATATGACAGAGGACTTCCTAATCTAAAACTTTTGTATTGGACAATGTTTCATATTCCGAACTGATTGAGCCCAGATGCGCTCAGAGTAAGACTGTCAGAATTAATTTAGAAAATCCGAGTTGTAATTGAAGTTCAACTCAAATCAAACTCTAATTTTGAGAGTTCTATAAATATGGTTATTCAATCTGAATTTCTCATCTTTTTGACAATCTTTGGAGAAGGAAGGAGAAAACAAAGAGGATGCGAATAATAACAGCTTTCTATTCCAACCCGATGGCTTTCATCCATATGATAAGTGGTTAACTTCTTGTATTTAGGAATATCATGAAACCCTAGTGTAGTTTTGGTTTTTCTTTAGTTGGATTCTTGTGAACTTCTCGATGCATGATCTCATAAATATGTTTTTATTGTTAATAGAGTTGAAGGAATAGAGTTCCCTTGACGTACTTTCAGTCCTACATGATTTATGTGATTGATTATAGAGATTTATGAGATGGTTTTCATGAAGTTATTGGTTTGTCTTTGAGATAAGTTATGCTAAACGAACATAGATTATGCCAAGGTCATTAGGAGTAATATAATTTAATGTAATCGTAGGACCAAGTACAATCTATGCGAAGATAGGTTATGTCGTTGGGTACATTAACTTTCTTTTATGAATTCATATGAGCTTGTCGCCATATAATCCATAAAGTTGAGAGAAGGGAACAAGATGATAACTAGACAAGATTAATAACGAAACCATGACGGATTGAGTAATTCTTAAATAACTACCTCATTGAATCGAATTAATCAACCTTTTATTTCTTTTCTTTATTAGTTTAGATAACTCTATTCTATCTCTAATTCTTTTTCTTAGTTTTAGGGTTTCGAGAATTGATTTCAGTTTCCAACGTTTTCCTGTGGATCGACTCTAGACTTCACCGCTATTCTACCTAATAGTGTAGTGATTGAATAAGGATTATAAATTTAATATTTGATTGAGTTTACAATGTTTTAATAACATGTTCGCAACACATCAATAAGGTAAAACCAAACCAACTTCAACTCACTAAATTGATTAACACCTACCATTATTCTACCTATTTGCAATCAAAAATCGTAACACCAATCTGCGCACTTCTCATCCTCATTCAATATAATCACAGCCAGCAACCATTGATCAAATCAAAGCAACTGGTGAAATTTTTTTGGATAAGTTGAGCCAAAAGACTGGTTAACAAAACCTACTTACAGGCCTAAGTCTAGGCCATCCATGGGCAACGTCCCAGAATCAACATACTAGCAAAATCCCGATGGCCTCCTCCCTTCCCTAGCCAGTGAATCCGTTAGAACATTTAACTCTCGTGTGATAAAGACCGAAACAAAATCCTCTAACCCAGTTACACAACCATAGATTTGGTGAAGGAGAGGAGAGAGGTCCTCGATCAACTAGACACCCTATTGACAAAATCTACAACCCGTCTAGAATCAAACTCAAACAAAGCTCTCTTGACTCCATGTGTGATTGCCTCTATCAAGCCCAACAATATCACCTTGGCTTATGGTTTCTCAACATTATGTGCTTGCGCCACCTCCGCTCCCATACAAACAACCCTCCCATCTAGTCCCCTATACAACAGTCCTAATTTGGCCAAAGATAGTCCAGGAACAATAGAAGCATCAGTTTGGATAGTGGTAAACTCCTTCCTTGTGACAACCTATAATCTCAAATTTTGATTGATGGCGAACAAAGCTCCAC